>ML677366.1:37695591-38120477 GCA_007922305.1 Dermatemys mawii
TTGGGGTGCAGGAGGGGTAGGGTTACCATTTGTCTCTCCGTCCTGCCCGAGCCTGATGAGCCAGCTGGACATGCAGCGGGACATGCAGCGAGGGTTGGGGGAGTGTGGCGGGCCGCGTGTTTGAGACCCCTGTTCTAAACCATCCTGGCTAGAAATGGAGTGAATAGCAGTGCGTTCACGGATACTTTACTCTTGAAAAACTTGTTCTTAGCTAGTTTTTGTGTTTTTCTTCTTAGTATCATAAAATTTCCTTTGTTTTTTTCTCTTCCCTTTTTTTCCCCCCTTAACCAGGTATTGCCCTCAGTAATAGATATATCTGGTTTGCCCAGGTTTAAGAGGTGCCTCTCCTGCAAGGAATAGTTTCTTGTAATGATTGGGCATTCCTGTTCTGTGGAATGTGGCCCTCCCCACAGACATAAGTGTACCGTTTGTGAGCAGCAAAAAAACCGGGAATGAATACTAAATCTGCTCCTCATGGAGGGAGCTCATCAGCAGCAGTATTGTCATCCATAACAGACTCAACTCTGAAGCACCAACCTCCCTGTGACTGCCCTGTATTCACTGTATAATGGTATAATTATATGATTATGATGCATCTTGTGCAAAATATCATGTGAGATGTCTGTGGAAAAGTTATAAGTTGCTGAATGTTATGTGTAGGCAAGTATCATTTTTGTATTTGAAGTTATGAATATTGACTATTTTTATTTCAGATGTGCTCACCCCTGGGTAACACCCTAAAATTTGTTTGCATTCAGGCTAGCCAGCACGTCATGAATGGTCTATCCAAGTAGCATAGCCCATCAGCAAAGACAATGGGCCGAGGGAAAGGCTCGTCCTCACCTGAGGATGCTTCAGCCACCCTATGAATAATGGCCGCTATGACTCAGCGAGGCATGCAAGGGCATGTGACTAGACCACATGATACTGAACTCCATTTTGATACCTGTATTTTTCAACAAACTCGGCTGCAAACTAGATTTGGAACAATGGAGTTCCCACCATATGGAAAAAACTAAACAAAGGGGAGGTGACATCCACTAAAGAGCCTCACTTTCTTCACAACTCAACACCTGAAAATATCTTTGAAGAATAAAGACTTTGAACTGGTACCAGGCAAGAAAGAAGTAAACCCTGAGACATCTACAAACTGCTTGTACTATCTAGCTGGATGAGAGACTGTTTGATTCAAATTCCGTGTATTATCTTAGGCTTAGATTGCATTTTTGTTTATTTGCTGAGTAATCGACGTTGATCTATTTGCTATCACTTATAATCTTTCTGTAGTTAATAAACTTGATTTAGGTTTTATCTTAACCAGTGTGTGTTAGAGTGAAATGTTAGGGAATCTTAACTCTGTTAACAAAGTTTTGTTGTATATCTTCCCCACATCGAGAGGAGAGCAGACTGTGCAGTGCATGATGGCATAATTCTGGGTTTATACTCCAGTAGGGGTGCAGGGCTCGGGAGTGAGAAATTAGCTGATGCCTTCCTTGTTGGTCCATGAGTGCCTTAGGTAAAGCACTCAGGTGACTCAACAGGGTGTATGGTGCCACCTCCTGTCACGTTGGGTGATAACAGGGCCCAGAGGGTCTGGTTGTGTGTCACCAGCAGAGCAAAGGGAAGAGGCCAACCCAGCTGAATAGTTAGGGAGCACAGCAGTTCCAACAGCTTCCAGGCTTCCTGTATACCCTAGGGATACAGCCCATCATGCTCCCAGTAGAGATACTGCTTTGGAGCCACCTACAATGGAGCCCCATAGGGACACTACTCAAAGAAGTAGTTACTTTGTGCAGTGAACTATGGTTCTTTGAAATGTGTGTCCCTAAAGGTGCTCCATGCCCCACCCTCCTCTCCTCTACTTCAGAGTTCTTAATAGGGTAGAGAAGGAACTGAGGGTGGTTTGCCTATGCAGTACTAATTAGCCTTGAGGCACAGCATGAACAGGAGAGAGCACATATGCAGTGCCAAACAGACACTGCTACCAAAGATCTCCAATCAGAAGTACAGTGACCCAGAAACACCTATAGTGGAGCACCCATAGGGATGCACATCTCAAAGAACCATGGTTACTGCACAAGGTGAGTAACTACTTCTTCCTCTAACCTTGCTGTGGCATCAGAAAATGTATTTACTTTTCCTCCCATCTATGAAGCTCTTATATATCTTTTAGCTGATTTTAAATCCATGGATGATTATGACCCACAGCCAATCTATTTCCACATGTGATTGTCAGATCTCATAACTCAACCTGGGTCAGGATGTAGAGGGGAGACACTACTGCACCTGGACATTTTCCTCCAGTAGAAGTAGTGTTGGTGAATCAGTAGATTATCATTTTCCCCATAAGTCAGTAGAGAATCAGCACCCCAGCATAGTGTTAAAAGGGCACTATGCTGCACCTTTCAGTTAAGACAGATAATGTGTCTACATGGAGCATGGACACATTTCAGAAGAGGAAGAATATTAACACCAGTGTCTTCAGTGAATTCATTCTGCATAGCCACGTTGTTTACCTAAATTCCTCCTGCACTTTCAATAGGAGGTGTTGGTGTTGGCATGTCGTGTTAAACATTTGCCCTATTTCACACCAGAAATGGCTGCATTTTAGTGGTGGTGAAGATATTCCTGTGCATAGTTGGGGTATTAAATTTCAGGCCTGTCTTTCCACTTTGGTAAACCAAAGACATTGATGTTCCTGTAAAATATTGAGACCAAAAGAGAACCAGGAGCCCTTTGAATAGGAGGAAAGCAGCTTATTTCTTTTCAAAAACTGGACTTATTTCTCAGTAAATAGAGAAACTAATGGTCATGTACTAAAATTGCTTTTCTTTTGTTATGTTCCTTTTTTTTTATTTAGTTGACATAGTAGGAAATGCAGCAAAATAAATTTATTTTGCTGCTTCTCTTGTCTCCTGTTTTCTGTGTTCCCAGTTTCCTGCTTCACAGCTGTACAGAGCCTAAAGAATGATCCTCATCAAAGAAACATGGAGATTAATGACTGGGATTATGTACTTTAGAAAAGATTTATGAAAACCAATCTGTTGACATTCACTCAGTTGATAATATTGCATTTCTAGTGAAATGTAGTCATTTTTAATGAAATAGTCTGTCTTTAAACAGTGTCTTGCAAACTGTCAAATGTTTCAGAAATCTATTCTGCTACAGTTTTAATTGAGAAATTTAGTTTGGAAATATCTTGACTTAGATGAGTAGCACATTCAAGAAAAAAGAAAACCAATGCAGATGCTATCAAACTTACCTTAGAAATTATACAGCATCCATCTGGTGAGGGGTTTTTATAAGAGATTGTTTTAATATTGAGAAGCAAGTTCTCTATTCATTATATAATTAAAAGGTAACATTATGTGAGACTGTTACCATTGTATGCATTATTGGCTATTCCATGAGTGTAAAATGATCCAGAACCTCATGGAACTGAGGGCATTGTTTGATCTAGTGAGGCTGGTTTTTCATTAAAAAGTGCTTCCAAAGACAGATTTTAAAAAGTGATTACAATAGCCTTTCATTTACATAACACCTTTCAGCCTGAAGGATTCCAATGTGCTTCGTAAGATCTAATGATCCCTCACCCTCTAGTAGGGAGGATTTCCAATAAGACTTCAATACTGGCAGACTGCAAGTAACCGTCTTATAGGGGAGAGCACCAGCCCCCTGTCTGGAGTGAGGCACAACAGTCAGCCCACAGCCACCTGACTGGGGAAGACAGTAATTAACAGCCTATAATTAGCAGTCTGTAAGGGAGCTCTGGCCCTGTGGGCAAGGCAGAGCCACAAACAGTCTTAAACCCTCAGCCAGTTGGCGGACAACACACAGGGCCTTCTGGCCTAGGAGCAAATAGACTGTTACCCAAGAAGTGGGGGCTGGCAGCAGTGGGAAGAGAAACTGAGGCCCACCCAACTTCACTGTGTCCCTGCCCAGGGCCTTAACAGTGGCAGCGTGCTCCACTACTGGGTCAGTGGGGAATCCAGACAACACACTGACTTACACTCCTGCAGCAGAACTGGAGAACTAGAGTCTGTTCCCCCTGGACTATTTCCTACCATAGTATGGATGTAGGCCAGTGTTGCATTAGAAATGCAGTGAACCATCAGCTTTCCAAAAATTTTAAAGCAATAAATTGAAGTGGAATGTGCCTTAATATTTCAGCATCAACTTATGGCAGACTGAAAATTCTCCCTTTGTGCAGGTAGTGGTATGTGCAAAAGTAAAAGCTTCTTGCTTACATTTTCTGGTTCCATATTTGTAGTGGGAAACAGCTTTGATTATGTGACAAAGGGTTTCTGGTACCTCCTTTGGAGTAAATTAAGATGAAATTAACAGGCAGCAGGTTTAAAACAAACAAAAAAGGAAGTATTTCTTCACACAGCTCACAGTCAACCTGTGGAACTCTTTACCAGTCAGTGGTTGTTAACCAGGATGAGTAGGGATGGTGTCCCTAGCCACTGTTTGCCAGGAGCTGGAAATGGGTGATGGGATGGATCACTTGACGATAACCTGTTCTGTTCATTCCCTCTGAAGCACCTGGCTTTGGCCATTGCCAGAAGACAGGATACTGGGATAGATGGACCTTTGGTCTGAGCCAGTATGGCCGTTCTTATGTTCTTATACAGCAAGGAGAAATTTAACCAACTTTGTGTTTATAGTTGATGCAGTGATCCAGTAACTATCACTGTTTTGTTTTGGCTACAATAAATACAAATTTAGTTAAAAACAAAATTGTTTGGTGGGATGCACACTCAAATTAATTTCTCTCTTTGGCTTTAAACAGAATGAATGCCGCATGTTTCGTATTCAGTTTGGTGGAGATTCAAAAGAGCAGGCAGTGGAACACTGCTATAATTGTGTGCAGAAACTTGCAGACTATGTAACAGTTCAGGTAACAGATGAGCAAAGACAAGAGCTGCACCAGTGTCCTAGTCAGCTGGCTAGCTGTGAAAGTCAAGTGAAGGACTCTGAACAAAATACATCGATACTGCCTGGCGTAAGCTGAGAGAGAGAGTGTGTGTGTGTGTGTGAAACTGAGAAAAATAATGGTTGCCTGCTTTAAGTGCCACGTCTGTACTCCTTCAGGCCCGTGGTTTTCAAACTTTTTTCATTTGAGGACTCCTACAGATTTCAAATGGAGGTGCGAACCCCGTTGGAAATTGTAGACATAGTTTACGGACCCCCAGATATCCGTGGACCACAGGATCAAAACCACTGCTTTAGGCCCACAGCTTAGATGTGTAGTCTAATAAGAATATAATCCTTGTGTGATTGTTGGGTATGAGACATCACTATTTAATCCTGTTTAATAATAATTTTTTTGATAAGAGGTATTTCATCTGTGCATTTGTCCAGAAACAAAACTATGCTTTCTGCTAATGTAGTATCTTATTGACAAGCAGACTGCCAGATCCTTGATTATGAATAAGAACTATGTATAGTAATAACAAACTTCCTACTGGTCTGTGTAGCTGCAGCCTGAGACTCCTGTATCCTGGACTTCTTTGTCTCTGCCCAGCAGGAAGTATGTCACATGACACTTTTTGATACTGTCTCATAACCTTCTCATAAACAAACTAGGAAATATAGCCTAGATGAACCTACTCTAAGGTGGATGCATTACTGCTTGGGAAAGCATTCTCAGAGTATTATTAATGGTTCTGTAGCGAGGCCTTATGGTAAAAACCTGGGAGGTGGGTGGGCAGAATCCTGCCCACTTCTAAAGGCCCCTCCCCCAGTCTAGCAGGAGTGACCACTGGACCTGGGTTCCAACTGATTGCCTGGGACAACTAATGAGAAACTGGGTTGGAATGATGGTCACAGGTTCAAAACAAGGGCACCAGATGGGGACACTGAGCAGAGGGCCCCAGACAGCACCCATTGCTCCTCGAAGATGGGATGCTGCCCCGAGGAACTCTGCCTGGAGGCGTGAGACAAGGGAATACCGGAAATAGGCTCCACAATTGCAGAGCAACCCCTCATCCAGCATCTTCCTCCTGTTATTAAAGATGGCAACCTTTGCTAGGGCCAGGAGGAGGTTGACGAGAGCTCGAGACTTTGTGGGGCCACAGACAGAGTGTGCAAAAATGAACAAGGGCAGTGAAGAGTGCAGTCAGAACCTTAGCAAGAGGTTCTGGAGGATCTGGAAGAGAAGCTGGCACATTTAAGTTAGGCATTTGCCAGGTTCTCCCTCACGCCAAAGAACAGGCAGGCCTTGGGAACAGATGAACTGTGCCAGCTACATGGCTGTGCTCACGGTTCCGTAAAGGAGCCACTAGCCAATGTGCCCAGCAGGCCATGGGACCAACGTGGAATAGATATTGGCCCACTGGGGCTCCTCACCCTCCACAGGTAGTAAGTAGTCCCCCCATTTGGTGTCAGGCCTGGACACGAGAGTGAGGAGATGCAATGTGTGGTGCACAAGCGTGTACAGTTGGTCTCTGGGTGCACTTCAAAAGTGAACTGGATGCAGGGTGCACAGCTGCTTAAAGTCTGGGAGTGAGGGAGTTGGGGAGAGGGCGGGGCTTGCAGAACAGGGGCCCAGTATAAAGGTCCAGAGGGTCCTGGGTTGGCGGGGAGCACCCTGTCTTAGCGCCTGCTACAGGAAGATGAGAGAAGTGGGTGATGAGGTAGCCCCCACTTCCTGTGGCAGCTAACCATGGATGGGGTCATGTGCTTATGGTGGTTGGCCTGAGTTCCCAGTTGTCCTTCGCTCGGGTGCTGAGAAAGGCCCTGAGGTCACCTCAGCACTGGAAGGGAGCTGCTGTGAGACCCGCTCCGAAGAGGGGTAGGAACCAGACCCCAACAGACAGGGAGAAGAGCCTGAGGATCCCCCACTGGGACCCACCCTCAAACCCCCTTTCAGGTAGTTGAAAGCAGCTATCAAATCCCCCCACCCTCATTCTTTTCTTCTGCAGACTAAACAATCCCAGTTCCCTCAGCCTCTCCTCTTAAGTCCATAAGTTTTGGAATCAAAACTTTTTCACTAGGAGAGTAGTGAAGCACTGGAATTATTTGTTGTTATAATAATGTTGAATTTAGGAATTCTTGCTATGGAATACGGAGGTCAGTATGCTACACCGTACACAGGGCTCTGTTTAGCAGTACCACTATAATGTAGACTAATTATGCTTCTGGTTTAGCATATGCTCAGGTTAGAGGTTTTGGTTCTTCTATGCTCATTACAGTGTGGGTTATTTCAGCCTGTGTTTCTTTTTCTTTTCTTTCCTCCTTTTTTGATCATAGAATCTGCAGAATTCCCAGCTCCTCTTGCCCTTTTCCCCAGCTGTGCTCTGCTTCCGCTACCTTGCTTGCAGACAGCTAGCCCTGCTCCCCCAAGGGCTGGAGGGACTCCTTCAGCTCCTGGCCCCCAGCCCTCTTATAAGGGCCAACTGGACCCTGATGGACCTGGCCACAGCTATGGCTACTTCCCCAATCAGCCAAGTTTGGCTGTTTTAATCTCTCCAGTGGAACAGCCACCCCACTACACTAATTTTAACCTGCCCCACTTCAACTTGAAAGCATTGCTTCTTGTTCTGTCATCTGCCATCATTGAAAACAGCCTAGCTCCAGCCTCTTTGGAACCCCCCTTCAGGTAATTGAAGGCTGCTATCAAATCCCTCCTCACTCTTCTCCAGACTAAATAACCCCAGTTCCCTCAGCTGCTCCTTGTAAGTCATGTGCCCCAGCTCTCTAATCATTTTCATTGCCCTCCACTGGACTCTCTCCTATGTGTCCACATCCCTTCTGTAGTGGGAGGGAGGGGCAAAACTGGATGCAATACTCCAGGTATGGCCTCACTAGTGTCAAATATAGGGGAATAATCACTTCCCTCTGTCTACTGGCAATGCTCCTACTAATACAGCCCAATATGCCATTGGCCTTCTTGGCAACAAGGACACACTGCTGATTCATATACAGCTTCTCTTCCACTTTAATCCCTAGGGGCAATAGTAATTATTTTGGTGGATCCTTTTATTGGTCTGTACTTCTGGGAAGAAGAAATAGTATTGGCATTGGCACCTCGCTGAAAAGGTACATGGTGCACTAAAAATATGTAGATATAAATAGATGAGTTAGCAAAGTGATTTTTTAGTGCAGAGTACCTTAGATTGGAGATGTTAAAATGTTGAACTAGTATAAAGTTTGGGCTTGTTACTAACCTGGTAAAATGAAAATAAAGCTTTATACATCTGTTATGTTGCTCCAATGAGGCTTTGAAAATTGGAATATTTTTCCCTTCAAAATTGATGTGGACCTCATATCTGCCTCTGGCACACTAAGCACAAGGAGCAATTTACTGCAGACCATTTCTCCAGTTTGTCCAGATGATTTTGAATTTTAATCCTATCCTCCAAAGCACTTGCAACCCGTCCCAGCTTAATACCTTCCACAGACATAAGTGTATTCTATGTTCCATTATCTAAATCACTGATGAAGATATTTAACAGAACTGTACCCAGAACTGATCCCTGCGGAGCCCCAATTAATATGCCTGTCCAGCTTGACTGTGAACCACTAACTACTTCCTTTTTTCAACCAGTTATGCACCCACCTTACAGTTGCTCCATCTAGATTGTATTTCCTTACTTTGTTTATGAGAAGGTCATGTGGGTCCCCACTTTATATTACTGCATACATAAAGGTTATTACCTTCCCTTTATATTTATGACAGCCTAATTTTGTCTCTGTTATTTGTTTATATTCATCCTTTGTAATTTAACCTAGTTTCCACTTACTTATATAATTCTTCTTCAAGTTTCTGTCATTGAAAAACTCCTGTTTAAATCAGGGTGGTCTTCCTATTTTTCATAAAAGTGGGTTCAAGGGGCCCTTAATAATGTCGCTTTGAGAACGGCCAACTCTCTTGAACTGTTTTTCCCCATGGATTTGCTTCCTATGGGATCTTACCTGCTAACTCCCTGAGTTTTCTAAAGTCTGCCTTCTTGAAATCTATTATCTTTATTGTGCTGTTTTCCCTCCTACCATTCCTGACAATCAAACTCAACCATTTCATGATCACTTTAAGCAGCCTTTCACTTTCAAATTCTCAACCACTTCCTCCCTAGTTGTCAAAATCAAATCTAGACCAGCCTCTCCCCAGTAGCTTTCTCCACTGTCTGAAATAAAATATTGTCTCCAACACATTCCAAAAAACTTATTAGATAATCTGTGTCCTACTGTGTTATTTTCCCAACAGATATCTGGATAGTTGAAGTCACCAAGTCCTGTGCTTTGAATGATTTTGTTAGTTGTTTTAAAAAAGCGCCATCCATAGGTCCCTACCAAACGCATGGCCATGAAAAATGCATCATGGACCGTGAACTCTGGTCTCCCCCGCTGATGTCTTTTGTGTGTTTTCACCCTCTACTATACAAATTTTGTGGGGGAGAGACCAGCGTTTCTCACATTGGGGATCCTAACCCAAAAGTGAGTTGCGGGGGGGGGGGGGGCGCAAGGTTATTTTAGGAGGGTCGTGGTATTACCATCCTTACTTCTGCAATGTCTTCAACACTGGGAGGCTGGAAAGCAGCAGCTGTTGGTCAGTGTCCCATGGCAAAACCATACCATGCTACCTTAATTCTGCACTTCTGCCTTGGGTGACCAGACAGCAAATGAGAAAAATCGGGATGGGGGTGGGGGGTAATAGGAGCCTATATAAGAAAAAGACCCAAAAATCAGGACTGTCCTTATAAAATCAGGACATCTGGTCACTCTACTTCTGCCTTCAGAGCTGGGCAGCCGGAGAGAGGTGGCTGCTGACTGAGGGCCCAGCTCTGCAGACAGCAGCATAGAAGTAAGGGTGGCAATACTGTGCCATGCCATCCTTATTTCTGCACTGCTGCTGGCGGCAGCTCTGCTTTCAGACCTGGGCTCCCAGCCCAGCAGCCGTTGCTTATGGTCAGCTATGAGACCCAGATCTCTTTCTGCAGTACTCCTTCCTAAGCAGTCATTTCCCATTTTGTATGTATGCAACTGATTGTTCTTTCCTAAGTGGAGTACTTTTATTTGTCCTTATTGCAATGACTGAACTGATGTTTATTAATTTAAATTCTGTTTTGATACTTTCCAGCCAAGTCATGCTATAGCTAAACCTCCAGCCCAGTCATGCACAAGCTTTCCAGAGAGACAGAAATCCGTGACAGAGCTAGCGCAGGTAGAGTCAAACACTGTCCTATAACAGAACACTGCATTTCTCTGGCAAGGAGAGACAGTTTGTGGTAGGCTGTGTAATACAGTAGATTCTCGATTATCCAGGATGCTAGGGAAAAAATTAATCCTGGTTAATAAAATCCCGGATAAACACCATCCATATGAAATATGGGGAGAGGGGTGTTGGTTCACCAGCCACCCTGCACCGGGTGTGTGTGTGTGTGTGTGTGTGTGTGTGTGTGTTCACTGGCTAAAATCTAAGTCCAGGGCAAAATAAAGTGGCTGAAGGAGACTCTACAATTCTATAAAATGCAGCAGAGTTGGAAAACAAAGCCAAAAATTTGTAAGGTCTTGCTGGTCAGCAGCCATGTGGCCCAAAGTGCCCTGGTGGGGTTTTTTTTTGTGTGCGCGCTTGGGGCGGCAACAAAGCCAGAGCCCGCCCTGCAAGTTACACATGTATGTTTTGGCATCCTGGTTAATCCACATCCTGGTTAACCCAGTCCTGGATAATCGAGAGTCTACTGTATTACGTTTTTCCTATGTTGATATACCAGCTTGTTCAGTGAAACAGTAACTTGCAGACATCAAGATAGAAGCACACAAAGACCATGCACTGAGAAAAGGGCAGGACCTTCTGCGTCTGCTGTTGAGTAGCCATGGATGTGCCTGCAGAACCCAAGATTTCACTGTAATTAACATTCAGGCCCTTATGGCTAGAAGGAAAACTTGCCCAAATATTAGATGCACTTAAACCAATCTAGTGTGCTGAGACAAATTCCAATTTTTACTTATCAGCTGTGGGCTGGTGTATACATTTAGGAATACATACTAACCTTGGTCCAGAACTACCACTGCTATCAATGGAAAGTTCAAAGAACAAGGTAGAGTGGCATGTATATTGTAACTACATTTTGTCCAGTACCTTATCACATTCAGTATCAGTAAGACAAGATGGCATTATTATTCTTGTCCCTTGTTTCTCTGGCTTCCCTCTACACTTCCTTCCTAGCAACAACTCCCAATACCCAGCAGGCTTCACTTCTACGTTTTTGCCCATGTGAAAGGCCATGGAATAGTAAAACTTTCCCTAGAAGTCATTGGCTTTAGAGTTGATAGTTCAGTGACATTAATAGGGGCCTAGGAGTTCACCCCCTCACAGCTATTGATTCCCATAGACATCAGCGCATGGGTTAGGATCTGTTCATGTTTGGAAGGTTGTTTTTGCAACCATGAACACTAAACTTTTTTTAAACAGAGTGGAGATTTTGCATTAGGTGAATAGCATATGTCACAGCCAAGATCTAGCGCACAGGCTGTTTCTCACCTGTGTACTGATCTGTTTGCAAATTATAGAATACTTCCATCAGTGCTAAAGCCTATTGCTAATTTGTCAGCTGTAGTATCAGAGGGAGGAATGTGGCCACTGTCCACTCCTTAAGATGACAGTTGGGAGTGGGCCACTGATTTTTCCTCAATGGCAATCTCAGTTAGTGACATTAATTCTGAAAGCAGAATGGGGTCTGCTGTGGAAGTTGCCTTGATGTGGTAGATTAGAGGCTCACCAGGAGCAGTAGATGTGCTGTAGACAGCTACACATGCCTGTACAGCATGGGGTGGAGGCAAGCTGAGGGTCAGCTCTGTTGCATGGCTCTGGACTCCAATGCATCAGACACGCTCTCTTTTGACCATCTTCTTCCTCCCCACCCCCACTCCCCACCAGGTCCTGCATGACACTCTTAGTAACCAGATGGCTCTCAAAACAGCCAAAGTAAATTGTCTAAACACAGACTAAACTTTTAAAAAATAAATATATCATCCTAGTCTAATCACACGTGTGTCCGAGACTTATAATACCTACTCCAGATCAAAGCTTTTTGGTAGCAGAGAAGTAGCAATTAATGAGACTTTTCTCATTACATACATAGTAGTTACACACTGCAGCCATTACTACAATTGCTAGAACTTTTAGATGGCTCTTACTTGATTATACCAGATAATGTTCTCCCTTTTGGAACAACAACTGCTTTTCTATGTCCACCCAGATTGTATCAAGCAGTCAATAATCCTTTACTGGTTTGTATGCCTTAGAGTCACCTGTTAACATATTGCCTGCTTATATAATGAGATTCCTCCCTTTGGCACTTTGGGCCACATGGCTGCTGACCAGCAAGACCTTACAAATTTTTGGCTTTGTTTTCCAATTCTACTGCATTTTATAGAATTGTAGAGTCTCCTTCAGCCACTTTATTTTGCCCTGGACTTAGATTTTGGAAAGGCCTCTTTCAGATGTGCTTTGAGATCTTCACATCTGCTGAAATGTGGTTGCTGCCACAAACTTACCAGGTGGGGTGTTTTGTGCTAGCAGCCTTTATCTCAGAAATTTAAGTCTTAGAATTAGGAAAAAAATCTGCTCTCTCTCGTACTAGGAGCACAAGACCAGAGAATGAGAATGCTGCAGCAGTGCACATTCTTTGCAAAATACTTCCCATGGAAAAACAAAGATTTAGTTGTTTTTTTAAACCTCTTGAAATGAAGCAGTTTCTTATTTAAAAGTTATAGTCCAATGATGGGAGCAGCTTATTGTACTGCTATGCAATAGCAAATCTGGACTCTTATTTTCCTCATCTTTGGCCTTGAGATTAGAGGATTCAGAGAACAATGGCAAAACTAGCAACATCTACTAACTGATCTGTGGAGAGGTCACTATAAGAGACTTCATAGAATCATAGAAACGTCAGTCTGGAAGGGACAATGAGGAGTTGTCTTAGTGCACGTGGCTGTAAGTAGCAGGACTAAATCTACAACACCATTCCTGAGAGGTGTTGCTCTAACTGGTTCTTAAAAAACCTCCACCGATGGGGATTCCACAATTGCCTTTGGAAGCATATTCAAAAACTTAACTACCCTTATAGTTAGATAGCTTTTCTTATTATCTAACCATCCTCTTCATAACAGCCCTTAATATATCAGAAGATTTATCAGATCCCCAGTCAGTCATCTTAAGACTAAAACATGCCTAGTTTTTTTTAACCTTAGCACATATAAAAGGTTTGCCCTTTTTGTAATTCTCTGTTTGACTCACTCTGGCTTGTTCACATCTCTTTTAAAGCCTGGTGTCCAAAACTGAACACAGTACTCCAACTGAGACCTTACAAATGCCAGACAGAGCAGAACAATTACTTCTTGTGTCTCATGTACCAGACTCCTCTTAATACAACTTGGAATATTAACCTTTTTCACAACCGCATCATATTGACCACATCTAATTTCTGATCTATTTTTAGCAGTACTACCACCTAGCCATTTAGTCCCCCTTTTGTAGTTGTGCATTTGATTTTTCCTTCCTGAGTATAGTATTTTGCACTTGTCTATTTAATTTAATCTTGTCAATTTCAGACCAGTTCTTCAATTTGTCAAGGTTGTTTTGAATCCTAATCCTGTCCTTCAAAGTGCTTGCAACTCCTCCCAGCTTGGTGTCATCTACAGATTTCAAAAATATATTCTCCATTCCATTATCCAAGTAATACATCCTCCTAGTTTGAATGCAAATATTGATAACTGTTATCTGAATATGGTCTTTCAAGTAGTTAGATAACTACCTTATAGTAATTTCATCTAGACCAATGGTTCTCAAACTTATTTGATCGGGCCTCCCTTTGTATCTGTAGTCATTTACATGCCCCATCCCAAATATATATACCGCCACCCTGCTCTAAAGGCAGCGCCAGACCAGAAGCAGCACAGAAATAAGGGGGGCAATGTGAAAAGTATTTGCTGTGAAAAGTGATATTGGCAAACTTAGCACCCCATTACCACCCTTACTTCTGCATGGCTGCTGCCACCCCGCTGCCTCCAGATGAGGGGTTGGGAGGGATGGGAAGGAGAGCCTCAGCCCACGTGGCAGGTCTCTGGCTGTCTCCTTTATCCCTACCTATTGGGTATGCATGTCCTTCTGCACAAGCTCTAGCCATTCAGGGTTGATGAAGCACACAGCTTGCGCCTCCCGTGGGAGGCCTGCCCCATAGTTAGAGAACCGCTCATCTAGACTACATTTCCCTAGTTTGCTAAGGAAAATGCCATGTTGGCCTGGGTCTAAAAAGCCTTACTAAAATCAAGGTATTTCATGTCTACTGCTTCCCCTATCCACTATGCCAGTAACCACATCAAAGAAGGAAATTCTGTTGGTTTGGCATGACTGGTTCTTGACAAATCCATGTTGGCTATTACTTATAACCCTATTATTCTTTAGATGCATACAGTTTGTTTAATAATTTGTTCCAGTGCCTTTATAGATATCAGAATTGGGCTGACTAATCTAATTGCCCAGGCCCCTTTTGTTCTCTTTCTTAAAGATTGCTTCACCTAGTTCTGAAAGTACATTAGGGTAAATATTCTTTAACCTGTTCTTTTCCTATTTAGCTCATGATCCTTCCCCCTTGTTATTAATATTAATTGTCTTAAGCATCTGGTCACAATTAACCTTTCAGTGGAGACTGAAGCAAAATAGGTATTAAACACTTGAGCTGCCTTAATATGTTATTAGCTGTCCTTCCCTATTAAGTAGCATATCTTCACTTTCCTTTGGCTCTTGCTCCTAATATTTATAGAACCTCATATTACCTTTTATGTCTCTTGCAGGTATAACTAATTTTGTGCCTTAGACTTTTTGATTAAGTCCCTACATACTTGTTCTGTTCTTTTGTATTCATCCTTAGCAATTCATCCATAGTTCCACATTTTGTAAGATTCCTTTTTGATTGTCAGGTCATTAAGGAGCTCCTGATGGAGTCATACAGGCCTCTTATTCCTTGCATCGGGATAGATTGGTATTGTGCTTTTAATATCTCTTTGGGAAACAGCCATCTCTCCTGAACTTTTTTCCCTTTAGATTTTCTTCCTATGGAACCTTACCTACCAGGTCTGAGTTTATTCAAGTATGCTTTTTTGAAGTTTGTCTTTTTACTTTTCTGTCTTCTCTCCTTCCTTTCTTAGATTGCATTATTAGATCATTTCATGATCACTTTCACCCAAGTTGCCTCCTACCTTCAAATTTGCAACCAATTCCCCCATTAGTCACAATCAAGTATAAAATGGCTGCCTCCCTCAACTTCTGAAACAAGTTACCCCCAGTACATTCCAAGAATGTACTGGACATTTTGTGTTTTGCAATATTACTAGTCTAGCAGCTATTGGGGTAAAATCCCCCTTGGCTAACAACTCTTGGGTTTTGGCTATTTCTGTATTTGTTCTTGAAATGCCTCATCTACCACCTTCCACCCTTTTATCTTCACCCAGAGACTTTCCAGTGGTCTGCCTCTTACCTCCATCTGGAACTCAGAATAAGCGTATACATTTCTGGTGTATAAATAATACAGTGCGACACCCCTTTTTTAACTGTCTATCCTTTCTTCATTAGAGAGGGTGCTGGCAGTGACCCTGGTGTTTAGATTGCATAATATTATCCATTATAAAAAGATACTTGAAAAGCTCTAGCACCTGTATTGTTTGCAGCAGACACTAGCAGTTTAGAAAGCTCCAGGGACAGAAGTGTTTTTTCTTTGCCCCAGGAAAATCTGTTCCCTTTGGTTGAGATGTAAATGGTCAAATTGCCATTTCCCCCACAGTGCTTGCGTTCCTCAGGAAGTTTTGGCAGCATCTCAAAATAATTGAACATAATTGTTTCAAAACAGCCGGGGTCACACCACTGCCAGAATAGGAAGAGAACAGGGAATTCTGGAAGCTGCCTCCTCCATCTCCCTCCCTAGACCTGACACATGGCCTCACTCTCCCCTCTGGCATCACCACATGGGACAGGAGCCCCCACCTCCTGCTGGAGGGAGGTGGGCCAATGCCCTCCAATGCAGCACCAAGTGCTAGTCGCTGTTTCTTTCCCTTCCAGCAATAGTGGCCACCTTCTGCTGCCACACGTGTAGTTCAAATCCTATTGATGTATGATTTTTTGTTTGGCATTATTATTGTTGTAATTTGTGCTAGCCTTTTTTTAAAGAAAAGCTACGTTAAAAAAAAGCTGTTGAGATGATATTATTTAGGCTGCAGAGTCAAGCACTCAAATGCTAGGAAATGCCAGATTTATGGCTTGCCAGGCAGCCCTTCATCATTTTACACTCTTGTACACATGCACTGATAGTACAGAATCATGCAATATCTAGAATCCAATATAATCTAAAATCCATAGACTTCTAGTGGAATCAACACTCTGTCAAACAAGCAAGTTTTCAGAGAGCTTGAAGTACCTGTGATCAAGTGCTAGCTTTGAAAACATTAATTAAAAACGGTTTTCAGAAAAACCTGAAGACAGGAGCTATATTTCTGGGTCTGACAGCAGCATATGACATGGTCTGGCACAGTTCTTATCAACCAGGGGTAAACATTCCCCTTGGGGTACACAGCGGTTTTCCAAGGGGTACATCGGTGCAGCTAGATGTTTGCTTAGTTTTACAACAGGCTACATAAAAAGCAATGGCAAAGTCAGTACAAATTAAAATTTTATACAGACAATGACTTGTATATACTGCTTTATATACCATACACTCACATGTAAGTATCATGTTTATATGGTAAAAATGTGAAAGTAAACAATTTTTTCAGTCATAGGGTGCTGTGACACTTTTATATTTTTATGTCTGATTTTGTAAGCAAGCAGTTTTTAAGTGAGGTGTAACTTGGGGGTACGCAGGACAAATCAGACTTCTGAAAAGGGTATGGTAGTCTGGAGAGGTTGAGAGCCACTGGTCTGGCACACTAGACTCTTAGATTATCAAAAGTACTCCCAGCATAGGTAATCAACATCATTGACCTCTTGCCGCAGATGTTTCTGAATGCACATGAGAGACAGAGTTACCACGTGGAAAAGACAAACCAACGGTCCTACCTCAAGGCTCTGTGCTGGCACCAATGCTTTTCAGCCTGTACACAAATGACATTCCACTTACCCAGTACTGCGTGCTCCTGTATGCAGATGACAGCATTTGCTTAGGCATCCAAGCAAGGTCATTCCCAAAATTCGAAGATGCCTTAAATGCTGATTTAAGATGGACAATATTGTAGTCAGTGGCATTTACAACCCAGTGTGACCAAAATAGTTTTGAGCGTATTCCATGTATTGAGCGTATTACATGTATACTAGAGCAGGGTAGGAACTAGATCTCTCTCTTTGTGGATTTACCTGAAACATGAATCCCACTCACTCTACCTCAAAGTAAACCTAGATAGATGTCTCACATATCTTAACCCCTGTGAAGAAAACTGCCGCTAAGGTGAGGATGCATAACAGCCTTCTAAACAAATTGGCTGGCACTTTATACAGAACAAATGCTTAAACTCTGATCATCCATCTTACCCCTCTGTTCCTCTGCAGCAGAATGCTGTGCTCCTCTGGCTCCATTCATCTCAGATCAAATTGGCTGTCACACAACTACACTCAATCCTATGCATTATAACTGGGACAATTCAACCCACATCGTACTGTAGATCCCAGTGTTAAGCAATATCACTCCTCCAGACATCTGTTGTGAGGATTCTGCAGCCAGAATGATTGAGAAGATCAGGGCAAACCTGAGCCTACCAGTCAGTATACACCAACTTCTTCAACCATCCAGGAGTGCACTAGTCATGGAGGCACCTGTTTGTGGGCCCATTTGCCCTGCCCAGATTTCTCTGCAACATTGATGTAATGTGAAGAATGGTCTGCAGCTGATGTCAGAAACCAGTCTTTTATAATGGACCCTACCATGCCGCTCACAGGCATTTCTGAATCAATTTCAAAGGGGCAGGTCAACGTGCAGCCAGCCTTCACAGCTAGGGCTAGCATGAGGATCTCCACATGCAACTAGGGCCAAAGACACACTATGTCACACCTCACTGATGACTGTCCTCTGACCAGATTTGATAGTGGTCTGAAGGCTGTGCACTTTGCTCATGAGGCCTGGCAAGCTCTGCAACTGATAAGAATGGAACCCTTGCCTCATTCAATGTACAGGATGGACGTACAGGTGGCAGAAATAAGGTTGCAACTTAAAACTGGCATTTCCTAATTTCTGAGTTTCTGACTTAGGGAAAACAGATTGGAAAGAGATCAGAGAAAGACTGGCCATTATGGAAAAGGGCGCAAATATCTTTCCTTGTGTGCAGAGATCAAACATACATTAAATGCTATTGTTTGGAAAATACTTTAAAATGGTGACTGCATCTGAAACAGGCTAGTATTTAGATGTTAGACCAGGGGTCAGCAACCTTTCAGAAATGGTGTGTCAAGTCTTCATTTATTCAGTTTAAGGTTTTGTGTGCCAGTAATATATTTTAACATTTTTAGAAGGTCTCTAAGTCTTTACATACAATAGTTTAGTTATATATTAAAGTAAATAAAGTTTCTAAAATATTTAAGAAGCTTCATTTAAAATTAAATTAAAATGCAGAGCCCCTAGACAGGTGGCCAGCACCCAGGCAGTGTGAGTGCCAGGTCTAGTGCCGCCTTCAGCACACGTGCCATAAGTTGCCTACCCCTGTGTTAGACCATAGCAAACAAAAACTGTAGATTTGTCTTTTTTAACATGTTAGCAATTATCATAAAAAGACGATCTGACCTAGCTGGACTATCTTGTACTTGTAATGAACAGGTGCTGTGTAGATTTTTAGTGTGCATAGGTAGTAAAACAAGCATTTCTGTGAACCCATGAATGCTACTTTAAAAAACACACACAACTGCACTGACAATGAAAATCACCTTTGCTTTTGCAGTCTGTGCTGAAATCATCAACATTTGAGCTCCCCCTTGCATATCAGCATTCCGTGTGGACTGTTGAAGAATTAGGGCCTTTTATTCGCCTATGTCTTATGGATCAGAATTTCCCAGCATTTGTGGAAGAAGTGGAGAAGGAGTTACAAAAACTGACAGAAGGTTGAGGAAGTGTTAATACTGTATTTCAGGTAATAACAAGTAGAGTGAATACAAATTTGAGAGTCTGATTTTTTTTTTTTGTTAGTGTTTTATTTTTAAAAACAGGTCAATCCACTTTTTATACATCATTGCACTTCAACAAATACACAGAACACAAGTTCATGCATCTACAGTTATGCACGGCATGAGAACCCTGTTAGGTCTGTAATTCTACAATCAATCTTTAAATCAACATGAGAAATTACAGTGTCAAACTGAAGAGTATTACTAGTTGCATAGAATATCACCATGCTGTAACATTTCAACATCATTTAAAACAAAAAGTAAATTATAAAAGTTGCCTGAATTGAATGTATAAGAATATGTTGAACACATCAGTGCAAAAAGATTTGAGAATTTACATGATTTAACAAAAAAAAAAATCACTTAAAAAGCATATATATATATATATATATATTTATAAACTGAAGTTTGTACTACAATTCATCACCACTTGTTGGACTGTTCCAGCTTTTAAAGTCTTTGATTATAGGACACCCAAATCTTTCTATATAGGTTAAGCCCTTAAAATAATTTCAATTTATATTACTTCTCTTTTAAGTACCAGAACAGTATAATTCTCTCATCTCTCAGACATACAATATAAGGAATGAATATCAGCAGCTTAAAAATGAAAACACTTACTGTATTTTGGTTTTCCTCTTCCCAAAAAATATAAATATATACTGTATATATTTTTAGGTTTTGCTGTATTTTACAAAAGTTATCACTTGATGGCAGCAGTGCATTTTGGAGCTTTGCCAATTTAACAGCTACATTAAGAAAGTAAAAAATGGTGCATGCATGATCTGACTTTACTTCTAATGTTTAAATACCTTAAGGGGAAAAAGCAACATCCACAGCACATCAAGCCCAAAATAGTTTACACCTTCTACACTGAAGCATTGTTAAAATGTGTCTGGGTACGTCATCCTTACAGGACAGGCTAAATAAGGCATGCTTTTTTAGACAGTCATATTGTTGCTCACTTGAAAGGAAAAATTAAATGAACTGGAGTTCTAGAACCAAGAGTTCCAACCATTAATTTAGCAGGTTATATTGCCATCAGTCTCTCAGAAACTTAAAACTCTGTGGAAAAAAAGAATTGAGAACAAATGTATTAGTCAATGATTAATGCCACAGTATACCATAATGCACATAATAAAACTACTGTCAGATTTGCTATTAAGATGTTTTAACCTAAAAACATCAGTTTTATACTGTATCCTGGAACTGCTTACACCTAGCAAGCAAATTTATTTTTATAGTATAAAATCTGCAGAAATTTATCCTTCAGGGCAGGTGTGTGTTTGTGTTAAGACTTACTTTGCTGCTGAAGCCATAAGTGCTGCACAGGTAAGAATCATGTTAGAATTTGACTAGAGTTCTGTGAATACGCACTAACTACTGTGCCTAGGCTATTAGGCAGGGATCTTTTATAAAAATTCTTGGGTAGTGTATCCTTTTCAGTAGTGTATGGAAGAGTTCAATAGAAATTATACTTTATTCAGAACAGGTTCAGATAACTTTGCAATTCACTGAAATACCTACACATGGCTGATTGGATCAGTATTTTTATTTTTATTATTCCTTACATTTTTAGTTACACCTTACTGAAAGAACAGAAGTGCTTAAAAAGTAAGATTGTTTCTTAAACATCTAAAAAGTCATACTTACATTATACTCATTTTTTTTAATTTGTATTCCTCTGGCGTAAGTTTTTATCTTTGTGATTGTTTGTAGAGTTGCTTTTCCTTTGGACGGGAAAAAAGTCACATCAAAATTATTGAAAATGTAATAGCAGTATGGTTAAGAGACAAGTCATAAACAGTATGCAGTGTTGTAGCCAGACTGGTCTCAAGATATTACAAAGACAAGATGGGTGAGGTAATATCTTTTATTGGACCAGCTTCTATTGGTGAGAGAGACAAGCTTAAACAGAGCGCACGAGCCTGTCTCTCACCAACAGAAGTTAGTCTAATAAAAGATACTACCTCATCTACCATGTCTCTCTAAGCCATTCAAGGTAAGAGCCAGGAGAGCTCTTCTGTCTTGAATAATATTGTGAATATTTGCTTCCACTGATTTTCACACTTGCTTTTGCAGGAAGGTTCTTACAAATACAATCTCCCTCACCCAAATGGTCATAAATAAGTAAGTAAAATGTTTGGGGAGCACATATACCAGTGAAAATCAGCAGGTTTTGTTAGTAATGATATTTGCAAATATTTTTGCTGTATTTGTCCAACTCTGTGACTAAGCCCTTCATACCTCTCACATACATCTAATTTGTATTGCTTTTCCTGGCCTGGGAAGGAAACCAAAGTAGGTGGCCTTAACTCATGGGCTCCTTGGGGCAGGAAACACATTTTCTTATTTGCTTAAATACCATCTAGCACCATACTCTAATCCCCCATTAGAAACTGAGTGCTACAATACAAATAGAAATTGCTATCGTGCCTAAATCTAGGTTTCATGCACTACAGAATCTCTTAGCCACCAAGCTCCTCCACTAAGGAATTTTAAGCTACAAATTTAATAATAGTGACTGAACTAGATAAAACTATCTTAATATTAAAATTCAGATAAAAGTACTTACATTGGCCCAGCTGGTTCGTCGTCTGCAGCAAGCGTTCCATTGTAATCCAATGAAAGACAAAGGAAGGAAACAGAGTGGAGTCAGGTTCTATATTAAACTCTAGCTGGACAGTGAACAGAAAATTGATCTATCTATGCGTTAAAGGCCATTCCACTTGGTAGTGCAAAGGTTCATGAAGTTATTTTTCTGGATTCAAGTTTTAATGGCAAGTATGTTGTTTCAATGGTTTGAGTTAACACTTTGGATGCTTGTCATGAAGAACTGCAACTGTAGCGGACAGATTGTTGCAATATGGTCATACTCATCTTGTCCCCAAGTTCCAGTGGTTCAATCTTATAAATTAGATGAGAAGACAAACCAACATTTCAGTTGTAAAATCCTGCTGTTTGTTTGCTTGCATTAATTTTTTTTTTAAATACACATTCATCAACTCTAGATGGGCAAGTAGCAGTATATACGCAAAAGTTATATACCATCTCTTCTCCCCCAAGGATTATACAACCCATTTTATATTCCATTTTTCCAGATATCTTATCACATTGAACCAGTTTTGGGGGAGGTGGAAGCAGCAATATTTTAATGTGACATTGTAAACAAGTGCAGTCCCTTGCATAGCAGCAAGCACTGTGCATGTGTGTATCAGGACAAGACTCATCTAAAACACCAGGAAAAGTTAAGTGGCGTTGCAACTCCCCTAGAGACAACAGACTTCAGCTACAAGTAGACTGACAGCACTGATCTGCCTGTGTCTCTTGGCAAAAACGCCAGAAAAAAGTTAAATCATTTAGAAATTGAAAAAAATTCAATGAATTTGTGATGTTTCAACATATGCTTTCATTAACATTTTATTCTTTAGGATTTATAAATGCCTTATTTTGCTCTCAGGCTGCACTATAGAGAGTAGTAATTGGGTACCCAGTGTCATAAAAATTAATCCACAAAGTTGTTAGTGCTCCTTGTAGAACTACTGTTGGGGAGGAATTGCTAATCCATTGTTTTAAGGATCTCAACGTTTTTTTCCCCCCAAAGGTTTGATGATTTTTTTCACTGACGCCTTTATGAAACTCTCAGCAGGATTCCACAAGGGGGCTTAGTGCACATGAAGCAGCTATGGAAATTACAGTCTTAACAGTGTAGGCATCTGCATGAGCACACACTAGGAGTAATGTCTGTCAGAAATAGGACATTACTCCACCTGTACCTTCAAGGCAACGGATAGGCAAAGCCACTGCCAGCACAAACAGTGACCGGAACAAAAAAATATTTCAAAAAAATAAAGGACTAACCACAAACCAACAGCTTTACAACCAAAGTGACACACTAGCGACACACCAGTGTCCACAGAAGTCCATCACTAGCAACAATACACTATCAAGGCAAGGTACAGAGAAAACTAGGACTAATAAGGACAACTAGACATCAATGTGCTGTATATACAGTGGAGATATACAGAGACACATCCAGGAACTGAAACACAAAGCACAGTAGAGTAAAACTAAGTCCTGTCTCCACAAACATCTTCAATTCCTAAAAGATTTCAAAACAGACGATGCTTTATACTCTACAAACTATAAACTACACGCTATTTGGGAACTTTTTAATTGAATCGGACAGACATCAAGAGTCCTTAGGCTTTGTTTTTTTGTTTTTTTAAGGATTAGTATGGTTAGTAATGCCATATGAAAGCAGACATGCAACTTCAAGACTTTGTTATTACAGCCTTCTACAAATATAATGAACATCTCTCGGAGTTTTGCTAGACTTCAGAAACATAAAACTATACTAATGGGATGCAAGCCATCTCCTGTTATGGTAACCATTCTGTGATCTTAACTAAAATACATGTAGCATGGATGCAGATTCCAGATGAATAGTTGTGTTAGTCTAACATTTTTCTGATTTACAAAGGTTACCAGTGGGTATTGTCCTAGCAAAGATCCAATAACTACAGGACCTGTGCTTGTAAGAATAGTTACAGTTAAGCATAAACTCGGAGACTGATGGAGACTCCCACCACCCATCTAGATTCTATAGGTTCGATACAAAATGAAATTAAAGAAAACGCCTTTGTATGTCACTAGCTTGTTGGTCAGCCATTTAACTGCTACAAAAATCTTCCCCAGTACAGTACAATACAGTACAGACAAGGACCAAAACCCTAATGAAAAAATCAGGGGAGTGGGGTAGGGGAACAGAATTACAGAAAAATAAGTACAAAATTAAGAGTAAATAAAGATTAAAAACAGCAAACTGAAATCCAAATTAGTTGTGAACGTGAATGAAGAAATTTTAAGAAAAGTGTTAACATTATGAACTGTGCATCGTATAGACTGAAGCGGAGATTGACAAACTCCAAAGCATGCAGATCTCTCACTTACCACCATTTTTTTAAGGGTATGATGCAATTGAGGGGGGAAAAAAAAGAAGTCATAGTAACCGATAAATATCAATATAACCCAAATCCCTCATGCTAGACGGCCTGCTCTAGTAACTGACTGTCTCTAACTCACTAGTATGGTCAGAGAAGATGTGAACATGTCTCTTCATTCCATTCAAATGTGTGCAGACAAACAATATTGTGCCGGGCTCTTGAAATACTGCGAGTAAGTCTTCAGTTGTACAAGCTAACTGCACTACACCCCTCACTCTTCAGGAATTTGCTTTTTAATCTGGAGGATCGGCAGATTCGGTGAATTGTTTATATAATGCAAGATTAATAACAAACCTTGCTTGTAGGTAAAGTAATTATATGCATAACATTGCCCTGAAATAGCGTATTCCGAAACTGAAAAGTTTACAGCCTCTAGTATCTATACTTAACTGGCCTCCTGCATGGTTGTAGTGTACATGGCTAACAGTGTTGAGGTCATCTAAAGTAGGCAGGATGAGCAGAGAAACTAATACCATTCAGCTCTAATTTCCTTGCTTGCCACTGTCAACATTAATTTAATTCTAGTTTTTTCATTTAATTTCTGATATTACCCAGTTATTGTGTGTGTTTAAGGGAAGTATATTAATAGCACAGAATGTAGGTCCTTTGGAACAATCACACAATAATGCCATTTTTTGTACTGAGTTAATATTTAGTGTGGCCCGTTATGATGCTACTGTAACATGGACATAACAAATTTAACATTTCTGATATGCTCAGTATCTCATTTCCTAATATGAATAACTTTTTTTTTTTTTTTTAATTACTCTCGGGGTCACTGAGAACTAATTTTCAGAAGTGGATTAAAAAAAAGTTTACAGCATAAGTATATTTTTCTCCCTCAAAGTCCATTTTGCTGCTGAATATCCCTTTACCTAATGCAACCCATGCTGATGGTTCAATTCAATGTTTCACCCAAGTGAAGTTTCAGAGAGAAGCAGCAGCATGAGAGGAACATTTGTCAGATAGACCAGAGTCACAGGGCACCAGTCAATTCTGCTCGCTTATCCCACTTCAGCTAAATACTCATGGCCCAAGCTCATGCCAAATTTCAACTCAGGTACTTTTTTCTCCCCTTCTTTTAAAATGGCCAGTCTAAGCCACTTGGAAGTCTGGTTTCATAATGGAACTGCTTATAAAACTTTATAGCAGCTCTGTAAAATTGTTACAAAAGGCAGCATCCAAGTGTAAAACTGGTTTACTATTTTGCCTTTACAGAAAGAGAAATAAAATCAAAACAATCTGATGGGAAATTTGAACATTCTACTTCCAGAGAAGTTTATCATTGAGAAGAGTTTTAGACTTTATTTGTCCAATATTAAGCTTTTGTATTTTATTCTTCTGGTTCCCCAAAAGCACGATCAGTATTCAGGATGATCTGATGACTTCCAAAATGCAGGATGATATTGTGTTAAGAACTAGTAATTTTTTGGAGATATGCAAGCTTTAGAAGAGCTGCGAGTTAAAACTACTTATTAACTGGCAAGGGCTTTTGTTATACACAAAGGTTTAGAGGCAACATTTATAGCCACTAAGTCCCAAGTTTGCAACAGGAATTGTTTTAATGCTATTTTTCTATCATGCTACATGACCAGTAGGAAAAATAGGATAAGGGACACATGAGCTGCATAAAACGTGCATATTAGTGAAGAGTTCATGTACCAAAAAAGCAATCAATCTGAAATGGAATGTTGGCATAAATATAGATTTATAACAAAACATATGGCGAAGAGTGGTCAAATCAGGCATATAATGAATTCTGTTCCTATAATAGCATCTAACAAACCTATACGGTAATAAAAGGCAACACCGCCTGAGAACTGATACCATTTGGCTGTCGCTATGCTATAGTAATCCTCAGTTGCAGCTATAGTTAACTCCTATGCATTCTTACAGTTTGTGTCGGACAGCTTGCTCTCCTTGGTGAAGTGTGGGGGAGAAAGGTGAAGGGTAGTAGAAAAATAAAAAAAATGTAACAAGATAAATCAGTTTAGTGAAATAAACATATCTGTTCTTTAAATTACTACTTACAGTAATAGCAGTAGCACAGAAAAACAAGAAAAATTAGTATTAGAAAAAATATGGAGTAATGGAATGCAACTGCTGCACCACTGGAGCAGAAATATTTATGTAAATAGCTTACTTCTGATTAATATGACAAATGGAAAGGGAAGAAAGAGAAGGCACATGTTATAGTAACTAAGTTATTTCATGGCTTTAAACTAAAGAGTATGTAGAAAATGGATTTGGAAGTAAAAACTGTTCACTTGCTACATTCTTTGGTAGGAATGTAACCAAGGAGTTTTTACTCTCTACTTACCTAAGAACACACCATCTTAAAAAGTGATTTGCTAAGTAAAATAACTTTCTTCGTTTAAGAGTCTTCAAAATATTACAGGTTTCAGAGTAGTAGCCGTTGTTAGTCTGTATCAGCAAAAAGAATGAGGAGTACTTGTGGCACCTTAGAATCTAACAAATTCATTTGGGCATAAGCTTTCATGGGCTAAAACCCACTTCATCAGATGCATGGAGTGGAAATACAGTAGGAAGATATACGTGTATATACAAAGAACATGAAAAGATATACCAACTCTATAAAACATACCAACTCTAACTAGACTAATCAATTAAGATGGGCTATTAGCAACAGGAGACAAAAAATCTTTTGTAGTGATAATCAGGCTGGCCCATTTCAAACAGTTGACAAGAAGGTGTGAGTAATAGTAAGGGGAAAAATTAGCATGGGGAAAGAGTTTGTAGTTTGTGTAATGACCCATCCACTCCCAGTCTTTATTCAAGCCTAATTTAATGGTGTTCAGTTTGCAAATTAATTCCAGTTCTGCAGTTTCTTGGGGGAGTCTGTTTTTCAAGTTTTTTTGTTGAAGAATAGGTCTGTAATTGAGCATCCAAGGAGGTTGAAGTGTTCTCTGACTGGTTTTTGAATGTTATAATTCTTAATGTCTGATTTGTGTCCATTTATTCTTTTGCGTAGAGACTGTCCGGTTTGGCCAATGTACATAGCACAGGGGCACTGCTGGCACGTGATGGCATATATCACATTGGTAGATGTGCAGGTGGCATGGCTGATGTGATTAGGTCCTATGATGGTGTCACTTCAATAGATATGTGGACAGAGCTGGTAATGGGCTTTGTTGCAAGGATAAGTTCCTGGGTTAGTGACAAAGAGTCCTGTGGCACCTTAAAGACTAACTAAAGTTTTGGAGCATAAGCTTTCGTGGGCTAATACCCACTTTGTCGGATGCATGCACTAACTTTAGTTAGTCTTTAAGGTGCCACAGGACTCTTTGTCACTTCTGCAATTCCAGACTAACACGGCTACCCCTCTGATTCCTGGGTTAGTGTTTTTGTTGTGTGGTTGCTGGTGAGTATTTGCTTCAGGTTTGGGGCAGATCTCTGTAAGCAAGGACTGGCCTGTCTCCCAAAGTCAGAGAGTGAGGGATCATCCTTCAGGATAGGTTGTAGATCCTTGATGATGCACTAGAGAGGTTTTAGTTGGAGGCTGAAGGTGACAGCTAGTGGCGTTCTGTTACTTTTTTTGTTGGGCCTGTCCTGTAGTAGGTGATTTCTGGGTACTCTTCTGGCTCTGTCCATCTGTTTCTTCACTTCAGCAGGGGGGTATTCTAGTTTTAAGAATGCTTGATAGAGATCTTATAGGTGTTTCTCTCTATCTGAGTGATTGGAGCAAATGTGGTTGTACCTTAGAGCTTGGCTGTAGACAATGGATCATGTGATGTGTCCTGGATGGAAGCTGGAGGCATGTAGGTAAGTATAGTGGTCAATAGGTTTCTGTTATAGGGTGGTAGTTATGTGACCATCGCTTATTAGGAAGTGGATCGCTTCTGTGGACTGGTCCAGGCTGAGGCTGATGGTGGCATGGAAACTGTTGAAATCATGGTGGAATTCCTCAAGGGCTTCTTTTCCATGGGTCCAGATGAAGAAGATGTCATCAATGTAGCGCAAGTAGAGTAGGGGCGTTAGGGGACGAGAGCTAAGGAAGCATTGTTCTAAGTCAGCCATAAAAATGTTGGCATACTGTGGCACCATGTGGGTACCCTTCAAGTCAGCAACATTGCTATGGTACCTGCATGGCCCCACAATATGCCAACATTTTTATGGCTGACTTAGAACAATACTTCCTCAGCTCTCATCCCTTAACGCCTATGAAAGCTTATGCCCAGATAAATCTGTTAAAATATTACAGAGCTCACAATGGCTGATTTCTAAAACTGTCATTACAGTCTCAAAAAATTAAGCAGCTTAAACTACCATATGGAGGGGAGAGAGAGCTATTTGCCTCCTTTCATTGTAAAATGCCCACCAACATATGTGCTGGGCAAAATGAATAGTCACTGCCTCGCTGAAAACTTGGTCTTACATGCAGTGAGGGTCTGAGCTTGATGTGTGACTTTTCAACAGTTCCTGATGTTGAAATCTGCACACTGTTTAACCACCGTATCAGAGCCTATGAACCCTGACAGCTATTTGCAAAAAGAAATGCATTGGTGTGTCATGGGGGAAGCAAGGTCAGGTTTTTCTTTCAAAATTATGAAGGGGGTCAAGCACAGTCTCTCCCTCCCTCCAGCACGCAGGTGAAAGCAGGGGGTTCGTTTAGCAAGCAAACAAATGAAGCGTTCACTGTAAGAATTTCTTATTGTGGGAAGCAAAAGGATATCCCTAGTCAACAAGGCACTACAGCAAAAATTGTAAGACCTCACACACTGTATTACCATTTCCAGTTGGGAATACAGTTTTCACTGGATTCAGAGACTGGTTTTCCTCTTTCTGCTACACAGCAGCAGCAAAGACGTGAGTAACTTGAATACGTCAGGAAAGAAATATTAACAAAGGAGCTTTACACTACTCTCTTCCCCTTTTCCTTGGGATGGAAGATATCATTAAATTAAATAGCTAAACACTATGGTCATTCAGTTTTGAGGCTGAATAGACAAGAACCCAAGTCAGGAAATGTCACAGTTAAAGACTGCCCTCTCCTGTCTATGGAGTGAGTTTTGTGTGTTTTAATGCCAGTTCCACACCTGCATGTGTGCATCCTGGCAACACCAATATAGGCTATGGGGTGGGTCTTCCTTGTTCATCAAGTAGCCAGTCTGGGAAAAAGCACCAAATCATCTTTTTCAGCAATGATACTCCTTGCCCCCATTCCTTGTCCATTAGAGTCAGGGTTGAGCTAAGGTATCTTGAATGTATGCTGTTCCACAAGCTGGTCTAGACTCTTAAGATACAGAATATGGCATAACTTTCCAGGCCTCTGAAGAACTAAATATCAAGTACATTCTTTTACTCCTGTGGTCTGGGAAGGGGATGCTGATTTCTGAAAGATGACACTGAGCTGGGAGTAATGAGAGGCAGGGAGCTTATGATATACCCCTTTTGAACTAATAGGAGCATTCAAGACATTCAAGTAATCCTGCTCCAGGTGTTTGGTGGGCTTTGTGCCTTACAAAAAGAAAGTTGCTGGAATTTGGCCCTGTTGAGTTTCTGTGTAACTGGAAATATTCCAGTGGAGAAAAAAAATTAAGTTTCTTTCTCCCTGATAAAGATTATGAGAGGTCACATTTGCATTCAGTCGCAGAGATGTATTATGGAGAGAAATTCACATTCCTGAGATCTGCTTCACAGCGACAGTCCAGCAGGTTACTAAAAAGCCTTGTGGATCTTTACAAGAGGAGGCGACTGGACACAGATCTCCCCTCTTTCCCCAAAGCCTGTCTTCAGGGGGCTCTAAATTGGGATAGAGTATATCAGGTGGTTAGGTTATAGAGGAAAATTTTGTGTGCTGTGTCACTCAGACTGTTTACCACTAGCAGCCACTTGATAAGCCAAAGTAGGTAGCCTAGAGCAGACTAAACTGTCTGAATAGATCTTGATGACCTATGAGCATATAGTTCTCAAGTTAAGACACAAATGGCCATGTCATTCCATGCAAGTGTTCTCCTGACTGCCTCTCCTTTTTCCACTCCATATGAAAATCTCTGTTAGGAATGTGACTCCAGTCACTCCATCCTGGAATAAAATAGCCAAAGCTCAAGGAAGGAGGCAGCTTTTAGAGGCTGTGGAAAGATTTTTGGTATATTCGGGGAGAGTATAAATCCCAGAGTCAGACCCTCACTGAAGACCCCCTGCCATTAACCCCACTCCTAGCTAGGCCAGGAAGGACTGATAGATAGCTCAAGCACCTCCACTGATTACAGCTGCAGTAGTATTACATGGGGAGAGAGAGAACCAAGAACCATGTCATTTAGGACTTCATAGATCAAAACCAACACTTTAAAACAGCCCCAAGGAAATTAACTGATAGCCAGTGCAGTTTATGGATCACAGTTGTGTTTCCAGCTGTTAATATAATTAGCGTTATTTGGAGCAAGATGCATTAATGAAATGCTACAGAATGCTCTGGCATATAGTACACAGGGGTTAATATTAACTTCTTCTTTAGCAGGTTAAATACAGCTCACTATTTAGCTCTGGGGGGCAGGGCGGGGCAGCATGTCTGGCTCCATGCGGCTGCCAGACACGCTGCTGAGCAGCATGGTAAGGGGGCCAGAGCCAGGGCATTGCATAACAGGTGGGGAGTTCCGGGGGGGGGGCAGTCTGGGAGCAGACGGGGTTGGATGGATCAGGGGACAAGGAGTGGGGGACTTATATAGCAGGTTGGGTCTTGGGGGGGGGTGTGATTAGGGGCAGAGGGTCTCAGAGGGGGCAGTCGGGACAAGGAGCGAGGGTGGCGTTGGATGGGTCAGGGATTCTGAGGGGGCAGTCAGGGGGTGGAGCCACACTGTTTAGGGAGGCACAGCCTTCCCTATCCGACCCTCCATGCAATTTTGCAACCCCGACGTGGCCCTTGGGCCAAAAAGTTTGCCCACCCCTGTTTTAGGAGCACACTTAATAAGTTTAAGATAATGTCATTACAAATGCTTAGAACCTGACCAAATGAAAACCAGTTTCCTCTGGAATAAATCCATGCACTGTTCCTTAGTAAGGACCGTTTTTCCATGCCAAATTGAAAGTGTTAAGATTCTGCTGTAACCTCTGGGCAGCCCTCACTAGATAAAGGGTAGAAAAGTTCAATGAATTATGAAGAGCCACCAACGGAAAAGGTGGGACTATAACACAGTTTATCAGCACACATGTAAAGTTTTGTGGGCTGGTTGAGAGCTATCTGAGGATTAGTTTAGAGTTTTATACTGCCACCCATCACTACAGTGAGTATGCAACACTATGCGCCACTTTATCCCTAGGTGCATTTCTAACAGGCTTAGCAAAGTCTCTGTGCATGCTTTGTGGGCATTTTTACATTCACATGACTTGGCTGAACCAAACCTGGGTTCTGAGAAAACCTGCATTTGTATTGCTCCGTGTCAGATTGAAACTTACAAGCCTCTGCTGTTTTGATATGAGGCTATTTATTTTTAAAAAAATCTTTTTAATGACGACTTTCTGTTCTCCAAGGTATTACTTAGAAATGGTAGAGATATTTTAACTCAAACTTTGCAAAGAAGTTCACCGTTAGGCTCAGAAATTTTCATCCCAATAGGTGAATGTTTGAAGACCACTGGATAATCCATCTGTTGTACTACCTCAGCTACAGTAATTATTGTTGCATAAGCTATAATAAACTGGAGCTCTGTGGTACCTGTCTGATACACCAGAAGGATTCTCCAGTATTATAAAATGGTAGGGAATGATTATATGGACATGGTCATTCCCTGCTGCACCCTCTTCACCTGATCCATTACTTGAAAACATCACATCCTTATAGTGAACAATAAGTTCCTCACTAGGACTCCTTGGGTTAGGGTGACCAGATGTCCCGATTTTATAGGAACAGTCCCGATTTTTGGGTCTTTTTCTTATATAGGCTCCTATTACCCCCCACTCCCTGTCCCGATTTTTCACATTTGCTATCTGGTCACCCTACCTTGGGTAGGCTTTTGACAGACAACATTGTAAGCAACTGGTTGTTACGTTAAAGTCTGTTCACTAGTTTGCCTTTCAGACACCAATTTCTCCCCTGAAACTGTCCCCCTTCCTTAAAGTGAGGAATATATTGTGCAAAGAGCTCAAATAAGGATAAAATAAAAACTCTACCTTTTCTAAACATTGTACACACCTTAACTAATGAATCCTACCACCAGCATGGAAGGCAGATAACCTAGCTCATTTCAACTTGGAATTTAACCCAATGGACACAGCTAGACTAAAATCTTCACAACATTCCTTAATTACACTATGTAGACTCAATTATATAAAATACACTGTTAAAAACAGTACTGATGCTTTCAGCAAAAAACAGGATGCAAAACATTATGAGACCAGAGCCTTAGTTAAATATCAAATAACTAATGAATGACTATAAGAACAATGAAATCAATGTCTCTCTATGGTCATTTGAAGTCAAAATTAAGATCCTTTAATATGACATGAAAACCTATCCCTGAATACTGCTCAGTCCAACACAGCTTGCCAGATTTAGGAGGACACATTAAGGACTCAGGGGGTTCAGTTTATTCTTCTATGCTGAATGGCTGAAGTGTCAGATCAAAGAGCTATAGCAGGGAAGACAGATGGAACCATGGAACCACTACCAGTTTTACAATGAACATTTCAAAGATCCAGTAATAACTGTCCACCTATTCCATAGCATGAGGAATCAGGGACACACAAAGCTAGGAATTAATGTATAGATTCTGCAGAGGTACTGTGAAGGGCCTAATATTTGCAGAGAACACAGCTGCTGAAATGAGAACTTTTCAGAACTCTTCATGGACTGTGATGCTTATTTTCTCCCAATGACCTTGTTCCATAAGTTTTACAAATGGCTTTGGGAACATTCTTACCATCTGGGACTTCATCTGGCCGCTTCCTCTTCTCATAAACCACTATGATAACAACAAGAATGATGATCTCTGCCAATATCCCCAAGAAGGGCCAGAGAGGGGCCAAGTGGCTGCGCACTCGCAGGATAGTGGTGGCAGAAGCAGAGCCAACTGAATTGGTTGCATTGCACTCATACTCGCCGGGATCCTCATTTATCTGGAGGTTTGTGATACTCAATTCAGTGTAATTGTCTTTATTTGTAATGAAGAATCGGCCAGAGGAGTTGTTGATTTCCTGTAAAAAGCAGAAAGGGAAGAGGGGGGAAGGGAACTTTGAGTAAGCCCAGGTGACACAAGCTGTTAGGGTATGTCTACACTGCAAAGAAAAACCTGCGGCAGCAAGTCTCGGAACCCAGGTCAACTAACTCAGTCTTGTGCTAGAGGGTTAGAAATAGCAGTATGGACATTCTTGCTCGGGCTGCACCCCAGACCCTGAAATCTGGTGAGGTGGAGGGATCTCAGAGCCCGGGCTCCAGAGGGAACATTTGCACTGCTATTTTTAGCTGTAATAGTGCGAGCCTCAGTGAGACTCACTGCTGCAAGTGTTCACCCTGCCCCCACCGTTGCAGCGTAAACATACAGTTTCCATTCAGTTACTGTGCTGAAAATTTAAAGAGATTCTTGTAAAAATGAAGAGGCTGGTTACTTCAGACTATTCAACAGTTTGAGTCCAATGTCTAAGTGTCCTGACTTAAAAAGCTCCAAAATATTTCCAAAGCTAAAGTCAGTCTCCAGTCCCTTAAAATGCAGTTCTGCTCTGAAAAGAATATAAAAATGGAGCCTTAAATCAGCAGATTTGCTCATTGCAATGACAAAATCTACATTTTTTTTCACTTCTTTTTACTACTGTCAGACCTGCAACACCAACACAACCATGATCACGTAAACAGAATTCTTTTCTGGCTTGTGTATCAGTGGAATTGTCAAGTCCCAATGGTCAACTCTAAGCAAGAAGCTTGCACAGATGAAGCTAAACTTCAGAAAATTACTACTGATAATGTGAAGGTATACAGGCAAGTCGCATCTTAGATGCATTTAACATGTGCGATTTTAGCTTTACACTATCGGCAAAAAAAAGAAAAACAAATTTAAAAACTGTATCTGTAGGGCAGGCGATTCCACCCGCCATTACACTCAATGAGTTTTCACTATATGCGGTTTTCGCTTTACGTGCTGAACGTGGAATGTAACCCCTGTGTAAGACGCGACTCGCCTGTATTTGCAGAGCTAGCAGGTAAAATACATTTTAATCTGAAAATCATGCGAGGCTGCAATTTTTTTCCATGCCATTTTTATCAAGTCACTTCTGAGAGTAGCCCAGCTGGATGTCTGGACTCATAAGACTGTACTATGTAAATGAGTTTTTATTCTATGATGGATTTGCTGGGTATTATTCTTCCACCTAACTTTTAAAATTTATGGACTTTAGTTCAGATTCAACTCAAGTAAATGTACATCATACAGATTCTCTACGTAATTTCCAAATAACAGTGTCTACTATGCATAAGCCCACTCTCAGTTTCAGGGATAAAAGATCTCACTCTTCAGCATTCAAGGTTGTTTCCTAAAATTATGACATATTGGAAATGGGCCTTTTACTATAGAGAGTAGAGTTCATGTGAGACTGAGGGCTTGTCTACACTGGCAATTTACAGTGCTGCAATTTTCTCGCTCAAAGGTGTGAAAACACCCCCCCCGCCAAGTCCAGCAAGTTTCAGCGCTGTAAAGCGCCAGTGTAGACAGTGCCCCAGCGCTGGGAGCTATGCCCCTCATGGAAGCAACCACACAGGGCAAGTTAAAGCGCTACCACAGCAGCACTTTAGTGTTTCAAGTGTAGACTAGCCCTTGGGTCACAAGAAAAGCGTGTACTAATTTAATCTAGCTCAAAGGGGCACTCTGTCCACATTGCAAAGTCAGCTGTAGAATTTACAAACACTGGAAGAACTGCAGGTCCTGTTCAAGTTCCCCACTACAAATTATACCATCTTTCCATGTTCTTGGCAATTCACTTAGTGGTTACACCCAGCAGCAATGTAACAAGCAGCTCTGGTTGCATAGGAATGGAGGATACAAACAAAGGAGACCATTTTAGAAAGCTATCAATATTTCAGCTACTAACTTTAAAGGTAAGCAAAATTACTTATTTCATTATTAAAGAAATCATTTCAGCTCCAGTTCAGTAAAGATTCAAAACAGACACACTGTCCCTCCCCCACCCCAATCAGTTTTTCAAAGAAGTTACAAGGCATTAGAATGCCCAAACAGTGGGAACAAATAAGGATTCCAGTTCTCTCTCCTATCAGAAGCTTCAGCAGGTTAAGTCAGGCCTGCATACTGACATTATGGCTCTCACTCACCACAAATACTCCATTGACTTTCTTGCGCCACACCCAGTCAGGGTGGGGGAAGCCCACGGACTTGCAATACATGATGGCCTCCTGCCCTTCATTTTTGTTCTCACTTCGCTTGTGGACAGTGATATCAGGACTAGCTACAAAACACAAACAAGTTCTGCATTTACAAACCATTTATTCAAAAGTGATTATTTCAAGTTCAGACAGCTTGGACAAATATTTAAATTATAAAATGCACAAAGAAGTGGGCACCTGCCCTTCCAAGCCAAGTCCAACTTACAAAATGTAAATCACATAAAATAACGAACTCCCACATCTGCCCCGGTTAAGAAGTTCAGGCTGTAAAGACTGTGGGTGCAGTGGGGTGGGGTTGGGGGAATGGATGGGACACGAAGGAGGAGTCTCAGCCTCTGTGTCGAGGAATAGTTACAGTCACAACAATCATCTTCTGACTCTAGGCCCCTTCCCTATTAAGGGATGAGACCTATAAGGCTGAATGAAGTTCCTCCACTGATCTCAACTGCAGCAGGATCACATACAAATCAATTCCAGTTGTCCTGCAGGGGCTTTCAGATTTAGGGACAGATTTACAGATTACACTCAGAATAGTGCCCCACCTGGTGGAAATCTATAATTAAGGATTCTGAATGGATTTAGTCTGTTTTGAAATCTAATTTTCAGGAGTTCAAAGTCATGCCAAGCTAGCTGGAAAGCAAATTTCCCAAGGCTTGAAGCAAGATGTTGGATTTGACCTGAGACCAAGATATAGGAACCTGGCTGCTGTTCAAACTCCTGCCACCCAAGTGAGGACTTGTTACACAATAAAAGGAATGGTCTTAGAAAAACAAATGAAAAGAATTCTAACCAGCACCATAAACAGACATGATTTAGAGACTTCTCGCTCCCACATGGAGCGGTACCTGCAGTACAGAAGGGCTTGCAGATACTGGAATCTCTCCTTCTCTTGGGGTTCTCCCGTCCATCCTACTCATAAGCCTACATCTCACAGGAGGTCGTGGATAAGTGTGGGAACTGTGTACACAGAATGGGGCCTTTACAGCAGAACACACCATGCTGGCATGCATTTGTTTATAAATAATACTGTTGCCATCACTTTGCCCATTTTGCCACTGCAGCCTGTTCTATAATACCTTGAGAGATTAGAATGGATCAATGGACTGCCTGAGCTGAACCTTCACTTAGCAGATGTGTTGGTGTGCTGCAGTGACCACCACCTTTAAGAGCCTTTCCCTTTCTAGCCTGCTAATTATGTCACATGTGGCCTGCTATGTGACTGCTGGGCAGTGAACTGTTTATCCAATCAAAGTCCAAGCCAAGTGCTCCAGCAACAGAGTCTGGACACTAGAAATTATACCAGGGCTCACTCAGTGCCAGAGCTTCCTTTGCCACTCTCCACTTTGCTCAAATGAGCGCTGGACAGTCATCCTTACAGAAAGGAAGGTAGAAAATCTGTGTTCATTACAGCACAATGTGCAGATGAAAATTAGTTTGGGAAGCTAGATACATTTGATTATTCAAGTCAGTCCAGCGAATAAAATAAACAAGACCTCTAAAACGACTGATCAGTAGAAGTTGAGTCTGCCCTTTGCTGGCAAATAATTGTATCATGCCGTTTATTGTGAAAATACTTCTCAGACAGAATGAGAAGCTTATGGTCTCAGCATGACAGTTATTTTGCATTGTATCACTCAAACAGCATTTTCTGGTATTTAAATGAGCTGCGTTTCTAAAGTGAAGTTCTGGTTGGAAGGTAAAGAAGCAAAATTATTTCATTTATTTGTAAGACGAAAAAGGGTCAGAAAAGAAGAGGTCTTTGAACTACAAAATAGAAGGTCACTGAAACACCCAAGGTATTATCTCCAAGTGAAGAAACCAGCCAGCTGATCGTCACTGCAAAAGCAGCATCACAGCCAAACACTCTCATCCAGAAAGAGACCCATCCACCTGGTTTCTTGCACTTACATAGTAGTTCTTGTTAAAACCTTTACAAGCATTAATCCTGCTAGCCGGATAGTTCTACGAAGATTGCCCATCTAAAAACTGGGAGAAAAAACAAACAAATGGCTTCCTCAAGGCCCCTCGGTGAGTTCAGTGGCAGACCCAAGATTAGATCTCAGGAGCTCCTGACTCCCAGTCCCATAACCTGTACTTGAATGACCAGAACATGCTGCCGCCACCAGACAGGAATGGAGCATAGCTATTATTGTACAGAATTAGTTTAGTATATCAGTTGAGACTGGATATTATCCCTAGAAGAGGTAAAGGTTAACCCAGAGATCCCCAAACTGTGGGGTGTACCCCCCGGGGAGGTGCAAAAGAATGTCCTAGGTCCTGAGCCGGGAGGAGAACAACCCAGTTCCACTCCTGGCCTTTGCCCCGGTAGCTGAAGCCGCACCAGGGCTCCGCTCCTGGCTTCTTGCTTGGGGTCCTAGCTGCTGACCGAGCGTTCCACTGCTGGCCCCACGCCTGCCCCTGGCTGTAGCCACAACCTTGGCTCCTTACCCCCTGTTTGTACCCCTCACCTCCCTTCTCCTAGTCAAGGGCCCACTCTGGGGGCGGTATGCTGACAGGGACAAAAGGGGGCACAAGGTAAAAGTTTGGGAACCACAGAGTTAATCTGAAAAAGGTCTAGTCTCTAATTGAGGAATACTGGCAACTGGATTTTTTTTAAAAAAATTGACTAATATTAAAAAATTCTAAAAGTTTCTGGTAGATCCCCATATTGGACAGTAATCTCTGAGAGTTTAAAAACAATCCTGTAAACTAGTAAAGAGCTTTTCAGCTCTGATTTCAATTTAGTGGTCTCTTTGGCAGGGGAAAATTGATTATCCATGAGACAGACTATATTGGCGGTTCTCAAACTCTCCTGAACCGTGACCCTTTTCTGCTCCGCAGCATCTCGGCACGACCCTTGTATGTCTGCCAAAATGCCACCAAATTGATTACTTCCACATTTGGCGGCTTTTCAGCGGACATGACGTAAGCTTCAGAGTGTCCGCTGAAAAGCCACCAAATGCGGAAGTAATCAATTCTGAGAGTTTTCAGAGGACTCCCTGTAACGCACAGCATGTCCGCTGAAAACTCGCTGAATGAGGAGGTAATCAATGCAGCGGCAGTTCAGCAGCAAAAAGACTTCACGACTCCCCTCAGAATTGACCCCCCACTTTGAGAACCGCCAGACTATATCCAAAGGACAGTCAAATGCACAAAATAAACTAAAGAAATAAAAGTTAGCAACATTTTTCTCCCTCCTAGTGATTCTAGCTATTACCTGAGACTATGATAGGCACTATACTTCAGACAAATGGGGCTTTCACAATGAGGGTCTCTAAACAGCTACGGGAAAGCTACCTTCATGCTCTACACTGCCATGTGGGGAAAACTAGGTTCACTGTGTACTTACAGTCTCCTCTTGTGGACACACCACAGAGCCTAAAGCAGGAATGAGGCATTTGCTCAGCAAGAGTCTTTTCTACTGGATGGGATACCAGTGCTTACTAGCAGAGTTCTGAAAGGGGATGAACAAAAGGAGCATGTGGGAGGATTCATGGGCCCCCTAACTGATATGGTGGCCACAAGTTTGGAAGCTAGCAACAGGGAAATTAACAGGGAAATTAAGCAAAGGCCAAGCAGTCAGGGTGAGCCTTAGATACATCAATCGCTATGTTGGGCACTAAGAACGTAAGGGCTTAGCTACACTTATATTTTATAGCGCTCTAATTTGCTGGCTCAGGAGTGTGAAAAATCACCCCCCTGAGCGCAGCAAGTCTGAGCGTTTTAAAGCGCTAGTGTAGACAGGCTCCGAGCACTCGGAGCTAATCCCCTCGTGGAGGTGGATTACCAGGAGGTTGATCTCCCAGATCTCGCACGGAACCACACTCACTTCAAAGAGCTCCTGTGGGAGCGTTTCTGCAGGAGCGCTTTGAAGTTTCAAGTGCAGCCATTTAATGGAACAGAAGAGGCGGGGGGAGGGGCAGAAGAGAAAAGCTAGCAGGCAGCAAGGTGATAGTCCCAAAGCTGGCATCACAGGATTATTGAGAGTGACTGTAAATTACTCCTATTAGGAAAAGAAGAAACAGGATTCACTGGCTTAAACTGCAACTTCTCACAGTCTCCATCTGTCAGCACTGAGTTTTTCACTACCATATATCAGCAGAGAGGAAAGCAGGGCAGAGCCTTGCAGAGGAGGAAGGTGCAGTAAATCAGCACTGCCAATGCTAACCCACTTTTACTGCATCAGCAGCCTGTTAGAAAATGCAGGGGGTGGAGGGAGGAGGCAGAAGAGAAGTTTCTAGGACAGTCACTCCAACCGCAGGGTGACCTAGAACTCTCCTAGAATCAGGAGATAATTACATTCCTTTAAGGAGAGGACATTTGTGTTGGGTTATCCCAAAGAGAGCATAAGTGACAGGGATACATTCTACTTTATAGCTGGATGTGCAATTTACAATTCCACTAGGACAAAGACTATTTCTAGCTTGCAATCTATTGAAGGGAGCACGATATGGAATATTCATATTCCAGAGCCTCCTGTGCTAGCTGGTTTTCAACTATGGCTCAGATATTAACCCAATGCTTATTCTGTCAGAGAGCCTTGGCTAACTGGCAGTTGTATTTTACTATGCAGATTGCAATTAAGCAGCAGAGACTGTCTACTTACATTACTGAGATTCAAGCAGAGCCTAACAGGGCACAATGTTCTCTCTACCTACTAGAAGAGCGTGTTTGATTCCTTTTGCTGAAGAAGTTGTACAGTCATGTCATCCCACCTGATCAAGATGTGGTCCGCAGGAATTTCCAGGACTTTGAGAAACAACTTGACTTGTCCTGATCTCCAAGATACTGATGTGGAGCTTTTGTTCTTGAGATGGACCATTTCCTGAATGGACTGGTGAACTGCAAGCCCCCATCTCTCATGTGCAGAGGCTGCTATCCACAGAGACATGGAGACTTTGGGAGTCCTGAAATGGGGATGCAATCTGTCAGCCATTAGAGGAAATGCCCTCACTGAGGGAGGGAGTTAGACACTCCAAGTCATGACCATGTACATCCAGAGGGACACTGAGCTGGGGACTGAAAGATCAATTAGGTTTTCTAGATTGGGGATTTTGTCAGGGGAAGGAATGTTTCCCATGTTTATTACCACTCCAAGCTGCAGCAGTGCCTGGGCAGGAGTCAGAGCCTTTTCCTAATTCACCATCAGGACAATGTTGTGAAACCACTGCACAGGCTTTCTGGAAGTCAGAACCAGACCAGCCAGTCACACAGCTTACAGAATTAGACACTCCTTCCTCTGAAGGCTGCTGCAATGACTATTCATTTTCTTGATATCCTTTTGGGCTGGAGATGGACCGAAGGAGAGTGTAGAATTGGGAGTGCAAGTGTCGTGGAAAATCTCAGAATGCATTTGAAATGTGGGTGATGTGAAGGGTAAGCATTCTTCAAAGCAGCAGTCCTTTGGATTTATGGCTGCTAGCACTGAGTGGAGACTACACTTTGAGTTGTTGTTACTGGACAAACTGATTCCATGAGAACACTGGAAAAGTCAGGGATCTCTCACCTTGGTCTCCCTTCCAAAATATCAGTTTCTTGGTGAGGAGGGGCAGATGGGAAAGACAGCAAATGACCTATTTATCCAGACCCGTGAGGAAGGCTACAGAAGTTCAAAGAGATCTCATGGAATGAGTCTGAACTCCAGATGGAATCTGAAAATTGTAGGTATGATAGCAATAAGTAATGCAGTCCAATATCCATCTAGAGAGTCTTTGCTTAGAGATTCAGGATCTCTGCACTAGAAAGGAACAGTCTAGGACAGTGTTTCTGAACCTTTTTGATACTAGAGACTAGCATGCTGCCTTCTTAACCTGTGTCAGGGAGATCTCAGGGACCAGTGTCTGTACACAGACCAGTCACTGAGAAACACTGGTCTAGGAGATTTTCCGAAAAGTTTAGTTCTATCCAAACAGAAGGCCAATGCTCTTCTGGCATCAAGTGTATGTAATATTGCCTCCCTCTTGTCCTGGAGTGGCTTGGGAAAGAAGGTTGGGAGGTGGTTACGCTGGTTTATATAGAAGATGGAAGATATTTTCAGGACGAATTTGGAGTATGGGTCATAACCTCATCACTGAAAAAAACTAAATGGGAATGCGCCATTAGAGCCCCTGTTTCTCTGAGCTGAGGTGACGGCTACTAAGAATGCCATTTTTATAGTCAGATATGTAAGCAAGCATGTGGCCATGGGTTTGAAAGGAAGCCTTGTAAGACACTTGAGGGCAAGCTTGAGGTCTCATGTTGATGTAAAATGGGTTTGTCAGAAGGTGGAGATGGATGGCAGGAGAGCAATCACTTGATCATTACCTGTTAGATTCACTGCCTCTGGGGCACCTGGCATTGGCCACTGTCGGCAGATAGAATACAGGGCTGGATGGACCTTTGGTCTGACCCAGTAGGTCCATTTTTATGTTTAGGATATCTGATTTGTGGGAAGAGGTTACCATATGCTTAAGAAATCTTTTCAAAGTAGGATGAGCTAATACAGAGTAGCTGTCTATCATACGATGGATGGCAGTGATGGCTGCAAGATGCAAGAACACTCTGGGGGCAGATGATAAGCCAAATGGAAGCATATTGTATTGAAAATGGTCTTGACCCAGAAGGAATCTTAGAAATCTCCTTTGGGATCATGATGTGAAAATAAGCATCTGAAGATTGAGGGCTGAAACCAGTCTCCCGGGTCCAGAGATGGGATTATTGCTGCCAAAGTAACCATCCTGAGTTACGATGTCTTTATGTATCTGTTGAGCAATCTCAGATCCAGCATGGGTCTCCGTCCGTCGTTCTTTCTTGGAATCAGGAAGTATGTGGAACAGAAACCCTTCCCTCTGTGTTGAGCGAGAACTGGTGCTACATACATCTCCTCGTGTAACAGGTGACCAGGGTCATCCTTACCCATACACAAAGTACGCAGCTGCATAGGGCACCAGGAAATTTGGGGCAACACATTTCCTGGTGCCCTGTGCAGCTGCATGCTGCTCCAGCACTTCCCTAAGGCACCTGCCCCAGCCCCTCCTCTTCCCGCTCCTGCTCCGCCCCAGCCCCGCCCCCATTCCCCAGAGTGCTGCAGCAGGGCCCGGCCTACACTCACTGGTGGTGGGAGGTGCAACAACCCGGCCCCAGCCGCACAGCCGGTGAGTGCTGGGGGGTAGTTCCCCCCTGCCCTTCAAGCCCCCCCCCTCTTCCCATGGAGGCCTGTGGCTAGTCCCCTCCTCCCCTCCACGGAGGGCCCCAGAATAACTAGGGATGGCCCTGCAGGTGAATGTCAGCACAGTCCCTGAAAAGGGACAGGGAGGGATGATGGTAAAGTGGATTGAATATCCCTTGAATATCCAATGTCTGTCATTATAAGTTTCCAATTTTGCTGAAGAATAAGGTGGTTGCCGAAAGGATGTAGATGATCCAATTTTTGCACCAAGTGATGGTGGGAGTGGTTGCTCGGGGCTTCAACCAATGCATCAAAACTAGTGTTTTGACATTGATAGTTGTGAAGTTGAGGTTTTGGGGGCTGTCTGTCTTTGGTTTTATATTTGTTGCCTTTTCCCTGGGGTTCGTAGTGTCTTTTGGATGGAGAGAACTGATCAGGCTGGGATTTTTGAGATGTCTGAGATTTACTGTATTTCCTTTTCTGTGCAGTGTATAAATCCCCAGAGAATGCAACACAGCTCTTGAGTCTTTTTGTGTCCCTTTTGTGAGGGATTAGTCTCTTTTCTCTGGAAACAATTTGGATCCTGTGAATGGAAAGTTCTCCACAGTAGTTTGGACTTCTTTTGGGAGACCAGAAAGGTGAATCCATGATGCTCTCATTACTACTGATGTTGATATGGGGCAGGCAGCTGTGTCAGCAACATCTAATGAGGCCTGCACTTATGTCCTTGGATGCAGTTAACCTTCAATAATAATGGCTTGGTACTGCTCTCTTTGATCATTTGGGAGATAAAGGCATGGAGCTTCAAGTAATTGATGTGATTATATTTTGTCATAAAGGCCTGATAATTAGCAATCCTAAATTGTAAGGTTGCTGATGAGTATGGTTTCCTGCCAAATAAGTCCAGTCATTTCCAGTCCTTGTCATAGGGTGTTGATTTGGCATGGTGCGATTTTCCATGTTCATTCATACCGTCTACAATGAGGGAATTTGGGGATGGATGAGAAAATAAAAATTCCACATCTTTAAAAGGGGACATAATATTTTTTATCTGCCCTTTTGCATGTGGGTGGTATCCTGGCTGATACCTGTCAGATGGTTTTTGCTGGATCTAACAGGTCCTCATTGTTAGGGAGTGCAATATGAGCTGATGACAAAGTATGCAGAATGTCAAGCAGCTTGCGTTACAACTCCTTCATTTCTTTGAGGGGAATCTGTAGTGAGTCCGCTAGTCTCCTAGTAAGGAATTGTTTGAAATCATCTGCCATGGTTGGTGGAGGAAGCATAATGGCTTCAACAGGAGAGGATGAGGAGATGTTTGTTGCTGGAGTGATCTCCTTGTCCAGTCTTGCTTCCTGTTCCTCAAAAGTCTCTTCTTGAGGATCACAAGCTGAAGGAGATTGTCTTCCTCTATCCCGATGTGAAACGCTCTGGGTCCTAAAGAACTCTCTCTCTGCCCATGGGTCCCAGTACAGCCACTGAGGTTGTGCAAAGGACAATGGTGGTGGCATCCAAGGGTGTCCAAACCAAGTGGGTGTGTTTGGTCTTTTATGGCAGTACTGTGGTTCTGAGACTGTTCTGGGTGACTGGTCCCTTGATGTTGCCCTGGGGAGCTTTCCACTGAGAATGAATATATGTCATTCTCCTCTTCCTCTTCACTCAGTAGAGGTGGAGCAGTCAAGGAAGCTGATGGTGATTGTCTCGGCACTGTATGGAATTCAGGAGACCGAGATGCAGTTGGTACTGCAGTTGTGTCGTTACCAAGTAACAGGGATTCTGGCGTAACAAACTGAAACTAATAGGTCTTTGGAGAAACGGAAACAGAATTTCTGAGGTATTGTGGTAGCAGTCAGTAACGTTAAGGCCTGCTAAAAGGGGACCTTCGACAGAGGGAGTTAACAGTACTTGCAGTTTTCAGTGATGAGAGGAGAGAAGAAGGTACAGTCGAAGTGCTTGGCACTAAGGCTCATCTTGTCTCCACCTATGCCATTTTAGTGGAGCGAGACATTCTATTGCTCTTTTCACTTGATGGTACTGATGTCCATGAGCCTGTGCCCCTCAGGTCGTTAGGGTTACTGGCAGTAGCAGTACTTGAGAAGCCTCTAGCCTCATGGGGTCCCAGCTGCAAGTAATTTATTACTGAAGTGGTTGACCTTGCTGTAGATCTTTCTTTTCCCCAGTCAATTCTTTAGTCTGGGGACTTATAGCCTGCTTTTTTGAACTTTTCTGAGAGGAATCACTAGATTTCCTCTTTGAAGCCACTGGAGAGTGCTGCATGGAAGACGCTGATGTGATTGGTCTTGTCAGGGACTGCTGTGCCAGGGATGGGGAGGAGAGAAAGTCATTGTGGTCTGGAGGTTGGTTTAAGTGAACTTTCCATCATGAGGAATCTGAACTTCAACTCACGGGTTTTTTCTTATCCTTTATTTTAATTTCAGGCAGAAAGTGCACTTTTGTGGTATGTGGGACTCTCCAAAGCAGCAAATGCAGCACAAATGGCCATTGCTAACTGTAATAGCTTCTCTGCAGGACAGATAGCACTTAAACCCAGGAGCCAGGCATATCCTTTTCAGCATATCCGTTTCACTTCCCAAACGGTCAGAGATAAAGAAAATAAACTAACTAAAGGACAGGGAAATAATGGTCTTTGAAAACAAAAAAACTTTTTTTTAAATAAAAGGAGACTATCAATCTAACTGAAACACTACTAGCTACACTATTAACTGGGAATGAAATTCAGAAATAAATTGGATTCTGCTTACTCAAACAGCGCTTATTCAGATTGACATATATAAGGTAAAATTATAACAGGGAAAGGAACAGAAAAAGACAGGCATCTCTGAAGCTGCTTAGATTATATCTTTACTGATGCCCCACAGCAAGTTGTTCCTAGATTTTCTCTCATGAAAAAAAATATTTTTTTTTCTGCATGCAGGCACTTTCACATTCAGGATCACATTTTCAAAGTTACATCTGCATTTAAACATATTAATTTGCTTATGCTTAATTTACAAGTACAAATACCCAAAATGCACACTCATGACAAGTCAAGTGCTAAATGGCCACGTGTCTGCTATTTGTGCATCACATTGGGTATACGGACAAATAAATTAGGCATATGCAAATGGGTACACCTAACTTTGGCCCATATGTAGCTTTTTGAGTTAGCTTGCTATATTATTTAAATAATAAACATGCTAATCTACATTCCCTCCTCATAAGGCAATAGCAAAGTTAATTTCTTTGCTTTCAGCACTATTGTTAGAGCATAACAGTCTAGATCCAGAAGAATGATCTTTTAAGTCTTCATTCCAGAATTTTTGAACTACTATGCAGTTGCAGTATGAATATTAAAAACTACCATTAAACTGGCAACAAAATGTGTTAGTTGGGAGAAATCGGTATACTCTTAACATATAAGCTAGTCACTTAGTGACATTCTGCAGTTAAGAGGATTCATGTTACACCATCTATGCTCCAACTTTTATACAGTGGCTCTTGCAGTAGCAATAACTTTAGTAATCATTTTCAATATAATAAATGTATATGCAGTTCTAGAAAAACACTGATTCTGCAGTTAAACCCTGTAATCACCAGTAGCTTAGAAGACCCTCCTAATTACAGTCCTATGTAGCCACTGCACAAGAAAATAATTTATATTGTACAAAAGTTTTGAGTTTTCCTTCAACTAAAAAAATTTGCCTGCCACAACAAGAGTTCTCTCATTCCTCCACACCCCATATTTTGTATGTCTACAAATTTGTTTAATTCCTGTTGGTCTAGGAATTATCATGACATTGTAAGGAGTGGCTTCAGACTAGGGTCCATGAGTCCAATCAAGTTACCGACTTGCTGGGCAATCGGCAAGTGTAGCTCCTCCAGAGAGTGGTGCTTAACAGCCATTAATTTATAACTGGTAATGATTACTCAGTCACAGATATTTATATATAATTTCCATGGAAAGTGGTTAGTGTAATTAATAATTTTTCTGCCTCTACCCTTTGCGCCAATGATTCAATCCAGGAAACTGAGTTTTCCTTGTGAAAGCCACAATCCCATGTTTTTACCACTGCTCAGTAGTACCGCCAGGTTTTCTCCATGTCTGCAACTATCCTTGGGCAGCACAGTAACAGCAGTTTTGGGGAAGGCACAGCAGACATGCCAAACCTATGGGGAAAAATGCAGCAGTTGGGCTTGTTTTTGGCTTTACTGGCTTGTGAGTTGCTTGTTGGCTTGTAACTTCTGTGACGGAGTCAGTCCAGAAGGATATAGGAGAGTGCTGGAAGGCAGGTATATTAGTCTCAGGATGTGCAGGTCCCTGTTCCCTGGATAGCCAAACAAAGGCTACTCCAGGCCAATCAAGACACCTGGGGCCAATTAAGAACCTTCTAGAAAGGAGTAGAAACAGCTAGCCTAATTGGGACACCTGAAGCCAATCAGAGACTGGCTGAAACCAGATAAAAATCTCCCATTTAGTCAGGTGGGTGGTGGGCACCAGGAGCTGAGAGAGGAAGTTGTGCTGTTGGTGAGACTGAGTGGTGGACAACATATCATACAGAAGGAAGGAGGCCCTGAGGTAAGGGTGAAGTGGGGTTTGAGGAAGCGGAGACTGCTGTGGGGAAGTAGCCCAGGGAATTGTATTGTGTTGTGTGGATAAAAGGACAGCCATCTTAGCTGATACTATTAGGGTCCCTGGGCTGGAGTCCGGAGTAGAGGGCGGGCCCGGGCTCCCCCGCCTTTTCCATCTTCCATACTGGCCTGTGATGAAGGTAACTCACTAGGTGGTGACTCTTGCCAATTATACTGAGAAAGGGAAGTCACTCTGGGGCCTAGATGAGTTTCTGAGGCCCCTAAATCTGCCAGGAAGCGCAGGACCCACAAGTACAAACTTGGAGCTTTGTCACACTTCATTATTTTGATTGGCTCCCAGTAAGCAGGAGCAAGAGGAGAAGAGAGTCAGGGGTGTGCAGCGGGCCCACCACAGTCCCAGACTGCACGCTGAGGGGATCTAGTCACAGAGTGCTAGGGTTCTTGGCAATTGACTTGTTTGTGCCTTGTTTTGGAATGGGATTAGTTTGATTTTGGGCTTATTGTGAAAGTTAGGATGATTATTTCACATGAAAGTTGGCCACTTTGATGCACAGCCCCATGCTGCATCTTTTGACAGTGCTCTAGGCTGGCCATCTTTTGCCTTACCAAAGCTAAGAAGCTTTCCTTCTCTCTGAAGATGACTTATAAGGGTCACCTCTAAGAGCAGCCTAGTTCATTATTTAGCAAGTTGAGCAAAATTACAGTAAACAAGATTAAGAGGTATAAAATCACAGCCAGTCTAAATCCTGGAAAACAGGCTCACTAAATATTGCAGGCACAACCTTCTATTAAACTGATTCAAGCAAAGTGACAGAACTTGCATTCTTAGAACTGCATGACTGTGCTCACATTTCACAGTCAGACTCCTGATCAACAGTGAATTTCTTCTTCCTCTCCCCTCCCACCACACAAAATGTCCTCTTGCCTTCCTAATTACATTTTCCTAATTATATATTTTAGAGAGCTTATCATCACTTTCTCCTTATAAGCACAATACCCAACATTTAACAAATATATACTATCTCTAGATAGGATCTTTACGTAAAGATCCTCTCTCAGAGCCCATTGCAAAAGGAACCCTTTGAACCGAGACATGTATTTGACAGTATTTTTTCATACATCTTGACTAGAATGCAATCTTTTTAACATAGCAATAGTTTTAAGCCTCAGAAAATTGTTTGCTTTCTTTGTCTGAAGGTGTTAGAATAATATAACTCACTTTTAACCATATTATGTTTTCTTAATTTTATATCAAATAAGTTGTCTCTTGGACTGCACAGTCTGTTACCTCTATTTTCCTGCAATGCTTAATTCAGTAGCTCAGTCATACAACATATCTTCAGTCAGGAGCAGAGAAGTTCCTGATGTATCCATTAACAGCGTTTGCCTTTGCCAAAGGCGTTCCTTAGGTAATATCACAGGAACATATCAAATAACTGAGGTCAAAAGCTAGCCCCAGGGATACCAAAAAAAACAACAACCCATTTAGAAGACAATGATCTGTCTTTCCTTGTTACTTGCAGTTAGGATTGGAACAGCAATAGACAAAGCTTTACGCTTTTTAATTAAGCTTGAGGATGGGCTGGAAACAGAACCACTTCAATATAAGTTTAGGGACTCAGTATATGACTCACCCATGTAAAGGCAAAGGGCAATACAAAACCTGAAAGGGAGCAAGGTTTATATAGTTGGTTATGAGGATTTTGTACCTTGCAGTCTACTTACCTGCCTTTTCTTCTGACTGACCAATCTCTAATCCGTTTTTTCATTAGTGCACCAAGTCCAGTTTTAAGCTCTGAAGTAGTTCATACAACTACTGTTAAATAGATTGGACAGGAAAAAGAGCCACATGTGTGGTGAGTAACTGAGAAACCAGTGCCAACATTTGGTACAGGTAACCTCTGCAAATTGAATCCATATCTTGCCACCAGTGGAATGAAGACTCCAGAGAGAAATTTAGAGCATGACAACTTAAACTGGTTTACTTTAAAATTAGTTGCTGGGTTCATACCATTTCCATTCAGTATCCACAAAAAGGGACAGAAGTTATCACTACACACTGCAAAAGCAGTCATGGTGGGGTACAGTTTACTGTAATGCTATGAACCACAGGATGTGCCTCCAGAAGTAATATGAGAAACTATGATGCCAGTGTGGATGCAGAACTTTACTCAGGCTTGGCTACACTTGCAGCTGTAGAGTGGTTTGGGTTAAACCAGCCTTCGGAGAGCGGACTAGAGAAAACGCTCCAGTCTGTCCACACTGACAGTTGGAAGCACACTGGCATGGTTACATTTGCGGCACTTGCAGCAGCATTGGGAGCAGTGCATTATAGGCAGGTATCCCAGCGTTCAAGTGGCTGCAACATGCTTGTCAAATGTTGGGAGTGGGATGGAATTTGTTGTGTCTATGTGGGAGGAGAGAAAGTGGGTTTCTGGAGTGCTGAATGTCAGCATGCTGTCTTGTAAGTTCAGATCCCCCTGCCCCTCACTCACTCAGTAAATGTTTGCTTCACCCCAGGAGCGGATAAGCAGCCAAGCAGACGCTGTCTGAAATGGAGCTTTGAAAAAGCACTTCCGCATTCCTGAAGCCATTTCACAACAAAAGGAAGAGTGACCACTTGACTTAAGTGACAAAGAGTCCTTGGGCACCTTAAAGACTAACTAAAGTATTAGAGCATAAGCTTTCATGGGCTAATACCCACTTTGTCAGATGCATGCAGTGGAAGTATCCAGGGGCAGGTATAAATAGGTAGGCAAGAACCAGGTTGGAGATAACAGAGTTAGTCCAATGAGGCTGAACCAGCTTGTTATCTCTGATCAGGGAGGGTGAGGTATTCTTCTAGCAGCTGAACAGACAACTGCTGTTGTCATAAAGGAGGTGCTGTTGTCATCATGGACAGGTCTGACTACCAAAAGGAGGCTACCAGACAACTCTCCAACACCAATTTCTACAGGCCACTTCCCTCAGATCCCACTGAGGAATATACTAAGAAACTGTACCATCTACTCAGAACACTCCCTACACTAACACAGGAACAAATTAACATACTCTTAGAGCCCCGACCAGGGTTATTCTATCTATTACCCAAGATCCACAAACCTGGAAATCCTGGATGCCCCATCATCTTGGGCATTGGCACTTTCACTGAAGGACTGTCTGGATATGTGGACTCTCTACTCAGACCCTACGCCACCAGCACTCTCAGCTATCTCTGTGACACCACCGACTTCCTGAGAAAACTACAATGCATTGGTGATCTTCCAGAAAACACCATCCTAGCCACCATGGATGTAGAGGCTCTCTACACAAACATCCCACACAGAGATGGAATACAAGCTGTCAGGAATAGTATCCCTGATGATGCCACAGCACAAGTGGTTGCTGAGCTCTGTGACTTTATCCTCACACACAATTATTTCAAATTTGGTGACAATATATACCTCCAGACCAGTGGCACTGCTATGGGCACCCACATGGCCCCATAGTATGCCAACATCTTTATGGCTGACCTGGAACAATGCTTCCTCAACTCTCGTTCATTCACGCCCCTTCTCTATCTACGCTACACTGATGACATCATCATCATCTGGACCCATGGGAAAGAAACTCTGGAAGAAATCCACCATGATTTCAACAGCTTCCACCCCACCATCCACCTCAGCATGGACCAGTCTACACGGGAGATCCACTTCCTAGACACCATAGTGCAAATTAATGACGGCCACATCAACACCACCCTATACCGAAAACCTACTAACAGCTATGCCTACCTTCATGCCACCAGCTTCCATCCCGGGCTCACCACACGATCCATTGTCTACAGCCAAGCACTGAGGTACAATCGTATTTGCTCCAACCCCTCAGACAGAGACCAACATCTACAAGATCTCCACCAAGCTTCCTCAAAACTACAATACCTGCACAAGGAAATAAGGACACAGATCAACAGAGCCAGACGTGTACCAAGAAGTCTGCAGCTGCAAGACAAGCCCAAGAAAGAAAACAACAGAACACCACTGGCCATCACCTACAGTCCTCAGTTAAAGCCTCTCCAACGCATCATCAGTGATATACAACACATCCTGGACAACAATCCCGCACTCACAGGCCTTGGAAGGCAGGCCAGTCCTGGCCTCCAGACAACCTGCCAACCTCAAGCATATTCTCACCAGCAACAGCACACCGCGCCATAACAACTCTAACTCAGGAACCAATCCATGCAACAAACCTCGATACCAACTCTGCCCACACATCTACACCAGCAACACCATCACAGGACCAAACCAGATCAGCCACACCATCACTGGCTCATTCACCTGCACATCTACCAATGTAATATATGCCATTATGTGCCAGCAATGTCCCTCTGCTATGTACATCGGCCAAACTGGACAGTCCCTACGAAAGGATAAATGGACACAAATCAGATATCAGGAATGGCAATATACAAAAACCTATAGGAGAACACTTCAACCTTGCTGGACACACCATAAAAGATTTAAAGGTCAGCATTTTGCAGCAAAAAAACTTCAAGACCAGACTGCAAAGAGAGACTGCAGAGCTGCAATTCATTTGCAAATTTGATACCATCAATCAAGGATTGAACCAAGAAGAGTGGCTAGCTAACTACAAAAGCAGCTTCTCTTTTCTCCCTATTCACACCTCCAGTTCAGCTGCTAGAGGAATACCTCACCCTCCCTGATCAGAGATAACAAGCTGGTTCAGCCTCATTGGACTAACCCTGTTATCTCCAACCTGGTTCTTGCCTACCTATTTATAACTGCCCCTGGATACTTCCACTGCATGCATCCGACGAAGCGAGTATTAGCCCACGAACGCTTATGCTCTAATGCTTTAGTTAGTCTTTAAGATGCCACAGGACTCTGTCAGTTCTGCAATTCCAGACTAACATGGCTACCCCTCTGACACTTGACTTAAGGGGATTATGGGGCATTTCCGGAGGTCAATCAGAGCACAATAATGCAACATCTCATTCACACTGAGGCTGAAGCGTCTCACCCAATACGCAACAGCCGTTAATCCTCTCGCCGAGGTGGAGTACCAGGAGCACTCCAGCCAGGGAGTCAGAGTGCTCTATGTGCCTTGCCAGTGTGGACGGGGAGCAGGGTAACCTGATAGCAAATGTGAAAACTCAGGACAGGAGGTGAGGGGTAATAGGAACCTATATAAGAAAAAGGCCCCAAAATCGAGAGTGTCCCTTTAAAATAGAGACATCTGTTCACCCTAACGGGGAGTAAGGTAAAGCGCTCTGGGAGGCTTTATTGCAGTGTAACATGCAAGTGTAGCCAAGCCCTTCATGATAAGCTAACACAAGGGACGTAACTGACGGGAACGTCACTTGAATTAATTATGTAGTATGGACACACCTGGAGAGGACTAATGACAAAGAGGACCCAGAAGAGAAGAAAGGAAAGCACTGCTCAAACATAGCTTTCAGGAGAGAGAAAAACCAAAAATACCTTTCACTTCTATAGTCATGTTGGCTACAGGCGAGTTAGCAAACATGAACACACATGAGTATTCTCCCGACTCGTCTGCTCTGAGTTTCAAAATCCTGTAGGTACAAGGAGAGAATGTGTGTTAGTGACATTGGGAATTATTTTTAGCAATTGAAAGGTGGCAGGCAACCAAAATATATTGGAGATTTTAATTTTTTAATCTGAATTTCAGAATGGTATCACAAACTGGTAAAATTGTGTTGGATAATTATGATTTTATCCTGCAATATAAATATATGTTGTATTTGCAGAGTATTTTCAATAAAATACACAAACTCTAACACACTAGAATGACAATCAGTATTAATGTTTCCTCTCTTTTATTGTAAAGCAATAGGAAGTTTCAGCATTATAGGAAGTGCTGTCACCAGTTTTACAAAAATTATCCACATATCACAATTCTAATTACCTCTGTGGCATCTGCATTCATTGTTAGCAATAGGCAGAGATTGCTTCACATGGGAAACAAAGATTTGCACTCTCCAGAGATGTGATTTATACATACATCTGCATCATACACAGTTGAGGCATCACCAATTAAGACATGATTAAAGTTAGAGGGACAATCAAGATTGATAAGATCAAACCATGACCCTCCCATACTAGAAACAGTTTTCTAATAGGGCATTCTGAATTTAAAAGAAAAAAAAAAGGCTATTAATTGTGCAAATGAGGCTTGGCAAAAATCCCTCTAAGCTGGCCAAACCACATAAAAAAAGCAATGCATTAAGTTTGCAGTGACTGAAATGGGGGCAGAGGACTGATGCAAGCACAAATGAGGGCTTTTCTATTCCCTCTTAGCTCTGTTCTTGTGAGCCAGCTAGGAGAATGCTACAGGTCTAGTTTTGGAAACTAAAAATATCAAAGATATTTTATACTTAAAGCCTAGGAACCTTCAGCGTCACAAGAAAAGCTTTGATTCAATTTCATTCAGTAAGTTCTGCATCTAATAGAGAGAATTTCTAAGTTCAGTTGATATTTAGCCTACAAACAGCTTGAGGGTCAGGAAAATAAATGTGCTTTGTCCTGCAGTATTAAACACAGAAGCCATCTATCCACCTTGCCTAAAGCAAATGTTGTTAAAGTACCCAACCCTTTTACAGAAAGGGAGTAATCCGCAGATGATCAGAAAGCCTACAAAAAAATATTTCCAGTAAAAGAGCTATTGACTAGGGTCTTGGCTACACTTGAAATTTCAAAGCGCTGCTGTGGGAATGCTCAGACTTGCTGTGCTCAGGAGGGTGATTTTTCCCACCCCTGAGCCAGCACGTTAGAGCGCTATAAAATCTCAGTGTAGACAAGTCCTAGCACAGGGCAATTGTTAAGATTCTTAGGCCACACTTGCAAGTTATACTGCAATAAAGCTGCCCAGTGCACTCTACCTCACTCCCCATCCACACTGGCAAGGAACATAGAGCACTCTGTGACAGAGTCCTGTGGCACCTTAAAGACTAACTAATGTCTGTATTTGTGCAAGTTTCTTCATGAGGTTGATGGATTTCCACTCCATACGGCTAAATGCAATGCCTTGCATGTTGTCAAGAATCAGAGGGGTAGCTGTGTTAGTCTGGAATTGCAGAAGTGACAGAGTCCTGTGGCACCTTAAAGACTAACTAAGTTAGTCTTTAAGGTGCCACAGGACTCTGTTACTTCTGCAATTCCAGATTAGCATGGCTACCCCTCTAATTCTTGACATAGAGCACTCTGACTCCCTGGCTGGAGCGCTCCTGGTACTCCACTTTTGCAAGAGGATTAACATCTGATGTGTATTGGGTGAGATGCCCCAACATTCCTCAGTAAATGTTTGCTTTGTCTCAGAGCAGATAAGCATGCTGGCTGTCAGAAACAGAGCTTTGAAAAGGCATTTCCGCATTCCTGCAGCTGATTTCACAACAATGAGAAGAGTGGCCACTTGATTTAAGGGGATTATGGGACATTTCCGGAGGTCAATCAGAGCGCAGTAATGCAACATCTCATTCATACTGACGCTGGGGCATCTCATCCAATATGCATCAGACATTAATCTTCTTGCCAAGGTGAAGTACCAGGAGCGCTCTAGCCAGGGAGTCAGAGTGCTCTACGTGCCTTACCAGTGTGGACGAGGAGTGAGGGAGAGCGCTCTGGGTGGCTTTACTGAAGTATAACTTGCAAGTGTAGTCAAGGCCTGCATGAGTGAGAGAGGTGCAGGGTGGAGGGGGTCTGAATTCTCACACACTCAGCACCCTAAAAACCCACTCCCCCACACACACAACACACTCCCTGTCACACTCAACCCACCCCACCTCCCACATTTGAAAAGCATGCTGCAGCCACCTGAATGCTGGGATTGCTACCCATAATGCACCACTCTCAATGCCACTGCAAGTGCTGCACATGTGGCCACACCAGTGCGCTTACAGCTGTCAGTGTGGACAGACTGCAGCGCTTTCCCTATTGCGCGCTCCAAAGTCTGGTTTAACCCAAAGCACTCTACATCTGCAAGTGTAGCCAAGGCCCTAGAAGCAGCCAGTGAATTGAACATGATACATTACACTAACTTCTTTCATCAGAGAATCTCAAAGTGCTGTATCAATATCAAGCCTACATACCCCCTTGAGCCAAATGAGTAATATATATATTTTACACAGTGGTAAATTAAAGGTCCTTCTACACTAGAGAAAAAATGGATGGAGATGGCATGAAAGGGATGGAATGACCCTGAGAACATGTTCTGTTTCATCCTCCCATAACAGGGAGAGTACCACCATATAAATGTCAGACCAGGTCATCTGGATGAGGCCAGCTCAGGGTTGGTTGGAAACAGTGCAATGGTCTCAGGGTCTGCCCAGAGAAGTGATAAGCTCTAAAAGCCTAACAGTAATAAAATTATGTCTAGGTGTTTTTAAACAGCAATCTATACAAAACCATTCCTGAAAATGACTGATGGGACAGTGATGGACACTGCTGGAAAATATGTTACTTACCAGGAGATGTTATTTGAGTCACCTCTAGATTTGCACCTGTGGGATATGGAGCTCTGTTGCCTAGCCACATAATTGCCTTGAAAAGCCACATGTTGAGGGATGCATAAAAGATCTTGCGCTAGAATGATGGCATCAACTTACTTTAAGGAACGGAATGCACTCCCATATGGCCTCATTTCCTTCTCCCTAGCTATAGAGCCTTGATGTTCTCCTGATAGCACTCTTAGGTGGCAGGAAAGGTGGGTGGTAGCATGAATATGCAGAAGTAACTCATGAACAGCTAAAGGCAAGTCACCTTCTTCTTTGAGGATTTGTGTTCATTCCCTCTCGTGAAAAATTAATACACAGTGTGTTTCAGGATGACAGTGGGTGAGGTGTACTTAACTAAATATAGACCCATAACTCTGCTCTCCCCATCTGGGTGTGATGCTAAATCCAGGGAGGTTGTCTGGTGCAAGTGTTGCAACAAACTCAAAGCTGCTGAATTGCATTGCATATCCCCACCTGCTTAAGCCACTGATGCAGAAGTGTCTCTTGTTGAGTGGCTCTCATGGAACAGATCTTTGAACCAAAAGGCCATGGTTTCCTAGCTAAGAAGTAACAATACTGTATTCACCTCCTTGATTGGTGCGACAGTGTTTAGTAATGGGCTTTCCCTGGCACCTCTCCTCACATACTACAAATAACCAGTTAGACTGTTCAAGGGCGAAGTCTTTTCCAGCAGCATATCATCTTCACCTAGGAGCATAGAGGCACATATCCCCTGGGTAGGAATAAGCCCAGGAAAGAACACAAGGGTGAGGGGTGCGGGGAAGACAAGCACTGAGATAGGTAGAAATATGACAAGTTAGGCATGAAGCTGGGACAGGACCTACATAAGAACATAAGAAAGGCCGTACTGGAGACCAAAGGTCCATCTAGCCCAGTATCCTGTCTACCGACAGTGGCCAATGCCAGGTGCCCCGGAGTGAGTGAACCTAACAGGTAAAGGTCAAGTGATCTCTCTCCTGCCATCCATCACCCTCCTCTGACAAATAGAGGCTAGGGACACCATTCCTTACGCAGCCTGGCTAATAGCCATTAATGGACTTAACCTCCATGAATGTATCCAGTTCTCTTTTAAACCCTGTTATAGTCCTAGCCTTCACAGCCTCCTCAGGCAAGGAGTTCCACAGGTTGACTGTGCGCTGTGTGAGGAACTTCCTTTTATTTGTTTTAAACCTGCTGCCCACTAATTTAATTGGGTGGCCCCTAGTTCTTCTATTATGGGAACAAGCAAATAACTTTTCCTTATTCACTTTCTCCACACCACTCATAATTTTATATACCTCTATCATATCCCCCCTTAGTCTTCCCTCTTCCAAGCTAAAAAGTCCTAGTCTCTTTAATCTCCCCTCATATGGGACCCGTTGCAATCCCCTAATCATTTTAGTTGCCCTTCTCTGAACCTTTTCTAATGGCAGTATATCCTTTTTGAGATGAGGAGACCACATTTGTACGCAGTATTCAAGATGTGGGCGCACCATGGATTTGTATAAGGGCAATAAGATACTCTCCGTCTTATTCTCTATCCCTTTTTTAATGATTCCTAACATCCTGTTTGCTTTTTTGACTGGCGCTGCACACTGCATGGAAATCTTCAGAGAACTATCCATGACGACTCCAAGATCTTTTTCCTGATTAGTTGTAGCTAAATTAGCCCCCATCATATTGTATGTATAGCTGAGGTTATTTTTTCTAATGTGCGTTACTTTACATTTATCCACATAAATTTCATTTGCCATTTTGTTGCCCAATCATTTAGTTTTGTGAGATCTTTTTGAAGTTCTTCACAGTCTGCTTGGGTCTTAACTATTTTGAGCAGTTTAGTATCATCTGCAAACTTTGCCACCTCACTGGTTACCCCTTCCTCTGAATCATTGATGAATAAGTTGAGTAAGATTGGTCCTAGGACTGACCCTTGGGGAACACCTCATGCTGCCTTTACCATGTAAGTTGGAATGACCAAAGCACTAAGCTCACTCACCCTCCTAGCAGATGTAAATTCTATCAGAAAGGCCATTTTTATAAGTGGTTGAGAAGTACTCGTGCAAGAGGCTCATAAGGAGGGGCCACCAGTGTCATTAAGACAAGATGAAGGTTCTTTGAAGGCAGAGGCTCCCATACTGGACTGTGGAGTTTTGAAGAACATATTTACTATGCCCTTAAAAACCTGGAGACTGTAGGGTGAGAAAATGAGTTTGTCTTTAAGATAACAGTGAGAAGCAGACAATATTGCTGTCATCTGGATCTCTAAAGAGGCTAATTGCTCAGACTAAAGGTGTAGAAAGTATGCTAGGACTGCAGCGACCCAAGCTTGAGATGGAGTGAATCCTTTATCAGTGGCCCAGATAGTAAACCATTTCCATTTTTGTTTATTTCAAAGTGGAGCTCTTCCTGGATTGTAATCCCTTCCCTGATCCCTCCAAGAGAAGATCTGGAGTCTGTGCCCAGGGCAACTGTGCCAAAGGTACAAAACGGGTGTTTCTTGTGTTGTCACCAAGGCTACTGAGGCCATAATATATGGTGTCAATTTGGTCATTGGTGCCACTTTTGATTTAACCAGTGCTGAATAAGGGATCTGCTCCCTGCACAAGGCGATTCTGTTCTCAGGTGCATGAGGGAAGGTAGCACCAAGTCCAGAAGGTCAAAAATACATAGTCATAGAATATCAGGGTTGGAAGGGACCTCAGGATATCATCTAGTCCAACTCCCTGCTCAAAGCAAGACCAATTCCCAACTAAACCATCCAACAGATTTTTGCCCCATATCCCTAAATGGCCCCCTCAAGGATTGAACTCACAACCCTGGGTTATCAGGCCAATGCTCAAACCACTGAGCTATCCCTCCCCGCTTGCAACCTGCGTCAGAGGAACCTCAGCATGGAGGCTGGTCTTGATACCATTGGTGGATCTGGAGTATATCAAGCTGGAGACACTGAGAAACGTGGAGTCTCAAGTCTCTCTTCCCTCCACCACAGGGAGCAAAGGTACAGCACTGAGTTACCAAGTGCCAGCTACAGAAGACACCAGATGTGGGCATCTCTCTCTTGGCCCAATGTGGTTCTGGACAGATTATGTACACTAAGCTATCCTATACTACTCTACACTAACTACAAGGAGAGCTATTAAACTAAGGAAAGAGGTATCCTGAGGAAATGTAGGAGAGTTCTGTAAACTCTCTTTTGGAACAACAAGGGAACTGTGTCAGTTGCATTCCCATACATAGAATATGTTGATGACATCACCATTGTACAAGATGACTTGTGCACATCTCCAATGGATGTGGCTTTTCAAGGTAGTTTCACAGCTCAGTGCCAGGGAAGCCACACCTCACAAGAATTTTTCCTGACTGCAAACATCATACAGAAGGACATGAGTGGGATTTGGGGCATCACCCTCTTATACTCTCTCCCCCCACACTACAGTATGGGAGCCTCTTTGGACAGGAAATGCAAGAACAGAGGTATAGTGAGCATATTCAAAATTCCAATTCCATGAGATCAACGTGGGAATCATAGAGGGAACTCATGAAAATAATGCTTAAAGAATACTGACATGTAATGGCATAGATTCAAGTGTATGGAAATACTATTCACAAACATTACAGGCTCCAGTACTTATGAACTAGCTCTATAGGTTTGCCAATTTTGGTTGGATATATCCTGGAGGTTTCATCATCTTTAATTAAGGATTCATCTTTAATTTCTCGAGACTCCAGGACAATCTTGGAGGTTTGGCAACCATAAGTTCTGAGAAGAGTTCAGCCTAAAATGTTACTGTGCTGACAAAAACTAGAAGTTCAGACAGCTGCACTAGTTCAATTATCTCATCCATATATGCCTGTCTATACTTAAGTGACAGCTCAGAGCACTGGTTTTCATCTGTCAAAGCCCAGAGTATAGCCAAGTTGGTGGTAAACTGGTCTCAACTCAGATCAGGTCTTCTGTCCAGGCACAATTTGCACAGATTCAAGAACACATTCGGCAACGTATGTAACAGGATATTGTACAATATATAGTATGCTCATCTGAGAAAAAGTACAGATAATGGTTTCATATCTATAAAATACACACCTGCTCCAAAAAAGTTCTAAAGAGCTGTGCTTGAAATTATGGGACAGGTGCACAAACTACGTGGCTATGAACTACTCAAGATAGCTATGGAGAACACTGATCCCTTTCAGAATTAGCTTTTTCTATAACTATTTAGTTGCTCTGTTTAGCCTAGAAATCGCATACCTCTTTACTGCAGATGAATCTCATGCAAACTATCCAGCCACCCTGTAGCAGAGCCATGAACAGAACCCTGAAGTCCTGACTTTAATCATAAGGCCACTGCGTTTGATGCTATAGCGAAGAGACGTCTCCTCTTACACACTTACTTGTGCTCTGTAGTGTTGGAATTCTTCTTAGTGCCAGAAATTTCTTCACCATTCTTCATCCAATAGCTGTAAGTGAGGGGGCTCGGACTTGTGGTGAGGTTACATTGCAGGACAATGGGAGAACTATACTGGTTAAGGTTCACATCCTCACTGGCATTGATCTTGGGCTCTGGAACAAAGTGCACATTAAAGAGTCATAAATCTCAGCTAACAACTGCACCTCAAACCCAAGTCTAATATTCACTTGGGAGATGGGGAGGGAAGAGACTACTGCTTCACTAATTTGGGAGATAAAGAAGGAATCACAAACAGCTGACCACTAGTGAAGGCAACAGTTTAAGGACCAGTTCCCCTATATAAAAAATAAGAATTTTAGATTCTTTACTTTCACACTTCAGACCACCTCTACACACCTCAGAGCAAGGTCTTTATAAATCTTTTGCATATGGTGAAATGCAGAGGTAAGCTGCATATTTGGTGACTATGCAAGCAAAATCAGCTTCTTTTCCTCACCTCCTGAAAGAAGGAAGTCATTGTTTCTGGGCAATATAATGCAGTTTTATTTATTCAGAATAAAGCAAACCCTTTTCAATATGCAGGAACTTCAAGCAAAAACAGTCTGCTTTGGTGAATAATATGCATCTCTTTGGGTACCCAGTTCCCAGGAAGAAATCACGTCAGCAGTCTTAGGAACAAAGCCATGTCTACAAGGTGGATATGCTCTCACTATTGCCATCAGTTGTAGCTGCAATAGTACAAATCCCTACTGGAAATGAGCAGAATTGCTTTTTCTGCTAGTAGATCTGCTTGAAGTTAAAGGTAGGCCGCACCAGTGCAAACGGGTTCATAAACAGTTTTTATCCTGTCCACATGAGGGTGCAGCTTCACTAACTGATAGCCTGTAAAGGCTGAAATTGGAGCAAATTTCCAGTGTAGACAAGTTGTGAATCAGAAACTACAAAAACCCCGAAGTGGGGTTCAGAGACTGTTACCTTTAAAGTGCATAATACTAAATTTGCATTGCATTAACTTGATATGTAGCATACATTGACCTCTAGTGTGTTCATTCATGGAACACATGGCTAACATATCTACAACATGTTTCTTGTGGTGTCCCCTCTGAGTAGAATAAAGCAAAATGAAAGCAGAAGAAATGTGGAACACAGGCTTGTATTGTAAGTGATTACGCCAACTAAATGCTATAAAATTCAGGTAATGTGCAGTTTAGGTTCCAATTCTAATCTTAAAGATGAACTGTGAAGAAAAAAAGAGATTCCATTTAAGCATCTATGTTTCTCCTATTATGTGTAATTCCTTGAAAGGGATTTGTATCCAACTTGTTTTTTCATATTGAGAATTCAGATCTTGTGCATTCTTGCATATTATGGACAACCTGAGAGCTAGAAGGTTTTTTTATGAAGGAGTGAACAAAGAAATTAAAAGTAGTTGAACAGAAATGCAGCATTTATTCACTGTTTAAATGTGTTCATTTTTATTAAAGCCATTTTATCTCAGGCTGAAGAATTTTGCTTCATTAAGAATTCAATACAACACTCAATACAATTCAAAAGCCAAAGCCCCTGTCCTCATTTTAGTCATCCAGTAAGTCTTCCCGGAAAGTGGGTATACAAGACTTGACATTCCTGATATTTTTAAAGTTAAAAACCTAGCAGATTTTTTAAAGAGAAGCTTTTAAGCTTTCTTTATACATTGTAAAGATTCAATATTCTCTCTTTTTTGCAGGCCATCTTTAACTCTGGCCCTACTGCATTCCACGTTTAGGCCAGATTAGTTGTGTCCATGACACTCAGCATTGTGCTTTTGCACACATTATATGAATTACAACAGTATGCAAGTTAGTTGCACAGTATAATCCACATCCATCTTTTCAGCATGTACCAAGTACTGGAGAGGAAAGAGGAATCAGGAATCTCTTGCTCCTGTTGGAAGGGGGTTATGCAGTATCTCTGGCCATAGAGAAAAAGGAAAATTTGTTTTCTGTTGACCTCATTAGTTGACACAAGTTGGCTGAGAAGGGACTGTATGGCTGGGTGGAAGAGGAGCCAACAAGGGGGGTGAGTTGGTACTTTGTAGCCTATACTGGAAATAGCATTCGTAGTTGAAAGGTGAATCTCCCACTTGTACAGTAGTTGGAGGGTGAAAAGATTTTTGTTTTTTTAAATAAAGGGGGAAGACAGATTTCCTACCTTTACTCAATCAACTTGGACTGGGAATGTCCTTAGTTTCATTTAATAGAAAACATTTTCTTGTTCATTTGAATAGTTTGCTTGAAACATTGAGCCCCAGTGGTACATGTAAGGATTACATACTTTGCTAACACGTTTTTAGTTAGTTTTCTGAAGCCTTGAATATCTCACATTTCAATCTTGAGTGGCAGTGTGAGAAATTATCAGTTGTATGAGCCCAACCATATATTAGCTTTGGGAACTTGGACATTATGAATTTTCTCCTTAAATTTGAAAGCAGCATTATGCACAATTAAGGGCTAATATCCACACTACCATATTTTGAAAGCTGGCCATTGGAGCTATGAGTGGACAAAATGCTTTTCCCAAACTGCAAAGCAAGGAATTTTTCTACTGAGACTACGAAAAGATCTTATCTACATTCAAACTAAAAAATGACTAAGCATGAGAAATCATAGGTTTAAAAGATGAGAGAACTTTTGGTAGTTAGGATTGGAAAAATGCTAATATCTCAGAATACAAGAACTTCCTTTGCATTCCAAACAGTAGGAGAGGAAATTGCAGATGGGTTGCCAGATGTGGTTTATACAAACACATTCATATAATTCCTGATTAACATTTCATAATGGTGTCTGAAAGTCAATGAAGAATATTTATTCCAGTTGGTTCCATATACCTTGCTGGCAGCTATTTTAAACACATTTGGAGTACAGATTAAGTCACACCATACAGTCTTCTGAAGTATCATCTGTAAAGCACTTGGAAAGCAAATTATTAAAGCAAATTATTAAATTGAATCAGGAAAAAAAAACGAGGCACTATGAAGGTTGTATTGTTATTCATAATGTAACATTAATCTCTATAATAATATAGTACTTGCCCTTCTTGCTGCTGCCCAGTGAGGCAAAATGAGAAATCTGACTACTGATGACCGATAACATCTTTATATCACCACTTGATACGTGCATACCTTTTTCTTCCTCATTCTACGAGGTTGGCTATGCAAACTCCCTCTTGCAGTTACTCAGAAGTGCCAGTATTAACCACCCCATCCCAGATACAATACTGCAGATCTCAAAATGCTGGAGTTTCTTCCATTCTTGCTTGTAGAAACTTTATTATTGTCCATCAGCTGCAACCCTGCCCACTATTTCCTGCAATAGGAATTTTACCTGTGCAAGGACCAGAAGACCAGGTCCTAGCTAGAGGAAAATCATTTGTTTACCGCTCCACCACTATGCTCTTTCTGCCTTCATACCCCAATATCATCCTCAATGAGCAAGCACACAAGATTTTTTTCACCTAAATAAAAAATACTATCAACTCTGAAAATACTTTGATAGAAATAACCCTTTGAAGCAACATTAACTCAATTTCTGGGAATTTTGTAAACAGACATCAGCTTTACTAGAACAGACTGATATTTGCTTCTGTTTTACAGATTTTTCATTCAATAGGAAAAGAAATATCTTCAGTTGTATTTATGTCTATGAACTATAAATAGCACTTTCCTGTTAAAAGAGGAAACTGGTAAAACAAGTGTACTGGCCACTGCAATAGTGAACTGGATAGGTTTAAATGGAGTCATTAGTAGAGGCACTCTGATGCTGTCTGCAGTGTACTGGAATGAAGCCATGGATGCACTCTGATGGTGGTTAGAGGAGAGCGCACCCTGCAGTGACTCTGGAATGGAAAGCATACATGCTGCCATCAGAGAATGTTAGAAGTATCATACCTCCAAAGAGCAAGTAATGGAAAACAGTTTTAATCTAGTCTACAGAACTAGAATATTTGTGTAGTAGAGGCTTAATCCAGAAATGCTTTGGGAATTGCTTTATTTTTCAAATGTTTTTCATACTCAGCCAATAATGGATCATTTTAGGTCTGCTTTTCAGACAGTATGTTGATGACCTAGAGCTCAGAACAAACAAGCTAGTTGGGACTTTAATGGCTCTCTCTGCCAGTTTAGACTGGCAGACAGAGCCATTTCTTACCCACATGTCAGTTGCATAGTAATGTTTCTGATATTTATAGGTGGTCACTTAAAACTGGAGCTGAATGAAATGATGGGAACCAAGTGAACAACAAGCCTTTTTACGGGACTTGTTGGGAGCTTTCATATCTATCCTTGGAATACATGGAAATTACTGAACACAGATGTTTGAAGCAAGAAGAGTTAAAGATTGAGAATGTAACTTAGAGTCCCCTGATGGCTGACCACTTTAAATATTAAAATGCAAGCAGAAGACACTAATGTTTCATCCATCTGTAAGAAAGCAGAAAAGCAAGCAGGCATTGCTGTTTAGCTGTAAGGCAATAATGCACTGTGGAAGGGGTACTGGGTTAGGTGTGCACCAACAAAAAAAAAAAAAGCTGTCCTACTCCAAAAGGGAACATCCTGAAGATTCTCCTAAGGAAAATCCTTCCCCTACCTCACATTTGATGTGTCAATTGTATATGAGCTGTGGTTTTAAAATAAGTGCATTCAACTGGAATTCATCATCTTGTAGAAGGGCAGTAAGGGAGCCTCAGTGTCTAATTGGAAACCAACTTCCAGTTCAACTTTTCAAATCAATATTTAGTGCTGCTTTTCACTGCATTCTATTTTGATATTAACAATGACATTTTGTTTTAGCCACCATAATTAAAGAAGGCTCTACTAGTTTACTGTGTCTATTTTTGAATGCCCAAAATGGCATCAAATGAGATCAGTGGAAGAGTGACCACCATTAGCCAAAGACTCCAATACCATTTTAATCAGAAGCCTTCATTTCACATACAATTTAGTTGAGATGTATCTCTCCTAAGGGAAAATTACAGGATATTTCTACTAAGTGCACTACTGCATTCTGTCTCTGCAATCTTAAACATCCTGGGATACTTCAGACTTACACTCCTGCCTTCCACGTACAGGTGAGCTTCTTTAGTCTCCCTTCAGCTCCATTTCCAGTGTGCAGTTACCTAGAGGTTAAACCTTAAGAGTTCTGCATCCCACAAACTATAGCAGTTCAAGCCGCCACTGTGGGCACAGTACAGTTGTTTAAGTGTGTTTTTCCTCAAACACTGAACTCACCAATATGAAACAAACAAAAACAAAAGAGTGTCCTGAACACAAGGCACTTGGCAATATAGTCATAATACACAATCCAAAATTAGGAAACATTGGATAACTGAACTGCAGGTATGCAAGGGACAAGACAGGTCTTTAACTGGGGAGGGAGATGGAAGCTTAGAACCTCCATCCCAAAAAGTACATACAATTACAAATGACCTATTTGAGGGAGACAGGAAACACAATTTAAGACATTTTCATAAGGACTCTATCAAATATGTGCTTCAAGAACCTAATAATTAGCTTTTCATTCAAAAAGGTTCTCCTGCCTCCCCAAAAGACTACTAAAAGGACACTGGGTAGGCGGGTAATAGAGAAGTGAAATATAATAGACTTTCGTGGACAGCAGAAGCAGGTAATATCATATGAAACAGGAGGGACAAGGTGAATATCACCTTTTATTGGACCAACTTCTATTGGTGACCTGAAGAAGTGTCCTGTGTCGCTCGAAAGCTTGTCTCTCTCACCAACAGAAGCTGGTCCAATAAAAGATATTACCTCACCAACCTTGTCTCTCTAATATCCTGGGACTGACTAACACTACACTACCGGCACTGTATCCGAGACAGGAACCAGACTTCTAGAAGTTAAAGCTGAATTGTCCTGCAGCAAGTTTATCTTGAGATAACACCATTCCCTGAAATCTGAAGGCTCTTGCTGCTGTGACTGATGTTAATAACTTACAGGTTTGAGTCCACTGTGACCTCTAAGGGCTAGGGAAAGGTCAAGTCCTAGGACTGGAAGCTGAACAGGTTTATCAAGTCGAAGATCCCAATGTTTTTTAGGTTTTACACTAAATCCATGTCATTGGGTTACTTCTGTTTATTTTTCCGCATACATTCATGTTCTTTCCATTTTCCAGGAGCAGGTTCTCTGATCCATCAGTACTGACTGCAGCAAATCACCTGTTTTCATCCATAATCAGTTTCATATTGCAGCACTCTTCTGTAATAATGTCATATAGTTCAGCTTGGTACTCCACCTGAGCACTAGCTACCAGGTTTACATCTGCAATGGGTTCCTTAAGACACCACTTCATCGATTCAACAGATGTCACTACACAATCTGAGAGCCTGAGTTATGCAATATGAAGCTCAATATATGCAGCGAGAAATTACATTTCTATGCTATCCTGGTTTATGTATACAAACACTCAGAGTAGTGTTAAAAATAAACATCCGTCCTCTACCATTCACAGCCCTAACACAGTGAGACATTTACATTATCAAAAAAAACCTCTCCTTTACCTTCGCACTTGTACAATTAAATCACTCTCCTCATGTATTTCATTGTGGATGTGTGTAGATGCAAGCGGTATATCAATCAGTACATCTAATAGAAAGCAAAACAATATTCTTTCTATTCAATATACATAAAAATAGGATTGTGTGTGTAAATGGTTCTGAAAATATCAGATCCAAAACTCATGTGGAACTTAATAAAGACAGCAGAAAGTGTGTGCAAAAATCTATGACAATAAAGGGAGCAAACAGCAACTGAGAATCAATTCATCCTCTCCATTATAAGTTTTTGAAAAGGGATGTTACATTCTCAGTGGGGAGTCATAAGCTAGTGCACATTAAGTTGATAACATCCCTTCACTCTAAGTGGTACTTGTTTTCACACCACCATGTAAGAACAACTGTATCAGTAATGTGCTGCTGCATCAGAGAATCTGTTAGGGCACATACTGTTGTTTAGAAAAGAAAAGAAACTATGACTTTATGGAAAAATCCAGGCTTTAAAGGTCATATTAAACAACAAAATCAAAATGGGAAGGATTTGTACAGAAGCTTATGAACTCAAACCATGTAAGTAAGGAAGGTATTCAGAGATTCCAGGAAAAAAGAAGAAATAAAAGTGGTTAGATCATGAAAAAATAAAAACCAAAATAGAAAGGCACTCATGAAGAAGCCAGCGATAGGGTGCAGGAAACCTACTATAAAAGTAAAGGGTTGTGGAAGAAAAACAAAACAAAACAAAACACACTGCGTTTGTTTTCACACGGGAGTTATAGGACAGTTCCATACATTTTCCCAGTCCTTTGATCCTATGGAAGAGAGAGAGACAGAAAACAAAAAGGGTGGCAGACACACTCTCAAGCATTACAACTGGAGGAATAATCTTGGGATCAAAAAACAAGACAAAGGGTGGTAATATCAAGGGTCATGGGAGAGGGAGAAGGGTCACTGGACTGCCTCTAGTTACTACAGTACTACTACTGTAGGGTGCTGAACTCACTCTGAAGGACGCTTATTGTAGCCTGGGCTCGAATCCACGTTATGGAGGGATTTTGCCTCAAGTCATTCCTCCTGGGATCGTTGCTGGCCCTGCACTCGTAAGTCCCAGAGTCTTCCAATGTAAGGCGGGTTATTCTCAGCACACTCACGCCGTTCGCCCCGTAGGCAGTGTTAATGGTGACACGGCGCTTCCGAGCACCATCCCACAGCTGTTTGAAAGACTCAGCCCGGTTGACTTCAGCATACCACCACTGGATCTCTGGAGTGGGTTTCCCAACCACGTCACAGTACAGCTCAAAGGCATCCCCTGTGAGTTTAGTTTCTGACATGGGCGACTTGACAAACCCAGCTAGAGGGAGGGGCAGCAGAAATGCAGTGATAGACCAGCAGAAAATAACAGATGTTATAAAAAACAAACCAAGTGAGTTGCAGAAAACAGACAAAGGATTAAATAAGACATCATCATTTACAGCAACCAGGTGTTAACAAGACTTGTATAGAAAAAGCACAACACAGAGCGCTTGTTAATTTTGTTGGTTTGAAGGCATGTTATAGTTTTATAGCACAGCACACCCTCTCAAGGGAGAGGAGTTCTTAGAAGACAGATTACTGCGATAAGCATTTTATGATGGGTTTTCTAGACTGTCAAACTGGATTACAGGAGGCTGCATCAGGGGAACCATATACAGCAAACAGACATCACCCTTTGGAACCGGAAAGCGATGAAATGGCACCAGGGAGCTATGGAAAAGCAGACTGAATTATGGTGGTCCTTTTCTAGCTGCTTGAACTGTTTGGTTCATAAAAATTAAATAGCCAACAAAAGCCTTTCCCCTGTTCATTCTCAGCCTTCTCATTAAAACAGAAAACTGATCAAATACCAAACTACAGGAAAAAAAAATAGCAAGCTTCTGTCCTATCTCTCTCTCCACTGAGTAACTAGATATGTTACAGGGGAAGTCCTTCTGTACCTTTTGTAAAAGATGCATAGTTGTAATTCAGTACTAAAACCATTGGAGCCCCTTCTGTAACAGATTTTCCTGCTATTTACCAGCATTACTACACCAGTGCATTTGACTCTGTTTTAAGTTGCACTGCAAAGCATATTTTGGAAGTGACCCACTGAAAATAGTGGGGATTTAAAGCCAGTCTATTTTGTATACTGAATTTTTTTGAAAAAACAGCTGGCCAACTAGATTATGCAGCAAAACCTATCATAATTATATTGAATTATCTCTGGGCACTAGGTATCAGCAACAGCAGTAAGCAGGGAGGGCAGACAGTGTTACTGACATCTACACCACTGATAAAATAGATTGCTCCACTCTACACATCCCCACACTCTTCCACCACCCTCAAACTCAATCCATTTCAGAAAGTGATATTGGGAAACAAGCCTTTGGCCTCTGTTTTATGGGAAAGGACGAATGAGATGCTTATTCCATTAAACTTTCCATGCGCACTGGTTAGATGAAATTTTTCAGTCCCTTGTCAGACAGTTTGAACCACATCCTTTTATTCTTGTTCCAAGGTTCTCTCTTCGCTGCTACTCAATAGGTAACTGATGAGCTGGGGTAAAATAAAATTCAAGTGAACAATAAATGTACACTGGAAAACTAATATTATAACACACGTTTCTGTAGATTTAGGAAGAATTTTGTATTCATATTACTCAGGCTACAGGCAGTTGAAGTATGGAAAGGAAAAGCTTCTCTTACTGTTCTAGTACTGGTTCCTCCAGAGTAATTGAGATAATCCATTACAATAGTGTATAAACAAGGCCTAAAATTCTACATGCACATTTAAGCTAGGCATAAACTGTGTCCATCCAAAGACCATTTTGGTAATTTGCCAGGAGCCCTAAGGCTACACCTAACTGTTATAATAAGTAGATATCAGCTGCTTTCATCTTCAGTACAAGAGAGCTGACTGTGAGATTATAGGTCCCAATACAATATTTCATCTTGATCTGTGTAACCAGACTGCTTGTTAGAACTCTCTGAGATTTATTAGGGTTCCCCTATCTGAAGCAGCATAGCACAGAAGTTCCGGCGGCACACACTTCAGTTAAACACAGATTAACATCTCCCACTGGGATTCTACATAGTCATGCAAGTGAAAATATTCTGCCATCAGTACAAGAAAGTTTAGCATTCGACCACAAATGAGGAAAAAATTAATCACTTTTTACCACACAAGATATTTGGGATTTGCAGAAAAGGATGGAACCTTGGAAGGATTTAGAAGTGAGAGAAGTCATAGGAAATCTCCCTATACAAAGCGTACTCTGAAAATGCCTTATTAGTCAGGGACTAACTGGATGATTAGAAATGTCATGCAAGTCTATCGACTTTTATATGTAATTCAGTGCTTTGCATTTTCACTAATTCATTACTAAGTACACAACACCAAACAGCATCAGCAAGTTTCAGGCAGTACTTTCAGTGAGCCATTTCTGATAAGGAAAGAGTCCCAACAGGAAGCTACAAGTAGAGGTGAAATCCATCCACACCTCATGGATTACTCAGAAAATGGAATACACACTGAACAGAAAACTTTCTATAATGGAAGAAAAGACTAGAAAACTTATATGGAGAACTCATATTTGGCAATTCTGTCAATATTTGCCATAAGTAAATAGAGAAATCTGTATACACTGTCTTTCACTGTCCATATAAGAGACTTCTGAAGCCAGAAAGCTTTCTTACTTGGTTTTCCCCATGGCATTTATACACTGGGTTTTTTTTGTAGCATTGTGCATAAAGACAGATATTCAGGAGGTAGGTGCTAGAGAAAGAAAGAATAATAACATATTCTTAAGAAGAGAGATTCCCCCAAAAGAAAATCTCTCTCAACAGATAAGGGAGAAAAATAGGTCCAAGTTTACTGATCTTGACATCTGTTTACAACAGATTTTCTAGCTGCCTACAGCTTTTAAAGCTGAATGCACCCATCTCATATTTTGAGAACCCCCAAAACAGTTCAGAAGGAACAACAGTCTTGCTTGGACTCTGCAAGTGTCATTAAGGCATAGTTGGCAGCATTAAGTCTCATAAATTTAGCCTGACATTTGATACTGAAGCTGTAGAGCAGGGGTTCTCAAACTGGAGGTCAGGATCCCTCAGAGGGTCACGAACTGTCAATCTCCACCCCAAACCCGGCTTGCCTCCAGCATTTAAGATGGTGTTAAATATATTTTCAAGTGTGTTTAATTTATTGGGGGAAGTGGGTTGCACTCAGAGGCTTGCGATCTGAAAGAGGTCACCAGTGGGGGGGGGGGGGGAGTCTGAGACCCACTGCTACAGAGCAAAAGAGATAAGGGAGTGGGAGAGACACATATTTAACTGAGGTTTCCAGTCTACATGGTAGCTCTTCAAGTGCAAGGTAAAGAACTAAGGCCCTTGTGCAAGTTATAGAATAACCCTAATGCACTAGACAAAAAGGGCTGAGCCTCAGACACTACTTACTTAGAACAAGCAAATGGAAATGTTTCTGAGAAATATTCTCCCTCTCAATAAGGCAGGTTCTTATGGCCATGGCTGTAAAGCTACCAGTGATTGTAAGCTACAGGTAAGTTACTGATTCCTTTGTAAACTGCTAGGGAGTTAAATGCACTATGGAAAAAACAATACATTGTTCTATTGTACACGGTAGCACTGAGCAAGTTGAGTGAAGTCTGTCAAACATTTTCCACAAAGTTTCAATATAATTCCATCATACAACAGAGGACCAGGGATGTTACATTACAGGACAGTCCAGGAAGCTTTGCCATTTCAGGGTAACCTTTACTTGCTGTCACCAACATAAACTGATCTATTAATTTTTGTAAGTTTCTTCTATAGCATTGTTCTTCAGATAAAGTCACAGGTTTGAGTCATGAAAGAGATTCTATTAGAAGCTCGATAGCTAAAAGAGCTGCTTCTTTTTCTTTTTAAGTAGATAAGCATAGTGCTTAGGGGAGTAAAGGTCTGATGGCATAACCTAGAACTAGTCAACGTGGATAATTTCTCCATGTGAATCTCCACCAATGCATATGAAGACTAACCTGAAATAGCTCCTGTTGTACCTAAGAACTGCAGATCACAGATTGTGCAATAATTTTAAAATGTGGAGATTCACTAAGATCTAGAATGAGAAATTACTTTCATTCAAATGCTAAAGGAATACTTTTTTCTGTAAGAGCAGCTAGGAAAACTCAAAAATTGAAAGAATATTTGAGAGTACTTAGTTTACATACTGAAAGGAGACATATAATTTAACATAAGTAAACTAACAGCACCAGAATGTTAGGAAAACTTCATAACAACAGACCCAGAGTGAAGAATAGGAGACAGGAAATTCTAGTAATCCTGGTTAAAAAAAAGTCAGATTTCACCTTTAAAAGCAGTACATTCATTGACTAGGTCCTATCAGCAAAGACATGCAATTTCGCAGCTGGACCAAGAGCTGCATTTTTGTCCAGCACATTTCTGATATGCACATTCTATGAAGATAATTTTGGAATAACTGATCTGCCAAGGATCAAGAGTGATGGCAAGCTAAACTCTGTGCCCCTTTGGCATACATGAGTTACACAGAACTCAGTGGAAGAGCACTGCCAGTTCAACAATCTCCTAATCTGCACGCCAACTGGTAATGAGATGGTAACATGCTATCTGTGAACATGGCATGTGAGTGGAGTAGGCTTTCTTGCCCCTTTCTGCTGGCTGTTGTGTCATCTGTCATGTCAACATATCATTGGTCGTATTGCATATGAGTTAGACAATCACATGCACAAAGCTTAATTGCAATAAAATGTTTATGCGATGTTACCAACCTTAGAAAGCAATATTTAAATACGTACAGCCACTCCATGACATCTTAGCTGGAGTCCAATTTAAAACCCCAAAAGGGGATTCCTTTATTGTTGAACAATCTCATAAAAAATGTAAAAGATGCCTACTTCCTTTCCACCTGCTCTTTCTAGCACAAAGAGTGATCTCAGTGGGGGAAGAGAGCAATCAAGGAAAATATATTCGCTACCATCCATCTCTCTTCCAGTCCAAAAATAGCTCAGAATTCAGTAGATAACTATTTTGATTCTGAATCATCTCTTGCGTATTATTACCAACACTTCATAACTGATGCATTATTACTCTGTAAAACGTACTGATGCTGCAAGGTCAAAGCATGAGAGACATTAATCTTTGTAAACAGTTGCCTGGTCTACAGGAGGTGTGATATAAAATAATAATAACTAGTTTCACTTATATTTGCATGGGCAACCTTAATTCTGGCATTTTTCTTTTTGAGTGCTTGACTTTTACACCCTTAAAAGAATTGGAAGAATATTAAGTGTAATTTGATTTAGGGTTCACCCTACACTACAAATAGCTACTACCACAAGATAGTGCTTAATACTGATTTTACAACGCAGACAGGACTCTAACCATCTTAATCATGCTCCCAAGTTGTGCTACAGTGCTGCAAAGTCCAAGGCTACACCATAATTCAGTCCATTCCACACTGCAAAACCAAACAGTGTCTGTCTGACAGAAAGAATCGGATATACTGTAATCAGGTCCCAAAATGTATTAGCTTTTTGTAGCTTAGATAGGATTTTACCAGGGTGGATACAAATCAGAGATGATAAACACACACACTACAGAATTTTTATTTAACTGGATTTTTTTAATAAAATTATTTTGAGGAAAAAACCTGTCTACAAATAATTGTAATTAAGATACATTATAGCTCAAAGATATCTCACATGGAATAGGGATTATAAACTGGGAGGAACCAAGCTAACTCTCCCACAAGATGTGAACTGATTTTTTTGGCTACAAACTTTCTTCTTTAGTGAAAAACAATTATCTGTAGCATTTCAGTCATGGTATAGCATCTTTATTCAATCTGTGAGAAATGAAACCAAATATAGAAACAAACTCATTTTGCTAGCTACCTACTCAAAATTTAACCAAAAGATTACTTACGTCTGTGATTCTGAACCTTTTCCATACCAGGACCACCCTTGTAATCCCTCCCATCTAGCCAGGAAACAGCCCCTCTTTTCCCAACCCTCATATCTATCCATAGGGAACAGACAATGTGGCCACCATACCCAGACTAAGAACCTCAGCCTCAGATAGAAAGGTAGTAATTACAGACCACTAGTGACCTATTTGTCTTCTCCCATATGAGTCCTGATGGAATTTAAAATAAAAACTTTAAGTTTCCTCAATGTAAACATTCAAGTATAATGTTTACCTCCATGAAGCAAACACTTCCATTCATGATTAGAATGTGTGAGAGAGTCTCTTCATATAGGATCATCATGCAATAACAGGCAAGAACTCCCCTTTTGAAAGACACCACATTAAAGATGACACCATTCCCAGAAATACTGGTGCTCCTGTTTAAGACTGCTGTTGTTCAGCTTCTTCACTTTCAAGAAATATTTCTAAATTACTTTTCTTCTAAAATACATCTTTATCTATTAACTGTACTGAGAACCTCCTGCTCCCCCACCCCATGAGTCTATTTCACAAACAATATGAATATAATTTTTATGTACCAGCCAGATTATTCTTTCTAGTCACTCAGGGCTTCAAAGTAAATGGAACATCTCTTGAACCTTCTTACTGTATTACTGCAAGATATCATGATCTATGGGCAATACTGTTAAGATTTCCTAAGGTAAATTTATGGAATTCAGATCCTGAATATCCCCATTTGGTACAATATTTTGAACAAGCTTGTGATAAGCACCCCTTTACTCATGGGTTCCAAGCTTATGTCAGTCTGTTGACTATTGTATGTTTTCAGAATGTAACATTTGAATAAAAATATTATCAAAGCAAAATGCATCCAAATATGATTTTTACTGGAGAGATATTGTAGTCAAAACACAAGCAGGTTAAATGTTCAACTTCATTTACAAGTGACAAAGAACTTCAAAATTAGCTTAGTATGAGGGGAGGGGAGGGGAGGGGAGGGGAGGTAAAAGAGGAAATAAAGCCATTTTCCGATTTGTACACCAAAGATTCTGAAGCATTATTTGTCAATTTTGTTGATGGTGCACAAGGCATAGGAATCCTGTTCATTCTGCGGCAGTTTGGTTTAGAGGAGCAGACAGTAGCTGAAGCAGTAGTTTGCAAGAATAATTTGAGAGATACTAGTGAGAGATATGAGTAATGAGATGCTATTTTTACACAAGTCACGCTTCTCAAACATTCAGAAGTTCCTAGCACAGCCACCATTTTCTGTTCAGAGCAAAACACCACATTTCACTTCCAATGCTTGCTTTCTGTTGTAAGCCCAGAGTTAACAAGGGTCTATCTACACAGTATTTTGGACTGAGCAGGAGGAATCTGGGTCAACAGATTCAGGCTAGCACTCTAAAAATAGATGTATAGACAGAACTTGAAATTGTGGCTTGGGTTGCCAGCTGGGACTTCACAGCGCTGTTTATACCAGGGATGGGCAAACTACGGCCCACAGCCCAGATTAGAGCCTGATGCAGCCTGTTAGGGCTTTGGATTCAGCCTGTGGGACTGCCACCCCTGTAGCACCACTCCCCATGCCACTGCTGGAAGTGGGCAGCACCACATCCCTGCGGTCCCTGGGGGAGGGAGGCAGAGGGCTTCATGTGCTGCCCTCGCCTGAAGGCACCGCCTCCCGCAGCTCCCACTGGCTGGGAACAGAGAACCACTGGATTACACTTGCTGGGGGGCCCAGGGCTGAAGTGTGAGCCCCACTGCCCAAGACAACGCTGGAGGCGCTTTGGCCCCTCCAGCCTAGGCAGCGGGTGGGCTCAGGCTTTAGTCCCTGCTCCTCGGATCATGTAGTAATTTTTGTTGTCAGAAGGAGGTTGTGGTGCAATGAAGTTTAAGAATCCCTGCGCTACAACACTACCGCAGAATTTTAAGTGTAGACAAGCCCTAACTGTAATAAATGCATTCAATGCAATTCAAATGCAATAAATGCATTCAAAAAGGTTTACTTAGCTGAGTAATATTCTGATAACAATTTTGCTTAAAAGAGCTGCACCCAGTTTCCTCAGCCCAGTAGTTTCTACAGGAAGAGGTGTTGCACATAAAATGGCATGCTGTCAGTGAAACTAGTTTTATCAAAGTGTGTATTTCAGAGAGTTCAGCAAAATGACTGCACATATACCACAGGAGGGACTGACATTTGATGCAAGCAGTGAGTCCGTCACTAGAGACTAATGTAAGCCACCTAACAGTAAGAATTTAACGTTGAATATTCAAGTATAAAATTCCTTAAAAAGGATTTTTTCTAAACATGAAAAGGGAAAACAACTGGTTTATACTCCTTACACTGGCCACAATCTTGCTAGCATCATATACCTACGCTGTTATGGCTTACGAAACAAGTTTAGTCCTTTCAATGTAAAGAGCACATCGGACATCCACGGAATGCAAGCATTTTTCTTCCCTATTTGCGTGAGGCTTGGGGTAAAAGACTAGCAGAAAGATAGACTGGTTGTAATGGAATTGGGACACAACCTTCAGAAGAAACTTCTGGTGCAGCTGATGCTGTACCTTGTCCTTAAAGAAAATCGCATGGGGGCGAATCTATTGTGAGTGCTCGAATCTCTGAAATCTTCCTAGCTGAAGTAATTGCCACCAGGGAGGCTGTCTTACATGAAAGATGCAGCAGAAAGCACATCGCCATCGGCTCGAAAGGTGGCCCCATTAGTTTCGTGAGGACATGGTTTAAGTCCCATGGAGGGAGAGTTTCTCTTATCTACAGAAAAGTCTTTTCTAGATGTTTGAAGAAACTAACCACCATTTCATGTGAAAACATCAACTTACTGTCATCAAGAAGGCATCTGTCATGGGGCGAGGGCTGTGACCCCTCAGAGTGAAGAACTGATGACACTTCCTGTTGGATTATGTGGCAAACAGGTCTAGGTGGGGAAATCCCCATCTGCAGAAGCAGCTCATTGTGACATCTTGGCATACAGACCACTCGTCATGAGTTAAGAAGGACCTGCTGAGCCGGTTTGCAAGCTGGTTCTATACCCTTGGCAGACATGAGGCCTTAATCTTGATCGAATGCTCGATACAGAATTCCCCTAAACATACTGCTTTCCTGACACAAGGGGCAAGAACAAGCCCTTCCTTGTCTGATGATGTAGTACATGGCCAATGTATTGTCTGTGAGGATTGAGACAGCCGCGCTCGCAATATGGGGTAACAACACCTGGCATGCCAGACTACCCTGAGCTTCCTCACATCGATCTGAAATGATAGGCCCTCTGTGGATCAACGACCCTGGATTTTGAGCATCCCTAGATAGGCTCCCTAACCCATCTCTGAAGCATTAGAGATCAGGTGTGCCAATAGCTTAGATTTTGTGAAGAGAATCCCTTCAGACCACTTGAGGATCCAGCCACCATGGAACAGAGATGCGAACATGAGGTAGCACCATGACTGCCTTCTCCAGATGGTGTCTTGAAGGGGAGTAGACTGTAGCAAGCCAGGCTTGGAGAGGTCTGAATCTCAGCCTTGCATGATGAACATATGTGCACAAAGCCATATGGCTGAAGAGGCTCAAACAAAGCATGACATGGTGATCTGTTGAAACTGCATGTGACTTATTGACTCTGTGATCACTTGGAAAAAGAGCCCCAGCCAGCTGGAAGTCAAGAACCACCCCGATGAATTCTATTCTCTGAATAGATATCAAAGTCGACTTCTGAATGTTGAACAAAAGGACCAATTCCCAGAAGGTTGACTGAATGAGGGTGATGTCCGACTGCACTTGCACTCAAGACCTGCCCTTGATGAGCCAGTTGTCGAGGTAAGGGTATACATGAACCCCTCTTCTGAAGAAAGCCGCTACTACAGCGGTGCATTTGGTGAAGACTCGGGGACACTGAGAGGCCAAACGGCAGGGCCACAAACTGGTAATGTGTTTGGTTTGCCACATACCTCAGGAATCTTGTGTCCTTGGAAGAGCGATATGTCAAAATATGCATCTTTTAAGTCAAGGGTAGCATACCAATCCCCTGGATCCAGTGATGGAATGATGGACCCCAAGGAGACCATGTGAAACCTCAACCTCTTAAGATGGTTGAGTCAATGCAAGTCTAAGATGGGTCTGATACCTTCTGTGGCCTTGGGTATCAAAAAAATAAACAGGAGTAAAACCCTTTTCCCCGTAAATCAGGGGTGGGCAAACTTTTTGGGCCGAGGGCCACATCTGGGAATAGAAATTGTATGGCGGGCCATGAATGCTCACAAAATTGGGGCTGGAGTGCGGAAGGGGGTGAGGGCTCTGTCTGGGGGTGTGGGCTCTGGGATGGGGCCAAAAATGAGGAGTTCCAGGTGCGGGGGGAGCTCTGGGCTGAGGCAGAGGAGTGGGGTGCAGGGGGGATGAGGGCTCTTGGGTGCAGCTGGGGATGAGGCATTTGGTGTGTAAGAGGCTGGGACTGAGGGGTTTGGAGGGCGGGGGGGGATCAGGGCTGGGGCAGGGGTACAGGCTCTGGCTGGGGGTGCAGACTCTAGGGTGTGGCAGTGGATGAAGGGTTTGGGGTGCAGAAGGGTGCTCCAGGCTGGGATCAACAGGTTCGGCAGACAGGAGGGGGATCAGGGCTGGGGCAGGGGATTGGAGCACAGGGAGATGGCTCAGGGGTGCAGGCTCCAGGAGGTTTTTTCCTCAAGTGGTTCCGGAAAGCAGCAGAATGACCCTCTCTGGCTCTACACACTGTCCCATCTGCAGGCACCACTCCTGAAGCTCCCATTGGCTGCGGTTCCTGGCCAATTTTTGGAGGCAGAGAGGACCCCTCTGGGAAAGATGAGTAGCCATATGCTGTCAGAGTCCAATGCAACCTCCTGCTGAGGAGCTTGCTCTTGTTGCTCTTGCTGATCAGCCCCAGTCTTGGTCTAGGTACCAGGGAGTAGTCCAGGCTCGGTTCCAGGTTCAGTAGTGGGACATACTCCCAGCATCTGCACTAGAGATAGGTACCGGAGTCTCCCAGTGCACCTCTGGTGCCATTGTAGTTTCTGAGCACACAGAGCAGGAGCACTGTGAGCTGGTGGTGCCCTGGCTCTGGGGAATTAACATTATGCATGCAGAATTTCCTTTCCCCCTCATAAATGCACTGCAGTGGTACTAGCCACCACTAAGGATCACTGGAGACTTAGCAGAGCTCAGCTTGCATATAGAAGACACTGTTGGGGGGAGGGAGAGGAAGATAGAGCGTTTCTGGCCATTGTAGTTTCCAGCATAACTGAGGGAAGGAGAGGGTGGTGCACAGGAAACTGTGCAAGCCTGGAACCAAGTATCAGGCTGTTTCTCCATCTGGATCCCAGCGCTCTCGGGGGGCGAGGGACAGGTGTGTCTCGGCAAGGGAAGCCCTGCTGCTGGGCTCTGGGAGACAAGAGGATGAGGGTATCTGGGCCAGCAGGGACCATGGCTGGGCTCGGGGAGATGGGTATTTGGGCTGAGGTGGCCTCACAGTTGGGCTCTGGGGAGGAGGGGGTTCGAGTGTATCGACTTGAGAGGCTCACACAGATGGGATCTGCGGGGCAGGGATTGTGGGTGTCTGGCCTCCCGACTTGGCTCTGACGGGGGAAAGGGGCAGAGAAACAGGAACTCTGTTGTCATGGGGATTCTTTAACTCTTTACTCTCAGGGAAGATTTTGTGTGTGTCCGTATTGTTATGGACATACTTGCTGACAAGTACTTTGAAAAAAGCATCAAAATAATTGAAACCGGCATGTGGAGTGTTATTTTGACAAAATAAAATTTGCAGAATTTTGCAGGATTTCTAAATACTGTGTGCAGAATTTTAATTTTTTTGGCGTAGAATGCCTCCAGGAGCATCATTCTATTGAAAAAGATAAGCTAAATCCTGTTAGCAATAAAGAAGCAATTCAGCAATGGAAGAGTGGTATGAATTCTGTTCTGCCTCATACTTCAATTGCATAACATCTACTACTCGCAGTTGTGATGTAAGAGGCAGGAAAAATAAACACAGAGAGTTAGATCTGAACCAAGACTGGAAGACAGAAGAGTTATTGCAGTTTTGGTTTGTTTTACAATAAAAAAGTCAATTAACTAAGTAATAAATACAGAAGGCTACGACATAATTTTTTAAACACTTTCCCAAGTATAATTGCATTTTGAGTAGTGGTCCCTGTTGTAAGAGTTCTGAGTGTCCTCTAAATATTCACTTGTAGGATGTGCTGGCTGGTACAGTTCTGCAGTGGAACCCACTCATAATCTGTGATCCCTCTAAGCTGCGCAGTCGTGCAGCTGCCCAGAAGTGATTCAAGCACCACGCACTTGATTGGCAGAGTTGCGCACATCCGGCCATGTGTGTTCAGGAGCCCCTCTCCCCATTGCTTTCAATCCATGTTGCTCCTGCAGCTGCTCCCAGGATCCTGTCGTTGGTTGAGCAGAATGCTGGAGGTGAGTGAGTGCCTCAAAGAAACAGCACAAGGTCTCTCAGGGACTTTCCCAGAAGTCAGCTCTCACAAACACACACAGAGTGTCTCTTACCTTCCCCGTGCCCATGTATACCATTCTCTGGAGAGCAAGGGAAAGGGGCAGGGCTCAGGAACCGGGGGAGCTTTCGGTGACTGCCTTAAAGAGACAGCACACAGTGTTTCTCAGAAACTTTCCCAGTGGTCAGCACATATACAGTGTCCCTGTGTCACACACTTTCCTCCTCCCTTCCTCCCCTCCCGCAGTCTTACTCACCTCCCAACACTTGTATTATTGTTTTTACTTCATGGTACATCCTGCAATACACAAATATTCTTTGTAACTTTATTCTTTCTAAGTGTGTTATTTTAGTTTGACTGGTCTATACAGTTCTTACACTTACATTTAATTCTTTGAGTAGAGAGTTCTAAAATGCCTAACCTCTCCTGATTGGAGTTATTATCCCTATGATAATTCTTGAAAATATTATATCTAGGCTTTTTGTTTCTACTGGTGGTACACATAATTTATTCTGCACATGGATGGAAAAAAGAGGGAATATTGCTCATAACAGTAAACCCATAATGGTCATGGGTCCCCTCCTACCCCTTCCCTCTCCATTCTTAAAGGATTTCAGTACAAGATTATAAAAGGGGATGTGGCATTCCAGCCACCTCAGTTTCTTTCAACTGTAGCAGCACATGGTAATGAACCTTTCCGGGTCCATTGGATCCGGATGCTTTGTAGTAACCCTGACCCTGGCACTGGCACCTGCTGAAGCAGCACAGAATATTATCCTAGGGAGAGAAGCAGCCAAGGAAAGAGCAAATCAAGCTGGGGAGGTGATCCCAAAAGGGGCAGTTGGAAAAAGATGTTAGAGAAGTAGGAGGGAAGCAGAAGAATCAAGATGTTGAGTTAGCAGATGAACTGAAGCTGGGGTAGGAGGCAAGATGATAAAGAACAACAGGGATCTGGTAAATGAGGAGGAATGAAGAAAAATATAAAAGGTTTCAGGTCAGGAGAACAAAGAAAATGTGTGAGTAATGTGAGCAGACACTATTAGAGAAGGGAAGTAAAGGAAAATAAAATCTACAGACATACTGGAGAGTATCAAGGGAAAAAAATGAAAGGAAAAATATAACTGGGGAAAGAGGGAATTGGTCAAAAAGATGTGTTAGATTAAAACGGATCCTGAAAACAGTACATGAGAAGTCCACCCACAAAAGAACTAAAGTATATGAACAGACAGAATGACTGTTCGATATCTATTGAAAGAATACTGTTCAAAGGTTCTTAACGTAGACAAGCGAGGGCCCACCAGGGTGAAGAAACCCCATTTGTGGATAAACTGGCTGAAGTCACAAGTTCTTGTACAGTCACAAGAACATCAAATCTAAGGAGCACTTCAAGCCAAAGAACAAGACAGCAAGAGTGGAGCTGAACCTACAATCAAGGAGAGGAAAAGTTGGTTCCTTCCCTGGACGGACACTATAATATGCTGAGTAATCTCTTTTGTTCTTTTTAATACCATGCCATTTGGTATTAACTGGACAAAGTGAAAAAGAGTATCCTGTACAAGCTCACAAAGGTTAATGTATTGTTACCAATAGCTTATTCTTATGAAATAGTAAGTACTTGGTAATGATCTATATTATTTATCCTTCTGGTACAATTTTTGGGTTTTCCCTTATAAAGTACTAAAAATTTAAAAATGATCCCTTTTGTCTTAGTTTGCCTCTGCCTCTCTTCACAGTTAGCACAGCCTGGCCTAGCCGTGTCATTACACCTTCTCTTTAAGGAGGATCAGTGCTTTACCACCTAAAAACAACATTAAGATAATCTGAGGTTCTTTTTTATTTTAAGTTATTTTGTTTTCAGATTAGACTACTTAGTTCAGATTTTGATTCTGACCACCAAATCTATGGCAGACATGAAAGCTCAGAAAGCTGGCTTCAAGAAGCATGCCTCTAGTCAATTAGTCTTTCCAGCATCAGATGTCCATAACAGATGCCTGGTGTGCCTCAAAGAGACAGACATTCTCCTTCACAGTGCTCAATTCAAAGCACTTTTATCCTGAGGCCCTACAAGGAGCGACAGAACAGACCACACGTTTTATACTGCAATAAGCTCTAGCTGCAAAATCTCTCACATTCAAAGGACATTGGCTGTAAGTAAGATTAAAAGGCCTTAGAAAAAAAGATTAAGAGCGGAATGCAGAAGGGACCAATCTCTGCACCAGAGTCTGGATCCAAGATGGATCCCAGACCATTGGATTCATTGTCAGAGCACTCAATGAAACAGTCTGCCTCTGGTATCAGATCAAAAACATAGGAGAAATTTTCAGATCACTCTCTCTCTGGTCCAAGAAGAGCTACTAAGGTCAGAAAAGCTCATGTTAGAAGACCAAGTCACATTCAGGAGAATCCTGAGATTCAAGAACACTGTCTCCTACACCAAAAAATAAAGATGTTATAGAGGGTTAAGAGCCATGTTCCAGTTCTGAAAAGTTTATCTAATTCACAGAGTCCAAGGCCAGAAGAGATGACTAATAACTGTAAAACCCAGGCCATAGAACGTCCACAAAACAATTAATACAGTGTACCTTTTAAAAAAAAAAACATCCAAGCCTGATTTTAAAATGGTAAGTAATGGATAATCCACCGTGACTCCCAGTAAATTTTTCCAGTGGTTAACTACCCTCATGGTTATAAAATTATGTCTTGTGTATAATCTGAATTGGTCTATCTTCAACTTTCAGCTATTGGATCATGTTAAAAAAAAAAATCCTGCTAGTCTGAAGAGCTCATTATTAACTAATTGTTCTTGATGCAAGTACTTATAAACTAATCAAGTGCCTCTGAATAGTCTTTTGCTAAACTACACAGATTAAGCTCCTTAACTATCACAATAAGGTATGTCATCTAATCCTTTAATAATTCTTGTAGTTCTTCTATAAACCCTCTTCATTTTATCAACACCTTTCTTTAATTGTGAACACCAGAACTGGACACAGCATTCCAGCAGCTGTCGTAGCAGTGCCAAACACACAGCTAAAATAACCTCTTACTTCTACTTGAGATTCCTTTGCTAGTGTATCCAAGAATCACATCAGCGCTTTTGGCCACAGCATTACACTAGGAGCTCATGTTCAGATGATTGTCCACCATGACCCCAAAATCTTTTTCAAGGTCACTGCTTCCCAGGATGGAGTCCCCCTTCTTGTAAGTCTGGCCTACATTCTTTGTCCCTAGAAGTACATGTTCAAATTTAGTCATACTAAAACACTTATCGTTTGCTTGTGCCCAGTTTACACCAAGCTATCCAGATCACTCTGTATTAGTGACCTCCTCCTCATTATTTCCCAATGTTTGTCATCTCCAAATTTTACCAGTGGTGATTTTGTGTTTACATTTAGACGCGATAAAATAGATCCCCAAAGGTGCTCCCTGTCGACTCCAGAACTCCAGCTTGCCAAGAGGCGCAAGCAGAGTAAACGGGGGAGCCCGCTGCTACCGTGAGGATGCCAGGTAAGTTGAACTAAGATGCACCGACTTCCCATGTGAAGATGCTACATTATTCACGTAACTGAAGTTGCCTATCTTAAAGGGTCGACACCCCCCACCCCCGTGTAGACCAGGCCAAAGAGTATGCGGGGGGGAGGGGAGGAAGCCCCTGGTAATTTCTCTACTCATAACTCTCCCCAGAGACAGAAGAGGCAGTCAGATAAGTCACTGCAGATATCCCAATGTTTCAGTTCCGCCCTCTTACATACTTACAGGCTCATCCAGTAACATTTTATGCCTCTCAATAATACACGTGCCAGGACCTGTAGTTTCATGCATAGTCTGAGCCAGATCCAAGATTAGAATCACAGTCCAAAGAATAATTGGAATGCATTAGACGTGTCCTAAGTTCCATTCTCACAAGAAAAACAAATGCACCTCTAAATAAATATGGTTCCTAGAGAATGACAGGGAACTAAATTTGGCATGACTGATCCTATTGGCCCTCTCCTAGGCAGTATAGGAATCATCCACATTCATATCCAGATGAAAACTCCTCTCCTCCTAAGGGTCAGAGAAAGTCTTGCTCCTCATATAAGGACTCCTGGATCAATTGACTTCACTTCCTTTTTAGAAGTATTCTTCCACTGTAATTTCTGACACTACCAGACGAGAAATGGCAACTTGCAGCACAGGCTGAATATCAGGAGTTGCAGACAGAACCTGATGAAGAATCTTTCCCAGACAAACACATTATGGTTGCTTCTGCATCCTCTGCTTCTTATGTTGTGTTACAATTCCGCTAACGTGCACAGAAATGCAGTAATGTTGAAATTTCCTTCAGTCACAGTGGAAGAGACCTCCAAGCCCATTTTTTGACATCCTGTCTTTCATCTAAAAATAATAATCTAGACATTTTAGTCATATAAACATACCTCTCTCCAGGTGTAAAGATGGGTCTGTTCTATGGCTTCTGCACTGCCTTTTCATCCAGAAGGTAAAGACGGTAAAAAATAATTTTTGTTACTCTAACACAGGCAGGCAATAATAATTCTTGGAACACCTTTAGTTCTCCAAGGCAGTATCAAACTTCTCCCTGTGTCCCCTAACTTAGCACAACAGGCAGGTAGAATTTATTACCTGGATCTCCTGTCCCTGCAGGCTATAGGCCTCTACTGAATCTTGAGAAACCTTGCCCATGAGAAGTCACCAGATATTGGCTAACTTTAGGAAAGTCAACTAGAAGGCACTATGCTCTCAGATGGAGTAGGTTTGCAAACTGGACAAATGAAAAAAGGATATATAGATATGTAGCACAAATTCAGTCTACTCTTGAATACTTCAGTTAAAGCTCTCAGGACTTCTATATCCTCCTTTAAAGTTCACTTACCAGTTATATCAGTTCACCATGAATCAGTAAAACAAAATCAGTCTTTGCGCATGATGCAGTGAAGAAATTTACTAGAAGACTTGTCAATATGTATCGACCAGTAAAGAATCCAGTACAGTACAGTTATGGGATATTAAATTAATCTTTACACAGCTAATTAAATCTCCCTTGAGGCCCTGGGAGAGAGTGCTTTTTGTTCCACCATTCCACCTATGGCTTTTCTCAGAGCCATACCGTAGGCCACTGAGTGAACTACAAGCTCTCATGGCTAATCCTCCATTCGTTATCTTTCACAATGAGAAGATGGGTGCTTCATCCTGATTCTAGATTCCTCCCCAAAGTGGTATCTGACTTTCACCTTAATCCAACAACGAGTGTCTCAGTATTTTTTCTTAGATCGATGTTCATATAAGGGAGTTAAAGCTGTACACTATGAATGCTAAAAGAACTTTGGCTTATTGTCTTAACAGAACCAAGGCATTAAGAAAGGCTCTAGTCTCTTCATTTCATAGACAGTCATCCATAAATGACACACTATCTCACTACAGATGAGTTAGAAAGTTCACAAAAGAAAGCTATAAACTAGCATCTATACTACCTTTTGTAGAGATTAGGTCACATTCCAGAGCAATGGCTGCCTGCATAGCATGTTTAATTTAGGCATATTCCAACTGCAGAAATCTGTACGGCTATAAACATTTACAAACCTAACATTTGAATTGCACACTCAGTTTAACAGAGCAATACCTCCTCAATTAAAATCAGATTACAACCTTCCTTACATGATGCACTGGTTACCAAACTATCCGATTGGCAGGAATACACTTTTCCATGATGCCTACAAAAAACTCGAGTGTTATGCTGCTGGTGGGCTGAGACCACAACTTACAATGACCAGCATTGTCTCATTTTTTATCTTGCACTCTACCATTGGTCTGCCTGGCTCTATCTACTGTCGCGTCATACTTGATTGTAAGATCCTTGGGGAATGGAGTGTCTTTTTCTTTTGTGCCTGTACAGTAACATGAACAATGGGGTCCTGATTCATGACTAAGGCTCGTAGGCACGATAACACTACTAAATAATAGTTTCCTGTAACTATAGCTCTTTGAAATGGACTATGCACAGTCACCATGCACATTCCCCTCTTCCTCAGAGTACTAACAGAATCATAGACCTGAAGAAGCAGTAGAACAAACAGAGGTGGCTAGGGTTCCACGAACCCCTTTTATAATATCCCCCTCAGAATATTCAAGAATGGAGAGAGGTAGGAGGGCACATGAAAATTGCAATGGCTAAAAATGAGTTGCAATGAAGACAGCAATAAAGTATGACCCAAAGCAACCAATAGTACTGGACAAGATTTTTTCAAATGTTATATCCTAATTAAAAATGTAGCCTACTAAACAGACTGAGTGAATGTCTTTGTGTAACAGTGATAATGTTGCAGAAGAGTAACATAACTCTGCTAAGCCATCACTAAAACACAACCACATAAAGCCTTTCCCAAGCTAGCTTCAAGTAGCTACTGAAATATACATAATCTTAACTTAAACATGCATGGCAGCAGGCTCAACCTTCTATTAGCTTTCTCACTATTGTACACCAGAGCATAATCTCCCCGCAGCACTAAAAATTACTATTCTACATAGCCTGTCTGTATTTTTCCCTAATGCTGCACCTGACTAAATGAATTAAAGACTTTTTAAAAAATAAGCGAGTTTCTGCCTGCCTAGGGACTTGTCATTAAACACGTTGCCTGAAATGAATGCCAAAGACAGTGATTCACTCAGATCTCACAAAATAAGCTGAGCAATACCTTGTCAGATGGGAATCCAAGAAAAAATAAATGATCTGCAGGAAGTGATGCTGATGAGTCTATAGTGTGTGTTCTTTGTGTCCTGACAGTGCTGTAACAATGCCCAGCATACCCAGCACGGTATATCAATATGACATACCATTTATAAGAGGAGACTTAAAACAAAAGTTCTGATGAATTCATGTCCATTGGAGATCTCATAATATGTTTTGGAAGAGTACTGATGTTAATCCAGATGATCTATCCCAACCCCTTCTACCTCCCTCAACTCCACCTGCTGTATCAATTGAAGAGTTATATTTGAACTATTTTGCAGGGTAGTGTGCTGCGCGCTGTTAAACAGCTGCTGCATTCAAATACAGAAGTGGCTGTAGGAGCATGTGAGAGGAGTCACATTTAAAAAACATTTTATAAAGAAGTTTTACTATTGCAATGGGAGGACCTATGATCTACAGCCTGTTGTGACATGCACTGAGGTAGCTGATATTTCCAAGTAGCTGAAGGGCTTCCATTGCCCAGCTTCCTGTCTCTCCTGGGACAAAGCCCATTCGTGCTCAAAGAACTGGACACCAGTTTGGGCCTCTACTGATTTGATTTTTTTTACAGACAATACTAGGCCATAAAATGGAGATGGGGGTGGCAATGCAAAACATCTTTATTTGTATCAAGACCAGTCAAGAACAGAACTCCATTTTGACAGGCCTTATACAAAACAAAGTAATAGACAATCTGTTCCCCTAAACAGATTTACAGTCTAGACAAGACAGACACAGTTTAGGGGAAAGGGAGGTGATACACAAGCAGAGTGAATAGCGAAAAGAATGACTGTTTGCGAGTGTCATGTTAGTTCCATGTTTATTTGCGCTGTTGTAGCCGTGTTGATCCAAGGACAGACATACAAGGTGGGTAAAGTAGTATACAGTAGACTCTAGATTATCCAGGATGATAGGGAAAAAATTAATCCTGGTTAATAAAATCCTAGATAATCACCATCCATAGGAAATATGGGGAGTGGGGGTTGGTTCACCAGTCACCCTGTGCCAGGGGGAGGAGGGTGATGGTTCACTGGCTGCCCTGCATGCTGGTGGGTTTGTGCTTGGGGCGGCAACAAAGCCAGAGCCACCCTGCAAGTTACACATTTTTTTTTTTACATCCTGGTAATCCACATCCTGGTTAACCCAATCCTGGATAATCAAGAGTCTACTGTATCTTATTGGACCAAATTCTATTGGTGAAAGAGAAATGTTTTTGAGCTCCATAAAATTGAAGAACTCCTCTGTGGAGCTGCAAAGCTTGTCTCTTTCACCAACAAAAGTTGAAGTGGAATTCAGAAACACCATGGAGAGAAATTTAGGATGGAGGCAAAAGGATACCTTTTCCTACTTTGAATAAGGCCAGCCTGAACGGGTGATGGGCAGGAGCATTCTATTTCTGACAAGCATCCAAACATTAGGCCATGAAGTAGAGCGAGCCCAGATCAGGGCATGCAATTCTGCCCCCCTCCTGAGTTTGTAGGTCCAGAAAGGGGTGGATCTTGATTGGAGAGTGGGCTGAGATGGAGTTCAGGGAACTAAAACTGCCTGAGCCACTGGATAATAGGAGAATGATCCTGGCCCTGTCATAACATATCTTTCTTAGGACCTGTGGAAGCAGGGGAATGAGAGAAAATGCATATCTGAGATAACTTGTCCATGACAACAGAAGAGCATTGCCGTGGGAGCAGTAGCTCATAGCTTCTCTGGAGCAGTACAGAGGAAATTTTCTGTTCATTTGGGACACAAAGAAGTCCCAGTGAGGTATACCCCACAGTGTGAATATTTCATTTGCACAGTCATGGATCTTCCACTTGTGGTCCACAGAAAAGTACCTGCTCAAATTGTCTGCTAACGAGTTTTGAATACCGGGGAAGTATACAGCCTGGATAGTGATGTGGTTTCTGATCCACCAGTTCCAAAGCCTGACTGACTACTTCTAGGCAAAGGGGAAGAGATCTTGCTTTGCCTTAAATAAAAGGCCATGGTGATACTGTCTGACATCACTTGGATATGGAGTGAATGTATAAGCAGGAGGAAGGCCTTGCAAGCGAGGCAGACAGCTCTCAGTTCTAGTATGTTCATGTGTAGTCTGGCCTCCTGAGGCATCTGTTCCATTGTCCTACTCTGCTTACAGTTATGAAGTTTTTCCTGAGATTTACTCTAAAACTGCTATGATGTTGTTTTAACCCATTACCTCTTGTTCTGTCCTCTGTGGCAAGAGAGGACGAGAGAAAACAACTTTTCTCCATTTTTATGGCAACCTTTCAAGTATTTTAAGACCACTATCATATCTCCCCTCAATCTCCTCTTTTCCAAACTAAGCATACTCAGTTCCTTCAGCCTCTGCTCACATGACTTGCATTCCATCCCTTTGACCATCTTTGTTGTTCACCTCTGGATCTTTCTATATATTGGTGGCCAAAGTTGGGACACAATACTCCAGCTGAGGCCTACTCAGGCTGAGCAGAGTAGTACTACCACCTCCTGTGACTCGCATGCTATGCCTCTGTTAAAGCAACCTAAAACTGCATCCACCACTGTGATCCACCACAACTCCCAGATTCTTCTCAGCAGTGCTGCTGCTGCCAAGCCAGTTATTCCCCATTCTGTATTTGTGCATTTGGTTTTCCTTCTTTAAGTGTAGCAACGTACATGTGCCTTTGCTGAATTTCATTTTGTCGTCTTGTAGCCCAGTTCTCCAATTTATCAAGATCCCTTTGAATCTTAGCTCTATTCTCCAAAGTGTTAGCAAGCCCCCCAAAGCTTTGTGTCATCAGCAAAATTGATCAGTATGCTCTTTATTTCTACATACAGTTTCTTAAATGAAGATGTTAAGCAACACCAGACCCGGCTGGATCCCTGTGGAACCTCAGTGGAGAGCTTCCGCCAATCTGATATCATTCCATTAAAGTTTTTCTTTGTTTGCAACTGTAACCAATTATGTATCCATTGAATGGTAGTTTTATCAAGTCTGCACTTCTCCAGCTTACTTAGCAGAATGTCATGTGGGACTTTGTCATAAAGCCTCGCTGAAGTCCAACCATAGTATGTCCACCACATTCCCCCTATCCACCAAACCAGCTACCCCATCAAAGAAGGGAATCAAACTGGTGTGGCATGATTTGTTCTTGGTAAAGCTATCCTGGCTGCTAGTGATTACCCCTTCCATCCTCCAGGTACTTGCAATCTGAATGTTTCATACATTGCTCTAGTAGCTTCCCAGGCATCAAAATCAGATTGACTCGTCTATAATTCTTGGTCTGCGAGAAATTCATGAGATCAGGATGTTCATTAACAAAAATCTTTTTGTGGAAGCAAACTTCTTGCAGAAACATAGTCCAGCATACCGGCATTAGAAAAGGCTCAGAGAAGGACAACTAAAATGATTAGGGGTTTGGAACAGGTCCCATATGAGGAGAGATTAAAGAGGCTAGGACTTTTCAGCTTGGAAAAGACGAGTCTAAGGAGGGTTACGATAGGGGCATATAAAATCATGAGTGGTGTGGAGAAAGTGAACAGGAACAAGTAAATACATTTTCCCTATAACATAAGAACTAGAGGCCACCAAATGAAATTAATGGACAGCAGGTTTAAAACAAATAAAAGGAAGTTGTTCTTCACACAGCACACAGTCAACCTATGGAACTCCTTGCCTGAAGAGGTTGTGAAGGTCAGGATTATAACAGATTTAAAAGAGAACAGGATAAATTCACGGACGTTAAGTCCATTAATGGCTATTAGCCAGGATAGGTAAGGAATGGTGTTGCTAGCCTCTGTTTGTCAGAGAATGGTGATGGATGGATGGCAGGAGAGAGATCACTTGATCATTACCTGTTAGGTTCACTCACTCCAGGGTATTCCAGATCACTCTGGAGCAGCCTACTAAGAGTTAGTCACCCAGATAGGAGGAAACTGTGTACCTCTCATGTCTCATTTGGGCTGTCACCACAAAGAAAACTTTTCTAAACACTCTGGATGCTGTCGCCAGCCCAAAGGTAAGGACTCTGAACTGGAGACGTTCTTGGCCAACCACAAGCAGAAGGGAATGCCCTGTGGAGGGATGAACGCCTCTAATATAAAAGTACGTGTCCACCATGTCAAGAGCCCTGAACCATATCACCTCCAGCAGGGAGGATATTATGGATGCTAACGTTGCCATCCTGAATTTCAACTTTTAAAATAAAGATGTTGAGCTTGTTGAAGGTTAAGAATGGGTCTCCACCTTCTGTCTTTTTTGGAGACTAGGAAATACAGGAAATAGAACCCTCTCCCTTGATAATGAGTTGAGACATGCTCTACTGTCCCTCACTGCGGGACTGAGCCTGCCTCTCGTGGAAGAATCACCTCTTAGATTCATCCCAAGAGGATGACTGGAAAGGGAGTTTGTGAGAGGGGAAGAGTATGAGACAGCCCCCAAAATGTGATGGGAGAAGGTGAGTCGCAGATGGGTCTTAACCAAGATGCCAAAAGTAGTCATTTGCAGGTGGCTGGGAATGGGTAGAAGTCGTGGTTGGAGAGGGGACAAAGAAGCAAGGCCTCTAACAGTCTAACATTTCCACAGGAGCTCAGCTGCACACTGATAATAGAAAACATGATACTCCTGAAGGAATTCTGCACAAAAAATTCTGTGTACAATATTTAAAATTCTGCACATTTTATTTGTCAACACAATATAATCATACCAATTTCAAATATTTTTGGTCATTTCTTTCAAAGTATCCATCAGCAAGTATGTCTGTAATATAGACAAAAAAAATTCAGGAAACGTTTTTTTGACAAATAGATTCCTTCCAAGGCATATTAATACAGAACTCTTGAGTAATAATTCATTTAAACTACAACACAGACCTGTATTCCCATACCCATTAGAAGCAGGGCAAAGGTTCAGGGGAGTCAGAGATCATGGAGGAGCTGAAGGAGAGGGACGTAAATTGCTGGGAAGGAGCCTGGGTGAGAACTTGGAGGGTTCTGCGGTACCGGTGAATATGGAACAGGGTTGGGTTTTTTTGGGTGTGGGGAGGTTGTTAGGGAGCTTCCCCCATTCAGACTCTTACTGACCCCTAGCCTGTCTCATTCAGTCAGGCACATGTGCCCCTATCCCTATGTGTTCCCACAGCCCCATTTGTTCTTGCACTCCTTGTCCACACGTCCTTCCATGCCCACTTGGACACCCACTGCCCCCATCCCAATGTGTTCCTGTACCCTTTCCCCTTGTGTCTCTTTGCCTTCATCCAACCACTCCCATCCCCATGTCCCTGTACCTGTACCTTCTCCCCATCCCAATCTGTCTCTATGCCCCTACTCAGCTACCCTGTCCCGACGAAGCTCTGCATCCTATCACCATATGGCTGTGCACCTCCCTCTCCACTCAGCCCTGTGCCTCTAGTCCCATTCTGCCCCTGTCCCAGTCTGTCCTCCCCCACTAGTCCTTATAAGCCCATCTGACACCCCTCCCCAGCAGCCTCACACTGTGTCTTCCCATAGCCCTCATCTCTTGACCTGGCCTGAGAAGCACTGCAAAGGAAGGCTCTCTCTGTTCCCTAGCTGGCCAGGACCTGTTGCTGTGTTCTTTTGCCACAGTGCCCTTTGGTGGGCAAAAGGTAGATCTGCAGTAACATTTCGGCAGAAGGTTTTTTCTGCACAATTAAAAATATGTGCAGCTCATTAATTATGCACACACGCAGTAGTGCAAAATTCCCCAAGGATTAAAATGAGGTGGTGGTCTTGTTTTATAGGTTCATCTCAGGTGTTTCCTCATCAGGACTGGAGTGGAGAGCCTAAGCACATGTATAGTCAAACTCAAGTCGTTTAATGAATGTTAGGACTTGTCCGTTTGCTTATTTAAGAGATCTGGCTCGTGAAAAGGAAGGTCCTGAATGGTGTTCTGGACCCCCATGAGGAAACCCAATGTTTGTAACTAATAATCTCTCCTTGTGACTATACTAGTGACCAGGCCTCTTGATGTTGTATCTGCTGCATCCACCACAGATTGAAGATATGTTTTCACCACTAACTTGCCCTCTTCTTTGAAGGACTAATATTGAGCTCTATCCTCAAGGAAGAACTTGTCCTTAAAAAGTCTGCCAGCCTGGAACAGTTGTTAAAGTCATATTTCACTAACCAGACCTGATATTTAGCAACATGACATCCTTAATGGGGACAAAATAGTTCCTCTCAGCTCTTTTAGGTGTGGGGAATCAGGACGTTGGAGCATGCCAGACCGTTTAGACTGCAGAAGAAAAGAATGAGGGGCGGATTTGATAGCTGTTTTCAACTACCTGAAAGAGGGTTCCAAAGAGGATGTATCTAGACTGTTCTCAAGTGGTAGCAGATGATAGTAATGGTCTCAAGTTGGAAGGGAGGAGGTTTAGGTTGGATATTAGGAAATCCTTTTTCACTAGGAGGGTGGTGAAGCACTGGAATGGGTTACCTAAGGAGGTGGTGCAATCGCCTGCCTTAGAGGTTTTTAAGATCAGGCTTGAAAAGGCCCCGGCTGGGATGACTTAGTTGGGGATTGGTCCTGCTTAAACAGGGTTGGACTACATGACCTCCTGAGGTCCTTTCCAACCCCGATATTCTATGATTTATCTGGTTCCATGAGGGTGTCGTCAACAGGAAGGGCCACCTCATTTGATGCTGTAGGTTACAAAATATCCACAAGCCAGTGTTGTGGGTCCTGAACATCCTCCAGTGGTATCTGGAAGTCACTGGAAATTCTTTGCCATAGCTCCTGGGACTGCCTATAGTCATCTGATAGAGATGGAGAGGAAGGAGTGACTTCACTGGGAGACAAGGACAGAGAGTTCTGTTGGTACCATAGGTACCTTTGGATCTGGGTCAGTATCTTCCTCCTCATATACCAATGGTTCTGGTGGGTGCCAAGAAGAAGAAGTGTGGTAAGATTCATGGGTGGGTCCTGGGCATCTGCAATAGGGATATCACAGTCCCCAATAAGGAAATAGGGGTAAACCGTTTGTGGGGGGACCCCATGGTATTTGGAACCAGCAGTCCGTAGGGAAATCGTATCTGGAAAGAGTGTGACCATAACTCCTTGATTGCCTGTCAGGGCTCAGCTCTCTCAGTGAGATACAGGAGTAGCCAGCACATCTGATTTGTCCAGATTTGAAATCTATTCCCCTTATAATGGCGAGCCCATCTGCACCTTGAGCTTCTCCTGCTTAATGGCTCGAGAAGTGCCAGTTCCTGAGACACCGAATTAGTATCATCCTCCAGTGTAGCAATGCAGGAGTAAACAACAGATCTTTCTTTCTGAATACTTTACCCTCCAGCCTGGGGATTTTCCAGCACTGCTGGAACCTTGGGATCTGCAACAAAAGCTCACCCAACATCGACAGGCCCAGGGAGGGACTGCATCCTTGATAGGGAACTCTCCTCGTTACCATGAGAGCACCCCCTTACTCTCCTGGGAAACGGCGGAGAAAGAATCCTTAGGTCGGGGTGGACAAATTTTTTGGCCCGAGGGCCACATCAGGATGGGGAAATTGCTTGTAGGGCAGGGGGTTGGGGTGCAGGAGGCAGTGCTGGGTGTGAGAGGGGGTGCAGTGTGCAGGAAGGGACTCAAGGCAAGGGGCTGGGGCACAGGAGAGGTGCGGGGTGTACGAGGGGGATCAGGAAAGGGGGTTGGGGTGCACAGTGCGGGAGGGGGCTCAGGACAGTGGTGCAGGGAGTGGTGCGGGGTGCGAGAGGGGGCTCAGGACAGGAGGTTGGGGTGCAGGACTGGTGAGGGGTGTGGCAGGGAGCTCAGGGCAGAGGGTTGGGACGCAGGAGGGTTTCAGGGTTTGGGCTCCGGCCCAGCACCGCTTACCTGGAGCAGCTCCGGGGTGGCAGCAGGGCCAGGGCAGGTAGGTAGGGAGTCTGCCTCGGTCCAGCCCCACTCCGGGAAGTGGCTGGCACCACATCCCTACCGGTCTGGGGGGGGGGGGGGGGGCCACAGTGGGCTCTGTGCACCTGTGGGTACCTCCCCTGAAGCTCCCATTGGCTGTGGTTCCCCATTCCCGGCCAATCAGAACTTCGGGAGAGGTATCCACAGGCAAGAGCAGCTCGCTGAGCCTCAGGGTGGCAGAGACGTGGTGCCGGCCATTTCCCGGAATGGAGCAGGGACTGCAGCACCTGTGGGCTGGATCCAAAGCCCTGACGGGCCGGATCCGGCCCATGGGCTGTAGTTTGCCCACCTCTGGCTTAGGTGGTGCAAAATACACACCTAAGCATGTTCTTTGAGGGGCAAGGCTCATCTGTTGGGGCCAATGTACCAGAGAGGGAAGTGAGACGTCTCCCAGACCCAGACCAGAGAGGGGCCTCACGGCCGTCTCCATCAAGCGTTTTCCTTAGGCAAAGCTTTGTGAGCTCTCGGTGCAAATTAATGACCAGTACAGCACTTTGCAAAGATATGCATCTCACCCAAGCAGTAGAGGCAACGCTGGTGATTGCTGCGGACAGAGAAGGAGTGAGGGCAAGAGAGACTGCTCCTAAACTCCAGGATCCTGGGCTTAGTCCCAGATCACAGGGAGGAAATCCCCAGCAGGAGAAAACAAGCTACACTAACAATACTATAAAACTCTAACTACACTAATACAAGGCTTAGATGTATAAACAGTACTTACAGATTTTTAGATTCTATCAGAATAGCTGGAGAAATCTGAGGATGCAGGATTCCAAGTCAGGTCATGCAGCAGTAAGAAGAAACTAGAGAGGTGTTGGCCTGCATATGCCCAGTGTCCTAGTGCTCCCGACCAAAGTCATAAGAGGCAGTGTGGGCCAACAGACACTGCGTGTTAGAATTTCTGGACTCAGGCACAAGGCCAGCACTCTAAGAAGAGCTATCATATTTAGTTCTCTCTGAAGAGAGAGCAAGGGGTTAAGAAATATGAGGAAGGGGGTGAGAGCCAGTTGCACAGGGGAGAGAACATTTACAGTGGAAACTGCAGTCTCATATCAGTGTCTGAAGATCTCTGCTGAGGCCGCTTCTCATGTTTACTCCTGACAGCCCAAGTATCTACATGTTCATCGCCAGAAGGGAAGAGGTTTCACTCTGTATACTTCTGGATCCAAGAGGAACTGAAGATATGCAATATATTGTACATAAGGCCTCATTTACAAAAGGGCAAATTGGGCATACAGTATGTAGCACTCTAGCATGGCAAATTACAAACACTGCAGCAACTTCTTTTCAGCTAAAAAAGGGATTAAATATGAATGCGAATCATCAGTTGTTATTTAGTTCAATATTAAATCCAAGTTTGTACTGTCTTTACATTGAGTTGAGCAAATGTGACAATTCACACCTCAAAGTAGTTAAGTCAGACTGTCTGTTGATCCAAGAAGAGACTATTGCATCACTGTACACTCCATTCATGTTTCCAAGGTTATTTTCAAAATCACAAGGAGCCAAAAAGTTTTATAAATGAAAGCTTAGATTATGGAGCACAACAGTGTGGCAAATTCCACACCTGCAGAATCACAGAATACAGTGTATTCTGACTGCATGGTAACTTCAGTGGTGCCATATTTATTCTTGTCAAATAGGCCCACTGGATATCATACAGAGGCTGTGAAAGATCAAAATGCAAGTAACCAAGTTTTATGGTAACAAGCCCATCTCAAACAGCAAACATCCTAGTTTGTAGGAAGAAGTGGGCAAAGGCATGTCTAACAGAAAATACTTCACTCCCTAACCTATTGCCACGTTTTTACAACACCATAACATTCTCTCACATGTTCCATTCAGTACCCAACCTCTCACTGCTCATTATAGAACAGTCAGCAGAAAGGGAGGTGGAACAAAGTTCAAATATTTCTGAAAGAGCAAAGGAGAGAGGTGATAGCACCAGACTGTAAAGAAAAAGGTGAAGGCAAGATGGAGTGCAATGAAAAGAGGGTTGTAAAGCCATGTCCAGAAAGAAAAGCCCCATCATTTAAAAACAAATTTAAAAAAAAAAAAAAAACACAGCAGCAACTGGAAAAAGTCATCTAAGCAATGGTAAAAACAAAAAGCATAAATATCAGAAGAAAAGTTTGATACAAGCAGTATTAAAAGGATGAGTAATTTAAAAGAAGAGTGTGTGAAAGAAAGCAGGAGAATCAAGCAAAAGAAATGGTTAGAAACTAAAAACTGCTATCACCAAACCCCACAAAGGCATAATGTAAAAATCAAAATGTTAGATATTTAGCATGCGATCTTTTACAAGCATTTGTTCTTATAAGAAATATGAAGAACTTCCACAGACATTAACTGAAGAACCTCACCTGAATTTTCATCTGAAACATTTGAAGTCCTAATATGAATGTCTGTAAAAGGTATTTTAATAGGAGAAAACCAAGGAAACAGACTTGCCCAGAGTAATTAAGAGGAATGCTAGAAATTAGATACATGACCTTAATGTCACAGGTCAAACCGGAGACCTTAATGCAAATATTAGGGGGGTGGGGGGAGACTGGGTTCAGAATAACTTAAAGAATGATGAACATCTGATTATTTGTACATTAAGCCTCCAAGATATGATTGCTAGTTTGCAACTTTAAGATAAATCTGTAATTAAAAATTCTCACACCACAAGTCAAATGATCCCATATTTACTTTTCTAGTTTTAATTTTGTTTCAAATTACTAAAACAAGCAGTATTCTGGATTAGCTGTTGTCTAAATTTTGTTGAAGCTTTCCACTACAGCAGTGGTTCTCAAAATTGTTGATTCGGTGACCACTTTTTGCTCTGCCGTGTCCTCTCGCGCTCCGGGTATGTCCGCCGAAATGCCACCCAATTGAACTCTTCTGGTTTCAGCAGCACTTCGGTGGACACGCAGCGTTTGTCTCTGTGTCCGCCAAAATGCTGCAGATAGCAGAGGCTTTCACTTCGGTAGTTTTTCAGCAGAGTCACTCGCATGTTTGGAGCTTTCGCCGAAATGCCGCCGAAGGTGTCGGCAGCTCCCGACCCCCCATTTGAGAACCACTGTATATGAATTCTAATTCTCACTAAGTCCTCAAGGAGAGACCTCGAGAAGGAGACTTGCTGCAGCAAAGCTACGGGGGTTTCTGAGGCTGCCCTGCCCTGCAACTCTGTCCTGCCTGGCTGACATCAGGGTCTCTCTGTGACATCACCGCCTCCCAAACACTTTTGCCCAATAGGCTAAGGTCCCTCAAAAGGACCTATTTGTGATGTCACTGCCACATCCACCCCTCCCGTGTAAAGCTGATGTCGTGCCCCTTGTCAGCCTCTTTGGATGTTTGAGTTGCTTCCCCTGGATCTAACCACTCAATGACTGATGAGCCTGGGGATCAAGCCAGCTACACAGTAAAGCATCAGAGGCTGCTCCCAATGCCACACTCAGTTTTTCATAAATTAGTAGACTTTAAGGTGAGAAGGGACCACTAGAGCATCTAATCTGAGCCCCTGCATATATTACAATAGCTAAGTTTTTATCAGAGCATATATCAGAAAAGCAAGTAGTCTTCATTAGAAGACATCAAGAGATGAAGAATGAATCACTTTGGTAGTTTGCTCCAAAGGTGAATCATTCTCACTGTTAAATATTTGTACCTTATTTCTAATATGAATTTGTCTGTTTACACTTTCCAGCCACTGGGTCTTGTTATGTCTTTTTCTGCAAGACTAAAGAACCCTTTAAAACCCTGTATTTTCTCTCCATGAAAGTACTTGGACACTTCAAAAATGTCACCTCTTGACCTTCCCTGAGTTTTCAGTAGCTCACAAGAAGGCATTTTTCCTAGGATGGACTCTCGTCTTCCTCTCTAGTGACCTCCAGTGCCAAAGACACTACCTACTCCAGCCCATTGAAGGAGGAGCTCTTGTCTCCATTCCCTCAGTCTTCCTATGATAGCTGTTCCTTGGCAATTTCTTTGCCTGCATTCTCCCATTCTCATTGGTGGCTACACAGTGGGAGGGGCCCTTGCTCCATCCCTGACCACCGTAACATATTGTTTCCAATGCCTAGAATTCAGTTGGCACCAGGTGGATCAGACTGAACACACCAAACCTATCTGAGGCTCTTACCTTCTAAACAGGGATATTTGTTTTCTAGCAAAATGAGTAGTAGGAAAGGAGAAAACTCCAGAGAGGTTCCTCCTCACACTCAAGTACATGAATCCTAATTCTCACTCAGTCCTCCGGGAGAAACCTCGAGATGGAGGCTTGCTGCAGCAAAGCCACGGGGGTCTCTGAGGCTGCCCCTGCCCTCCATTTCTGTCCTGACCCATCAGGGTCTCTCTGTGACATCACTGCCTCCCAAACACTTTTGTCCAATAGGCTGAGGTCCTGCAAAAGGCCTTTGTGATGTCACTGCCACATCCACCCCACCCCTGCAAGGCTGATGTCCTGCCCCCAGCCAGCCTTTTTGGATACACTGACTGATCAGAATAAAGTGCTCTCAAATGAGCTATAGACCAACAATTGTTCCTAGTCATTAGTCAGCAAGTATTTTAGAAAAACTAGAACATTAGAATCATCAACCGTTCAGAGACAATTATTGGAGAGAAGCAGCAATATTAATCAAATACCTGATTGGTTATGACTTACATGCAAGGTGTACAAAGAGAACAAAAGGACCAGAGTCCTTCCTGTCAATAGCCCCTTGCTTGCCAATCAGCATGGAGACTCTGACTGATGGGTGCTGAGGGGTCTCATCAGATGTCCCAAAGGATGTCCCAGGTCACCACCGGAGGGGGTCACTCTCACAGTACTATTCCAGCCCCACCTCTTTGTGAGGGCCTCCCACAATGAGAACAACCCTCCCCCCAGACACATTAATACCTCTTTGGTGGAGAGATGGAAGCAGAAAAAAAGGGAAAAAAACAAGAGGAAAAAGAGAAAGGAGGGAGGAAAAGGGAAAACAAAAAGGACAAACCCCAACATCCCCAGTGATTCTAAGGGACAAAGTCCTTGGTAGGAAATCAAAATCTACCACCCAAACATTGCAATTTCTGTGCCTAGAATTAGCTGGCACCAAGTGGATCAGACTGAACAGGTTCCAAACCTCTCAGAGGCTCTTACCTTCTAAACAGGGACTCCAAAATCAGTAGAAGGAAAGGAGACAACTCTGAAGAGGTTCATCTTCACGTATATCAGTGATTCTCAAACTTTTTCGTTCGGTGACCCCTTTTTGCTCTGCCGTGTTCTCTCGCGCCCAGGGTATGTCCGCCAAAATGCCACCCAATTGAAGTCTTCTGGTTTCAGAGGCATTTCAGTGGACACGCAGCGTTCGTCTCTGTGTCCGCCAAAATGCCGCCAATAGCGGAAGTTTTCACTTCGGCGGTTTTTTGGTGGACTCACTCACATGTTTGGAGCTTCTGCTGAAATGACGCCGAAGGCGTTGGCAGCTCGCAAACCCCCTGGAATCAGCCCATGACCCCCAGGGGGGTCAGGAGCCCCAGTTTGAGAGCCACTGCATTACAGGTAAACAGGTGGGTGCGAGTCAGCAAGTAAAACACTAAAACCAAGCTGCTGAACAGTTCAGAGTATTAGTAATACTAATGGAATATGGAGCCTTATTAACTTCAGGTGTTCAAATCTAGCCCAATTTGGTGGCAACTGAAAATGTTTGCCATCTGATGACTCTTCTTAGGCTTCTGTAAAATTAGCTGGTGGTCTCCTTGGGTATCGCTACACAGCCCATGGAAGCAAGCCTCCAAGCCCAGGTCAACTGACAAAGGAAGCAGGACTTGCACTGGCATTTTAAAAATAGCTGTATGGACAATGCTTTGAATTTGCAGCTCAAGCTCTGAAGGTTACAGAGCGAAGTGGACTTCAGAGCACTGTCTACATAGTCTAGCATGAGCTCCACTACATGAGCCTGTTGACCTGGGCATGGAGGCTCGCTTCTGCAAGCTGTGTAGACATTCTCTTAAGTTCCAAGAAAAGAGGTATCCACATTGAAATACTAATTCAAGCTGAAATAACTGGTACTGTTAGTCTCCAAAGACAAGCATTCCATAGGCATCAAGAATTAACCATGCTGACCATTAAGAGGTCCTTCCTAGTGGGCACTAAAGCAGACTTGCAATTTGGCAGTGTGGTGGGGGACCGTGTACTACTACTGCCTATATTCTGTGGATATAAAACTATCCTTTCCAGTATTATCTCTCCAACACTAAGCTTTTTTCACCAACACTAAGCTTTAACCATAACAAAAGCTCTTTCTGAGCATCTTTGAAAAAAAATGAAGCATGCACAATTACACCACTTGTCCCTGGCACAAAGTTGCTCTTTAGCCTGTCCCTGAGAAACACCTGTGCCCTTTTCCCCAATACCAACCCAATATAAGCCTAGGTCTGAACTGTGTTTTGTACCAAAACACTCACCTATCACCTGATATGTTACATTTGCTGCCAAACACACAGTTGTTATATTTGTCACATTTTATAGTGTAAAAGTGTAGCAACATTTTATCAAACCAATGCTTACCTCTATTTACTGTATCAGCTTCCATTTAAAGATACTGGGGAGAAGATTTCCAAAGGCACACAGGGCAGCTGGGTACCTAATTCCCATTAACTTTTCATGAGACGTTGATGCCCAACTGCTCTGGGATTCTGAAAATATCCGAGAAGTCTCTCTTTCCCATCAAACTAGTAACTTTACCTAATACACCTTCAGAACTGGAGAACTCACTAGCTAGCCAACCTTGCAATTACAGCAAATGAGATTACAAGAAACCCAGCACAGAACACAGTACCCCAATTTCCTGGATGCAAGCCCTGAACAAATCAACATGTCCATTCTGACCTTCTCATCCACTTCTTGCAGAGATTAAGGCAGTTTAACAATCCAAGTAAACCCTCTCTGCTGATGGATACCAGACTCAAGAGTTTTCAGTTGCACACTGTTCTACAAACATAACATAATCCATCATTATAAGAACATTAAAGGTTTGCTTTAATTGGTAACTATCTGGTTTACAGTACAGTTGCAATTTTCAAGTTCATTATTTCTTTCCATTATAATAAATTCAGATGGAAGAGTCTTACCAATACAAAATTAGAGGAACTTTGTCAAAATATCTGGAGTCCCAAATTTAGTCTGCTGTTTCTGAATATCCTGTAGTGTGCTGTTTACCCTTTTCTTCCTCTCCTTGATCTACCTCAATCTCTCTTTCAAACCCTCCTTGATCCCCATCAGAATGTTTTCCAAGCCTCTCCATTTCACTAACACTGCACTGACACACCAACAATCTAAGACTTCATCCTAAATTTCAATTTCTTTGCTGCCTTAAACACTCTTTGCTTTCCTCCACACTCTATTCTTGGTTTCCAGAACTGTGCTCTTACCTTACTGACCATCTCCCTTAATAGCTTTAAGGTTAGCAGCCATGTTAGTCTGTATCCGTAAATAAGATGAGTAAGACTTGTAGCACCTTTGAGACTAACCAGTTTATTTCAGCATAAGCTTTCGTGGGCTATAGCCCACTTCATCGGATGCTATAGCCCACGAAAGCTTATGCTGAAATAAGCTGTTAGATGAGAGACTAGTGAGCTTGTCAGAGGTCCGGTTCTACACTGTTTGTCCTATACTTGTTTTTAATGGCAATCAGGGAAAATATGCTTGCAGAGATACCTAGTGCTGAAGGGCAACAAAAAAAATATTGACAAATTCTATCAGGCTAAAGTACTCTCCTCTTCTTAACCACAACTTACTGAGCAGCACGTTTTTATTTATTTTTATAAGCTCTGCATGACCTTCCTTGAAATGTTAAGAGTTTCACTCACTTAACCTAGCCTCTTGGCCCCGCTCTACCCTGCCTCTATCATGCACTTAGCTGCAAACTCACCCCAGGAGATTGAATGCTATGCTAGATTTAGCACATACTACCCTATGAGAAAACAGTTATTCCTTTACGGTCCTATCAAAGGATCTCTCTTTGGTTGCTAAGGAACTACAATTTTATTCCATTATAAATCATTTAAAGCAGCTCACAAGATGCAGATATAGTAGGCGGACAGAGACATTCCTTTTTACCAGGAGCATCTCACATGCTGCACAGGGCGTTATATGCCTCAGAAGCTCATTGAGATACAAAAATTCAGAAAGCAGCTGTGACTTAAAGCTATAGTTCATGACACTGCAGACTGCATTTATCTGAAGACATTGGACTGTCTATTGACTGTTTAAATAATCTTTCCACTGCATGAACAGGCTATGCTATTAAGAACAGGTTCAGAAGGGCCATCAGAGATTTTAAGTGGGGTGATTGATCCAAGGTATCATGTTTTCACAGTAGCTATTAGCACAAGTGTATTTTTTAAATTATATATTTATATCTTGAAAGAGTATTTAAAGTGGTAACTGCTGAACTCTGCATAAACAAACAATCTCTTTCACATATAGCCACACTGACCCTCTATGTTCTTTTTACATAAAGGCACTAGTTTTCCAAATCCACTTTTCATACCCCAGTATTCAGGAGATCACATTGCTTTTGCTGCTCCAGTGCTTAGGCCTGGTCTACACTACAGAATTAGGTCAACATAAAGCAGCTTACATTGACCTAACTTGGTAAGCGTCTACACTAAAATACAGCTCCCACCAATGCAGTCCACGCATTACACCAACTTAATGACCCCACCTCCATGAGAGGCCTAGAGTTTAGGTTATGTAGTTAGGTCAACACAGCAACAGCATAGACAGTGCATTGCTTACATCAACTGTTGCTGCCTTTCAGAAGCCATCCCACAATACCTCTACACCAGGGTGCCAATCTGAGCCTGAGAAGGAGTCAGAATTTACTAATATACTGCCAAAGAGCCACTGTAATATGTCAACAACCCCCTCACTATTCCTCCCCCCCAACCCACTCCCAGTGCCTCCTACCCACCAGCAGCCCTGACAATCAGCACCTCCCCTTCCCTCCCCACACCTGCCAATCAGCTGTTTCAAGGCATGCAGGAGGCTGGGGAGTGGGGGAGCGAGGGCATGGCAGGCTCAGGAAAGGGATCAGGAAGAAGTGGAGTGGGGGGAAGGGCTTGTGGGTTGAGCAGTGAGCACCCTCTGACACATGGGAAAGTTAGCACCTGTAGCTTCAGCCCCAGAGTCGGTGCCTATACAAGGAACCACATATTAACTTCTGAAGAGCCACAGGTTGGCCACCCATGCCCTACACTGACAGCCAAATCTGTGCAAGCACTCCTGGTGAGGACATGAACTGCCAACACAAGACGTGTAGTGTGGACATGCAAAAACAATTTAATTATTGTGGAGGCTGTATGTCAACATAACTTAGGTAGACTTAATTTTGAAATCCAGACTTGCCCTAAGAGATCAGGGCATCCCACGTGCACACCTGCGCCTGTCTGTGCCTTGCTCCTTACCCAGGCAAATCAAATTTATTCTGCTCTCCACACACCACCCCAATTCACCACTGCCCTGCCTCACTGTCTCTCAACCCACCCTCAGAAACATGCACGCTCCCTGATATTACCACCACCCAGCCTCCCTCCACACACCTACTCAACCCTTCCAGCTCTACACACCTCACTGCTAATCCCCCCGTCTCTTGCTGCTCCTGCTCTCCCCCCACCCTCACTGCTCTCCACCTAGGCAACCTCCAGTTCCTCCCACCGCAGACACACTCGTCTCCACTTCTCCGCCCACCCCCACATATCAGCCTCGCTTCCCACCAGGCTCTCTCAGGCTCCACCCCAGCACCACTGTACCCTGCTCTCACCCTTCACACACACCTGCCCCCGCACCCCACTGCCCATCCCCCCGTTCCTTTAACCTCCCTTCTCTCCCAGCACCTTGCCGCCTCCCCAGAGACTGGGGGTAGTTCCCTCACGACCCCCACCCCACTCCTCAGCCCAGCCGTATCGTGATCCCCATCCCCATCCCCCCCGTTCCCCGGCCCCGCTCCGCTCCCACTCACCGTTCTCCGCTGCGGCGGGACCCGAGATGAGGCTGGCGGCGGCCAGCAACACGCAGAGCGCCAGGGGGAGCGACCCGGAGCCCGACATCCTCCTCTCAGGCCGGGCGCAGCGCGGCGCGACCTGGGGCGGGAGGGGAAGGGAGGCGACAACGAGAAGGGAACCGGGATCGGCTCTGTCCTTCTGCCTCCGACCTCCTACCGCAGCGCCAAACCTCGCGAGATTTCGAAACGGGAGGAAACGAAGCTCTGCCCATGAAGCTGCCTGCTCACGTGACGGGTTCAGAGGCACATGGGCCTCTCACCTGCTCGGCTCTACCCTGCTGCCGCCCCTTATCGCTACCTCCCCACCCCTGCTGTGCTCTGTTAGTGCCACCTCCCCCCCTTTCTGAGTCCCCCATTCCTTGCTGCAGCCCCTTACTGCCACCTGCCCCTCCTCAGAGAGCCCCCCAACCCTGTTGCAGCCCCTTAGTGCCACCTCCCCTCTCCCTCCTGCCCATTCAGAGCCCCCCATCCCTGCTGCAGCCGCTTATTGCCACCTTCCCTCTGCCAACTCAGAGTCCCCCTGTAATGATGCTGCCTTTGGTGGGACATTTCTGAGTGTATCAATTCAGGACAAATTGCTTAGAGTCAAATTGAAATCACAGCCCCAGGCTGGTGGTTCTCTTCCTTTAAGGCACACCAAACCAGCCACACAGAGAGGACTTCGGTCTCACCACACTGCCTAACCACAAGTCAAACAAACGATTCCCTTAGACACTCCAGTTTCCCAGTATTGCCACCAGTGCCACTTGTTATGGGGATGAATGGTTATGAAAACCAATACCTCAGTAAAAGAAAAAGGGTTCTTTCAATCCCAAAGGACCAAGCCCCAGACCCAGGTCAATATACAAATTAGATTTTACCCACAAATCACGCTAGGATCTAAAATCTAAAGGTTTATTCATAAAAAAAAATAAAAATTAGAGTTAAGAATGATTAATGGAATCAGTTACACACAGTAATGGCAAAGTTCTTTGTTCAGGCTTGTAGAAGTGATGGAATAAACTGCAGGTTCAAATCAAGTCTCTGGAGTACATCCACAGCTTGGCTGGATCATTCAGTCCTTAGTTCAGAGCTTCAGTTTGTAGTAAAGTTCCTTCAGAGGTCAGAAGCAGGTTTGAAGACAAGATGGAGGAGATGCAGCAGCCTTTTATAGTCTCTTGCCATGTAGTCTCTGCTTTCTTTGTTTCAAAGACAAGTTATCCAGCACATGTCATGGAAAAACCTTAGAGTTCTGTCCATAGGCATATCCCTGCATGCCTTGCTGAGTCACAAGGTGTATCTGCCTTCTCTCAATGGGTCAGTTGTATAGCTGATGATCCTTAATGGGCCATCAAGCAGGATAGGCAGACCTGACAGCAACTTGTCTTTGGTGTCACCCAGAGGCATAGCACAAGTTTGAAATACAGATACTATAAAGCCAATACTTATCACTTTAAAGGGAAACATGATACATGCATACAGATAGCATTATCATAACCAGAAAATCATAACATAGACACCTCACACGGCAACCTTTGTACAATATTTGCTGCAAATACATAACAGTGGTTGCAACCATGACTTATACGGTCACAGTTTATGTCAGTAGTGTGGCACACACCCCATCTCTGCTTTAGCCTATTAAGGCCACCTTTTCTTAAAGCCTGCTGAGTATTATAATAGAATCATACAATATCAGGATTGGAAGGGATCTCAGGAGATCATCTAGTCCAGGCCTGCACAACTTGGAAAGCAGCAAGAGCCATATTACTGCAAAAAAAACAGCTACGGGCCGAAAAGCCCTGCCCTCACCCCGCCCCCAACTGCTTCCCCCCACCCTACCACTTGGCTTGCCCCACCTCTACTCACCCCCCGCGGGCCGCACAGTGAGCCCATGCGGGCCGCATGTGGCCCCTGGGCCGCATGTTGTGCAGGCCTGATCTAGTCCAACCCGCCAGTCAAAGCAAGGCCAATCCCCAACTAAATCATGCCAGCCAGGACTTTGTGAAGCCGAGCCTTAAAAACCTCTAAGGAAGGAGATTCCGCCATCTCCCTAGATAAACCACTCCAGTGCTTCACCACCCTCCTAGTGAAATAGTGTTGCCTAATATCCAACCTAAACCTCCTCCACTGCAACTTTGAGACCATTACTCCTTGTTCTGTCTGCTACCACTGAGAACAGCCTAGATCCATCCTCTTTGGAACCCCCTTTCAGGTAGTTGAAAGCAGCTATCAAATCCCCCCTCATTTGTCTTTTCTGCAGACTAAATAATCCCAGTTCCCTTATCCTCTCCTCATAAGTCATGTGCTCCAGCCCCCTAATAATTTTTCTTAGCCACAGCTAGACTCTTTCCAATTTTTCCACATCCTTCTTCTAGTGTGAGGCCCAAAACTGAACACAGTACTTCAGATGAGGCCTCACCAATGCTGGATAGAAGGGAATGATCACATCCCTCGATCTTCTGGCAATGATACTACTTATACAGCCCAAAATGCTGTTAGCCTTCTTGGCAACAAGGGCACACTATTGACTCGTATCCAGCTTCTTGTCCATTGTAACCCCTAGGTCCTGTTCTACAGAACTGCTGCCTAGCCACTCGGTCCCTAGTCTGTAGCAGTGCATGGAATTCTTCTGTCCTATGTGGAGGACTCTGCATTTGTCCTTGTTCAACCTCATCAGATTTCTTTTGGCCCAATCTTCTAATTTGTCTAGGTCCCTCTGTATTCTATCCCTACCCTCCAGCATATCTACCACTCCTCCCAATTTAGTGTCATCTGCAAACTTGTTGAGGGTGCAGTCCACACCATCTTCCAGATCATTAATGAAGATATTGAACAAAACCGGCCCCAGGACTAACCCTTGGGGTACTCCACTTGATATCGGCTGCCAAGTAGACACGGAGCCATTGATCACTACCCATTGAGCCCGACGATCTAGCCAGCTTTCTATCCACCTTGTAGTCCATTTATCCAGTCCATATTTCTTTAACTTATCCCTGCGGACATCCATGGCAGTCCTAGTCCTCAAGGGTGGTGTTGAAGTCCCTACCCAGGACCAGGCATTCGCAAGGATCCAAGGTGCTGAGGAAGGCCAACAGCTGCTGATAAAAATGCACTCATTCCAGGCCTGTGTTCAGGGTGTAGACATTGACTAGATTCAACATCAGCCCCTCCACACAGGCCTGGACATGCAGCAGACAGCCTGGCATGACCTCGTCCCCCACCCCCCGCCCCAGCACCTTGGGCATAGCTGGGGGAGAACAGGGTAGCCACCTCAGCCGAATGGGCACTGAGGCGGCACCTAGCATTGATGGCTGGAGCCATGTGGATCTCCTGTAGGAAGATCACGGAGTACCTCCCTTCCCGAAGGAAGTAGAGCAATTGGCTCCTGTGGAGACCTACCCTACAGCCCCAGGTGTTTAAGGTGGCAAAGGTGGTTACTTTCATACCGAGGGCTGAGGTAGATCCTCATGGGTAGGGGAGTCAATGGCCCGCAGCGGGCCCCGCAACAACCTGGTTTCGATCCCGAAGGTTAGCAGGGAGTGGCAGAACTTGTGGGCCTGCCAGTAGGGCATGATGTCCTGCCTCCTGGTCCCTCTCCTCTCCCCAAAAAGGGCCTTCATGGCATAGAGGATGCGATGGAAATTCATCCAGTGCTGGAGGACAAGCTGCACCTTGCCTTTCAAGCCTCAGGTGTCCGCTAGGAAATGGTGCAGCTCATCCCTCAGCGCAGAGGGGGATGGTGTAGAGGACCCACTGCCATCCTCTGGCTGGGTCCCAGAGAGGACCTCACGCAGGGCTGGTTCCAGGTACCAGCTGACAAAGCGCGTGCCTGAGGTGGCACATTGTAAGGGGTGGCATTCCGCTCAATCTCTCTTTTTTTTTTTCTTCAGTAGTTCAAGCGGCTTGTTTATTTATTTATTTATTGGCTTGGGGCAGCAAAAAAGGAGAGCTGGCCCTGACCTCACACCCCACAAAGATGAGCAAACAAGGGGCTGACCCCCAGCACGGTGCCTGATGCGGTGGCACCGTGCAGCCCGTCCCCATCCCTGGCATGGGAGAGTACAGCAGAGGGAAGAGTGCAGCCCCTACAGTGTCAGGAAGGGGAGATACAAAACCCGCTCCCCGAGGGTTGTACGAGAATGAGACAACCTCGCGGGGAGGGGGCAGCATGGGAGCTGGAGGGGAGAGGGGATGCACTGGGGGCCGGAGTAGGGCCAAGAATGGGGGCAGGGCTGGGGGCTGGGGCAGGAGTAGGGACAAGGGCTCAGGCGGGAAAGGGGACAGAAGCCAGGTTATGAGCAGGGGCTGCGGTGGGAATGGGGGTAGAATCGGGTCCAAGGTCCCAGGTAGTCAAGCTGTCGGGGTGCGGCACCTCTCGGGATTTGGGGTTGAGGGGGCAGGGGAAGGAGAGGGGGCCTCACTGATGCCAGGCATGGTCATTGAGGCGAGTGCATCACCTGCAGCCACAGCATTAGGCATGGTGGAATCTTCAGGGGGCCTGACTCTGGAGTGAAGGGCGACTGCTCCGCCTGGGAGGTGGAGGGCACCTCCACAGGCTCAGGACAGGGGAAGGAGTCTGGGATGAGGGGGAAGGAGGAAGAGGAGGAGGAGCGAGCAGCAGAACTAAGCCGCTGCCCAGATCGAGGCCGCTGGTGGAGGCGCATCCAGGGGTCAGACCCAGGGCCTTGATCTCTTTGAAGATGGAAGTAAAATCGGTCCCCATGGCCCCGGGGTCATCCCCTCATCCCCATTGCCTCAGAAGCAGTGGGAGCAGGAGGCACAGGTGGCAAAGGGGCCAGGGGAACTCCAGCAGAGGCCTATTCAGTTGGGGACTCCGTGAGGGGGCGATATCACCTCCATCTGCTGCCATGGTGTCTACGGATGGCACCTCCTGCTGGCCTCCATCAGGGGTAAGGTGGACAGTGCAGCAGCATCAGCCCCCCCCCAATATCTTTTGGGGGGCCTCCTCTCCATCCTCATCGGAGGGGAGATATCAAGCCTGCATGGTAGAGGGCCAGTTGGCAGAGGCATGGCCAGGGGGCGAGGGTGATGGTTCTGGGGCTTGGGAAGGAAGGACGGGACAGTGGGGGACAGGGAAACCTCCCCCTAGGGCAGACCCTCTCCCGTGGCTGGCAAGAGTCTCGCCGCCCTCTCCTCCACGGCCCCTGCCAAACTGCAGCTGACTGAGGCGAGGCTTGCCCGCTTGTCTAGGTGCAGTGGGAGCACTGTGCCTGCAACCCGAGTGGGGGCTACAGGCAGAGGAGGAAGTGCGGCAGCAGCAGTATCCAGCCACCAGCGATGCCAATGGTGACAGGGCCGCTGCCCTCCCGGGACTTGGGGGTCCCGGGTGTCCGTCCAGGATGGGCCAGGGGGCAGTCTCTCTGGACATGCCCCGTTACCCAGCAGAGGAAGCACTGGACCTCCCCCGTTGAATAATGGAACTGGTAATGGGTCCCCTGATAAGGCACCAGGAAAGATCCCTCGAATGCCACCCTGACACACGCCGCTGGCTGCAGCTGGATTTTCACCTGCTGGCGGAATGATAGAATGTGACTGAGGACGGGTCCTTACAGCACAGTGGGAGAGGGCTGATGACTGAGATGGGTTTTCCCAGGGTGGAGAGGGCAGGCAACGGTGCAGCGTAGGGGCGGAAGGGTGGGACGGAGGTCAACACCACCTGTATGCCCAGGTCTTCCAGGGTTCTAGAGGGATGTACAAACCCCCCACAGCCAGGTCCTTCTCCTGAAAAAATAGTTTATTTAAAAAAAAAGTGGTGAAACTAGCTCCCCCAGTTCTAATTCCCAGCTTTGCAAGCAGATATGGATGACATTAAGGTCAATGGCTGTGTGTGTTGCAGATAGTCTTGGAGGGATGGCTAGGCTTTGCATGGGAATTATTCCCTCTAACACAATGAAGGGTCATAGTTGAGGGGCTTCAAAGAAGACATGGGAGGGAAGGAAAAGGAAAACATTTTAGCAAATGGAATTAACTGGAAGTGGATTCTTGGATGGGGTTGTCAGAAATAAGCAGTAGGTGGCACTAATAGATTAGCTCAATGCTCAATGTGGCCCAAAAGTGAGGAAGCAGTAGAGATCCCTTTGTAAGTCCTGAAGGGAGATCTGCACAAGACAAGGTCTGCACCAGGAGAGGGAGAGGGGCCATGTGTTGCACAGAAAAGTGTGATAAGGCTGAGTGTGAGGAAGCAGCCTAGGAAGAGAGAAATAGCACAAGGGATACATGCACAGACTAGGATCACACACACATCAGCAGTCCCTGTCCCATCACTGCTGACTCACCTGTCCCACCTCATCCCAGTTCAATCTAGCCCCTGGGAATCAGCTCATTCCCTATGTGGGAGTTGCTTGTGTAGGGATTTGGCTGTTCCCCAAAGTCTCCCTTGAAGTTTCCCTGGCACAGTGCCCTCAGAGTTTGGATTTGGATCTCCTCCCTGTAACAGGCAGGGTTTCACCCCACCCATGGAATCCTGAGGGCTATCTAGTGGTCTGTGGTGTCTGCAGAGAGGCCCTCAGCCATTGCACTTGCTTCTCTGCCCTGGTGCTGTCTCCCAGCCCAATGCTTCCCGGCTTTATCTGAGCTGTGTTGCTGGGGGGCCTCCAGCCCATCTCTCTACCAGAACCCTCCTATAGTGCACTTCAACAGCTGCATTGGTGGTGACGGAGGGGGTCGATTCACAGACCAGCCCATGTCCCCAGCTCACCTCCTTCCCATACTCAGCACTCAATCCCAGGGACATTTGCAGTGTTTGAGACAGGGGGAAGGAATAATGCAACAAAAGTGAGTTGCCCCCATCCACGGCCATACTGAGTAGGCTATGATGGAGGGGACTACTGCGATCCTTGTCAGCCCGGCTGATGCCAAGCCAGTACAGTGCACACTGAAAGGCAGCCTGTGTTTATGTCTCTGCAGAAGTGCTCAGAGCTGTCTTCCATGGGACTAAAGTGGGAGGAAAGCTAGTGATGAGAATGTCAATGGAAGTGGCAGTATCACGGCTTTTTATTGACTGCAATAACATCACTGCCTCCCCTCAGGTTCCAGCTATGCTGCACTGGGCTGTGCCAGCCTGGCAGAAACACCAATACATTGGACTAAATGCTGTTAATTAAAATGAAATGAAGACAATAAGGCCAGGGTCATTCTGAAGCTGGCAGAGGGGACAGTGCAGCCAGGAGTTCTTTACAGAGATTACCCGCCAATGGGCTGCAGTCAAACAACACACCCCCATTGTGGCTGAAGCGCAGATCCTTTGCAATGATGGGTGACTAGCGAGAGTGTGTATTGCAGGGAAGACACCTTCACATATGGATACACATATGGGGAAAGACAATTATTAGCAGCTCCCTCTAGGGCCAACCTTGACCAGCAAATTCAAGGCATTAACCTGCTTCTACACAAGGGAAAAGGCTGTGGTTAGGGGAGGAGCGAACTCTGACCTCATCTCAACTTCTTTGCCTAATCTTTTTTGCTGCAAGAAGAGATTGGTCCTGCTTCAAGCAGGGAGTTGGTCTAGATGACCTCCTGAGGTTCCTTCCAACCCTGATATTCTATTATTTCTTTTCTTTCATTTCCTTCCTTTTTCCTCCTGTTTAATAAGAGTCTGGCATAACCAGCCAAAATTGTACAGTATATATTGCAACATTGCTGTAAGCTTGTGACCAGAAAGAGGCAGCTAAAAGCAATGTCCTAAATAGCCTGATGCCAGTACAAGTTTGTCATGTCTCAGAGTGGCTGATAAAACCACATGGTGAGCCTGTGTTTTTCCAGCAGGGGAGGCTGCAAGTGAGAGAGAGCACCAGAGCCGGAAGCTGCATTTCCGAGCTAAGGAACAGGGCACAAGAGCTGTTGTTCCTATTAAAGCCTCACATGCCAAAGGCTTTAACTGTTTTTCTTTCTCTTCTGTATCTTTAATAAAAGGTTAAAAGGGTTTTTAATGGTGTGTTTGCTCTGGTGCTAAGCAGGTTGAGGTCTGTGTGTGCCACGTCTTGTTTATATTTAACACTGTTCCATGATGGACAGTGACTAGGGCATAACACCTTTGACTCTTTGGGCTCTTTTATTTCATCTAAAAGAATAGGACACACCTGACCATAATGCAAATAATAAATGCTGATGACTAGAGGATGAACCTCTCAATCTTGTTGTTTAATTGATTTTTTGCAGAGGGCTGGGAGCTGAGCTTGTGGGGAGTCTGGCCCTGAGCATGGTGATGAGCCCTTCTGGACACGCTCCCCTATTGGGGGCAGTGCTGGCTGGTGAGGCACAAATTGCCAGGGCCTCCAGGCAGGGCTCTGACTTGCTCCAGCTCCACTTCCCTTTGATAAATGTAATGGGCCGTATGGCTGTATTTTCCATTCTAGGCCTGTCTTTCTGAGCTCAGCCCCTGATTCTGGGGCACAAACCCTCTTAATCTGAACCTTGTCCCTCACTGGAGAGGAGCCAGGAAAGCCAGTGCCCCTGTTTATCTATAACCAGGGTAGGACCCGAGGCTGGTTAGAATCAGGATGTAGCTCTTGTGCCTGCAGGAGCTCAGTGCCCCAACCCACCACCAAGGGATCTGCCGAGAGCTAACACTACTTCACTGCAGGAGTTTGAGGTCTGCTGCATAACTGAAACGCTCCCCATTCCTGCCCTGGAGAAAACCTGCACTCCTTGTAGAGGGAGGTACAGCCCCTTCCCCTTGGAGAACACCAGGCATCACTTACTGAAGGGCTGGAAACATTCCAGGACTATTCATCATGCTATTACCTTACACCCAGATCCCAGTTGCAACTGAAGGAGATTTTCCAGAGAGCTAGCATAGCATAGCACCCCAAAGCTCTGATGTGTGTGGTAATATAAATGTAGATGTGTAGATATTAACCCTTTAAGAGTTGGAACTCTGCTGAATTGGTGACAGCTCTGGTTTGGAAGGTTTGGGATATGGGTATATGGCTGAACTTCAATCCTCTGAAGGACAAACTTCCTGAGGAAGCTGCTGCAGAGTGTTCCAGGAAATGCTGCCAGAGGGTAAAGCAACAGAAAGCTTTTGTTTAGCAAGACCTTCCTTTCTTTTAGCAGAGAAAGGTGAACAATAGAGGATAGAAGTGAGTGACCAAGGGCCACAGTTGAATATCTTCAGTGCCTAACTTTCAAAAGTTCTGTGAAGTATAGCAAGGAAGATTTAATTTTTGCACTCTGGTGGATAGACAGTTAGAGGACCCTTGTATGAAGGAATGAGAACTTTTATACCAGCTAAAAGATGAACATTTACAAAGTGATTCTTTGGGCTTTTCTGGACTAGACTGAAATAAAATTGCACAAAAATGCCATTCTGCTTTAATCAAAGCTCTTAAATAGGGAAGAACCAGGAGAGTTAGAAGATCAGGGCGTATCTGGATTTCTGGAGCTAACAGATAAGATTGTACTCTTCACTGCTACACCAAAACAGGGTAAGTTCTTAGTACAGACCATACAGAAAGAGGATACTGAAGAATTAAAGCTGCTTGAATTACACTTGCAGAAAGCATGAAGGAATCATAGAATATTAGGGTTGGAAGGGACCTCAGGAGATCATATAGTCCAATCCCCTGCCCAAAGCAGGGCCATTCCCCAATTAAATCATCCAACAGATTTTTGCCCCATAACCCTAAATGGCCCTCTTAAGGATTGAATTTACAAGCCTGGGTTTAGCAGGCCAGTGTTCAAACCACTGAGCTCTCCCTCCTCAAAAGCTGAACTCTGATGAAAGTCTGGCATCCCCGCCCCTGGACACAGAACCAATTCTGAAAAATAAAAGACTCTAAAACATCAGAACAGCTTGGCAGCTCCACCCAGAAGGGCCAGTGAAGGTTTAGCAGTTTGGCTCTCCACCTGGAAGGGAGATTCCAAAGGGGTACATTGGGGCATTGAATGTGGAAGCAGTAATCAGGTCAGTTTGCCCAGGACAAAGCCTCAGGAGCTACTAGTAGGGGAAAATGATCTGAGCCTGCCAAAAATTGAGGCACCTTTTACAGCCTAAGTAGCATCAGTGAAGCATTTTGTCAGTTTCTTGAGAAAGGACTATTTTCAGTAAGTGCCCAATCAAGAAACTCTTAACTGACAATGGACTTTGGGAGACACCAATCCACATCTGAGCTTTCCTGAGAATATTCAAACTAACATGTAAAAAATGGTGTCAGCTTGCAATCTGAGTCATGCATGGACATGTGACTTACCCATGTGATTCCAAGCTCCATCTTCCTGCTGTGATTCTCCACAGTAAGAACAAAGGGATGTCCTTCCACAGAGTAGAGAATATAAAAGACCCTGAAATCCCTCCATCTTGATTTTAATCCTGCTTTTGACTTCTGGAGGAACTTTGCTACAAACTGAAGCTCTGAACAAAGGACTGAATGACTCACTCCAGCTCTAGATGTACTCCAGAGACCTGATTTGAACCTGCAGTTTATGCCACCACAGCTACAAGCCTGAACCAAGAACTTTGCCATTACTGTACGTAATTGATTCCCATTAACCAATTTTAGATCTCATCTATATCTTTTTCCTTTTATGAATAAACCTTTAGATTTTAGCATGATCTGTGGGTAAGATCTGACTGTATGTTGTCCTCGTTCTGGAGCTTGATCCTTTGGGATCGAGAGACTCTTTTTTCTTTTACTGGGGTATTGGTTTTCATAGCGATTCGTTCCCATAACGAGTGGCACTGGTGGTGATACTGGGAAACTGGAGTGTCTAAGGGAATTGTTTGTATGACTTAGGGTTAACCAGTCTAGCTGGTTCGGTTTGCCTTAGGTGTGGAGAAACCCCAGCCTTGGGCTGTAACTGCCCTGCTCCAAGCAATTTTTCCTGAACTGATTCTCTCAGTTGTATCCCACCAAAGGCAGCATCCTCACACTGACCCACACATTCACAGGAAGACTAGGCTCTTTTATAGTCCATTGTGCCTTGTTGATTGGCCATCATCATTGTTGGGCTTTTTCATTGTTGTACCTGAAGTGTTAAACAGGGCATCACCCAGAGTAACATAGTTGAAATATACATACATAGTGAATATTCCTAATTTCAGACACTGAAATGATACATGCATACACACAGGATAATCATATTCAGTAAATTCTAACCTTTCATAGAATATCAGGGTTGGAAGGGACCTCAGAGGTCATCTGGTGAGTCCAACCCCCTGCTCAAAGCAGGACCAATTCCCAACTAAATCATCCCAGTCAGGGCTTTGTCAAGCCTCACCTTGAAAACCTTGAAGGAAGGAGATTCCACCATCTCCGTAGGTAAACCACTCCAGTACTTCACCACCATCCTAGTGAAGACGTTTTTCTCAATATCCAACCTAAACCTCCCCCACTGCAGCTTGAGACCATTCCTTCTTGTTCTGTTATCTGGTACCACTGAAAACAGTCTAGAGCCATCCTCTTTGGAACCCCCTTTCAGGTAGTTGAAAGCAGCTATCAAATCCCCCCTCATTCTTCTCTTCTGCAGACTAAACAATCCCAGTTCCATCAGCCTCTCCTCGTAACTCATGTGCTCCAGGCCCCTAATAATTTTCATTGCCCTCCGCTGGACTCTTTCCAATTTTTTCACATCCTTCTTCTAGTGTGGGGCCCAAAACTGGACACAGTACTCCAGATGAGGCCTCACCAATGCCAAATAGAGGGGAATGATCATGTCCCTTAATCTGCTGGCAACATTCCTACTTATACCGCCCAAAATGCTGTTAGCCTTCTTGGCAACAACGGCACGCTGTCGACTCATATTGTTACCAAATGTGCCCTTTACCTTGGAGTCTGCTCATTTATTTGGGTTACTCTTCTGTGGGGGGCGTGTTTCTGTAATTCTATTAATGTGCTGCTTATGTCACTTGTGTTTCATATGGAGTTCCACTCCTTTGTTCTGCAAGTCCCCTCCCAGTGGAGCTATCCTCTAGGACCTACGTTCCCCGGGGCTGGGTTCCTCCAGCCCTAGAACTAGATGTGCACACACACACTCCATCCCCCAGCACTTTCCAGATAATCGCCTTATATGTCCCTGTGCTCAGTGAGCTGGGTTAAACAGCACTTTCAAGCTGGTACCCTTATGTGCTCCTGGTCTCAATGGGCTGAGCTGAGCAGCACTCTCAGCTGCCCCCACCATGTGCCCCAAGTTAACACATCCCTATCCCACTTTCACAGTAACCAACTCGATGAGCAAACCCCACAGTATTTTTGGGCACTATAGGGATCTTTTAGCTTAGGTAAAAGAAGCATTGATGAAGAGTAAATGGGAGAAGCTAAAGACATAAATGAGTAAAATTCAGAGAGTGAGAGAGAAGCAACCAACTTAACTATACGGGTTATTTATTGAATAACAAGGATAACTACAGAAGGAAGGCTAAAGAAACATGACAGTTACATTTTAAAGATTAATACCTGAGAGAGAGCTCACCCACTCCATGAGGCTTTAACTGGTCGGGGTTCCCAGGTGATAGTAGTAGCTCAGCGTCCTCAGTGCTGCAGACAGGCAGAGCCCCCAGCACGATCAGCTAGGTGATGATGGAGTCCCAGTGCAACTGATGCAGAGTTTGGGTCTAGCATCAGAGCACTGACTTGGGCACAGATAAGGGGTTTTATAGAGAAAATACAAAGGTTCAAGGGAGAACAATAGATTTGTTTATGAGTAAACTGGGGATTCAAGGGGTTTCTTTAGGCTAGACAATAGAAGCTGATCACTCCTGGCTATAGGTGGTGTTTTCTTCAGGGAGCTCACAATGTAACCAGTTTGCTTCACTATTTTGGGATATCAATCAAAGATCTATTACTAGAATTGGTCTTATAATTGCTGAGCTGAGTGTGTGCAGGCATAGGTTCATTAGCATCTGGAGCAGGGATTCCCAGAATGCAGTGCATCCCTGCTTTTTAGGTCCCAGAGTTCTGTGCAGTTCTCTTTTCTTCATGCTAATTCCTGTCCATCTTTCATGCAGATGAGGCTAGGGGAGTGGTCTCAGTTTTCCATTCCTTATGCTAATTGGGATGTCTTCATCTTGTTACCTTGTCAGGAGGAGTTGAGGTGTCTCCCATCACCCTTCATTGTTCTCTGCAAATCTTTTCTCTGATCAGTTTTGGTTCAAACAGAGACTGGGGCGAGATGTCTTTCATGAGTCAGGATACTGCGCCCTGGTTCCCCAAAAACACAGAGCTGCCTGGTATCAATATCCAGCTTCTCGTCCACTGTAATCCCTAGGTCTTTTTCTGTAGAACTGTTGCCTAGCCACTTGGTCCCTCGTCTGTAGTAATGCATGGGATTCTTCCGTCCTAAGTGCAGGAATCTGCACTTGTCCTTGTTGAACTTCATCAGATTTCTTTTGGCCCAATCCTCCAATATGTCTAGGTCCCTCTGTATCCTATTCCTGCTCTCCAGTATATCTACCACTCTTCCCAGTTTAGTGGTCATCTGAAAACTTGCTGAGGATGCAATCCTCGCCATCCTCCAGATAATTAATGAAATTATTGAACAAGACCAGCCCCAGGACCCACCCTTGGGTAACTCCACTTGATACCAGCTGCCAACTAGACATGGAGTCATTGATCACTACCTGTTGAACCCAATGATATAGCCAGTTTTCTATCCACCTCACAGTCCATTCATCCAACCCATACTTCTTTAACTTGCTGGCCGAATACTGTGGGAGACAGTATCAAAAGCTTTGCTAAAGTCAAGGAATAGCACGTCTACTGCTTTCCCTTCATCCACAGACCCAGTTATCTCATCATGACTTGCCCTTGGTGAATCCGTGCTGACTGTTCCTGATTGCTTTCCTCTAAGTGCTTCAGAACTGATTCCTTGAGGACCTGCTCCATGATTTTTCCAGGGACTGAGATCAGGTTGACTGGCCTGTAGTTCCCCGGATCCTCCTCCTTCCATATTTTTTTCTTTTAAGATGGGCACTACATTAGCCTTTTTCCAGTCATCAGGGACCTCCCCCCATCACCATGAGTTTTCAAAGATAATGGCCAATGGCTCTGCAATCACATCCACCAACTCCTTTAGCACCCTCGGATGCAGCGCATCCAGCCCCATGGACTTGTGCTCATCCAGCTTTTCTAAATAGTCCTGAACCACTTCTTTCTCCATAGAGTATTGGTCACCTCCTCCCCATACTATGCTGTGCAGTACAGTAGTCTGGGAGCTGACCTTGTTCATGAAAATGGAGGTAAAATAAAGCATTGCATATATTTGCTTTTTCCATATCCTCTGTCACTAGGTTACCTCCCCCATTCAGTAAAGAGCCCACACTTTCCCTGACCACCTTCTTGTTGCTAACTTACCTGTAGAAACCTTTCTGGTTACTCTTAAAATCCCTTGCTAGTTGACACTCCAATTGTGATTTGGCCTTCCTAATTTCACTCCTGCATGCCTGAGCAATATTTTTATACTCCTGCCTGGTCATTTGTCCAAGCTTCCACTTCTTGTAAGCTTCTTTTTCGTGTTTAAGATCAACAAGGAATTCTCTGTTAAGCCAAGCTGGTTGCCTGCCATATTTGCTATTCTTTCTAGACAGCAGGATGGTTTGTCCTGCAATCTCAGTAAGGATTCTTTAAAATACTGCCAGTTCTCCTGGACTCCTTTCCCCCTCATGTTATTCTCCTAGGGGATCCTGCACATCATTTCTCTGAGGGAATCAAAGTCTGCTTTTCTGAAGTCCAGGGTCCATATTCTGCTGCTCTCCTTTCTTCCTTTTGTCAGGATCCTGAATGTGACCATCTCATAGTCACTGCCTCCCAAATTGCCATCCACTTTTGCTTCCCCTACTAATTCTTCCCTGTTTGTGAGCAGTAGGTCAAGAAGAGCTCTGCCCCTAGTTGGGTCCTCCAGCACTTGCACCAGGAAATTGTCCCCTGAGCTTTCCGAGAATTTCCTGGATTGTCTGTGCACTGCTATATTGCTCTTCCAGGGGATATTGGGGTTACTGAAGTCCCCCATGTGAACCAGGGCCTGTGATCTAGGTAACTTCTGTTAGTTGCATGAAGTCTCCTCATCCACCTCATCCCTCTGATCTGGTGATCTATAACAGACTCCCACCACGACATCACCCTTGTTGCTCCCACTTCTAAACCTAATCCAGAGACTCTCTGATTTTTCTGCAGTTTGATACTGGAGCTCTGAGCAGTCATACTTCTCTCTTACATACAATGCGACTCCCTCACCTTTTCTGCCCTGCCTGTCCTTCATGAACAGTTTATATCCATCCATGACAGTACTTCAATCATGTGAGTTATCCCACCAAGACTCTGTTATTCCAATCACATCATAATTCTTTGACTGTGTCAGGACTTCCAGTTCTCCCTGCTTGTTTCCTAGGCTTCTTGCATTTGGGTATAGGCACTTATGATAACTCTCTAATCATTCTGCTTTCTCCGTATAAAGTAGGAGTCCTCCCCTCTTGCACTCTCCTGCCTGTGCTTCTTTCTGGTATTCCACTTACTTCAGGGCTTTGGTGTCCTTTCCCCAGTGAACCTAGTTTTAAAGCCGTCCTCACTAGGTTAGCCAGCTTGCTTGAAAGATGCTATTCCCTCTCTTCATTAGGTGGAGCCCGTCTCTGCCTAGCAATCCTTCTTCATGGAACACCATCCCATGGTCAAAGAATCCAAAGCCTTTTCTCTGACAACACCTGCATAGCCATTTGTTGAGTTCCACGATTCAACTGTCTCTACCTGGGCCTTTTCTTTCCACAGGGAAGGAATCATATCTTACAAGAGTTATCTTGCATAAAGCACATCATAGTTTGTCATAGTCCTACCACAAGCATATTTTCATAAAAAATATGGAGTATAATGTGACAGAGGGGTCACACTGTCTGGGGGGCCCTTGCGTTAACAGTGAGGGGAGAACCCAAATGATGAGAACTATTGATTGAGGTGGGTGTGGATTTCCTGTTTTGTTGGAGGGAGCAGGAGGGGAAGGAGGAGAACAGCCCTGTCCCCTGCAGCAGAACACACATCAGACAACAGCAAACCCTTGGGGGACACTTTATGGTTGATAACCCAGCAGTGATAGTCAGCACTGCTCTCAGGTGGAGCAAGACCTCCAGTATTAACTTTTAAGTGCCTCCCAGCACAGGAGCTGCCTTGCTCTGGCTTCCAGTAAGCAGAGCTGTTGGGAACATTGTGCATTTCACATTATGATGCCTACGGCTCTTGATCTCCTTCCAGACTTTCAACTTCATTCTTTGTGCCCAAAGGGCTATTTCTTGCTGGCTTCAGAATGGGAAAAAGCAGCAGCAAGAGGTGGGTTAAGTGGTTGTTTCAGTGTTCTTCTGGCACTCTCCACCCTGGTGTCTGAGCACAGCTCCAATAATCCAGAGGCGAAAGGTATAAAAAGCCACATCAGGAGCTTGTTCTGTGAGCACAAATAACAGTCCGGAGGCAGTCCAACCACACCGGAATTTAGCGTGGGCAGCATGCTCCAGTCAGACACACATCAGTGCCCGTGTTTCCAGGCATTGTGGAAGAGCCCCTGCTGCCTGCAGAATCTTTGGAGGTCCCGCCCTGATTAGCCACAACCAATCGGGATGCTGCAAGAGGGAAGAAGTTACAAGTGTACATGACATGTGCCCACGAAAGCTTATGCTCTAAAAACTTTAGTTAGTCTTTAAGGTGCCACAGGACTCTTTGTCACTCAAGTGTGCATGAAGTGTACTTGATGTGTCTGAGATAAGTGTTTCTCAACCTTTTTGATACCAGAGAATGGCTTGCTGCCTTCCTAAACTCTGTGTCAGTGAAATTTCAGGGATTGGTGCTGGTCCATGGACCAGTCATTGAGAAACACTGGCTTAGATTAATATTGTTAAGATTGTTTCCCAGGTTGAGAGAGCAGCCCATGACTCCCCAATGCGCTTCAAAGGCGGGCTGCACAGGTAAACAAAGCGAAATTATGCCCTTGTTGTATAAAAATGAACTGAAAGTGTTAAAAATAATTCCGCTTGTCTTTTATATAACCATAGAAGTGTTTGACTGGAAGGGACCTTGAGAGGTCTTCTAGTCCAGTCCCCTGCATTCAGGGCAGGACTAAGTATTATCTATACCAGGAGCTCCCAAACTTGGTTCATGGCTTATTCAGGATAAGCCCCTGGCTGGCCGTGAGATGCTTTGTTTACCTGAGCATCCACAAGTATGGCCACTTGGAGCTCCCAGTGGCTGGGAACAGCAAACCACGACCACTGGGAGCTGTGAGCGACTGTACTTCCGGAAGCTCAGGTAAACAAAGTGTCTCGCAGACCCACCTGGGGCTGATCCCGAACAAGCCGCGAACCAAGGTTGGGAACCCCTGATCTAGACCATCCCTGACAAGTATTTGTCTAACATATGCAAGCGCAGCAGATTTAATTAAGGTTTGCACCCAGGGAAGGCTGTGTCTCCCCAAACAGCCTGGCCCCACCCCCATCCAACCCTTACCCACTTCCCATCCCCTCAGAGCCCCTGACCCATTCAAACCCTTCCTCTGCTTCTTGTCTCCTGATTGCCCCCTCCCGAGACCCCCCACTCTAACTGCCCTCCAGGATCCCACACCCTATGTAGGCTCCCCAGCTCCTTGTCCCCTGACTACCCCCTCCAGAGACCCAATCACCCCCCAAAACCCCACCCCCTACCTAAGCCCCCTGCTCCTTGTCCCCTAACTGCCTCCTCCAGAGACCCCCCACCTGCTAATCACCCCCCAGGACCTCACCCCCTATCCAACCCCCTCTGACTGCCCTGTCCTCTGACTGCCCTGACCCTGACTGTACAAAATTACTTCTCCTTTTCTGTGTCAGCTTTCATCCCAGAAAACCGAGCTCATCACAGAAACTGAGTCAAGTGTCTGGGCACAGATTGTGGTGAGTGATTGACCCTCTGTACCTGGTGCGGGGTGGGGGGAACACCCCAAGCAATTGAAGTCCATCATATTAGTTTTGTGAGATTAGCCTCTGCAGAACCAGATATGGAGCATGTTAAGGTTGTCCAAATAAATGGCAGGGAATGCTTGGGGCAGAAGGATACAGGGGCAGAGATCTTTCTGGTTAAGCAGTGTGGTCCCAAAGGCCAATATATTACCTGACCAAATGGCAGAGATTGTGGGGTGGGTGTGTTACAGTGCACCCCATAAGGCTTTTTGGGGATATGCTTATAAATGTCTATATGATAAACTGGAATATGTTTTATGCTACATATGCCATGTAACATGTCTCTATATAGGTTATGATCTATTGAATCTATTCCCCTATTTGTATGCCTGTTTCATTTTTTGTAGTTGAAGTTATGAATATTGGCTGTTTATTTGCTTGATTTCTAAGTAGCTTAGAATGCGTTTTGCTTTTGTTTCATTTGACCAAATCTGACTTCTTGTGCTTTGACTTATAATCACTTATAATCTATCCTTGTAGTTTAATAAATTTGTTTGTTTATTCTACCTGAAACAGTGCATTTGGTCTGAAGTGTATCAGAGACTGCCCTTGGAATAACAAGCCTGCTACATATCAATTTCTTTGTTAAACTGACGAACTCATTTAAGCTTGCAGTGTCCATCGGACATAACTGGACACTGCAAGATGAAGGTTCCGAGGGCTGTGTCTTGAACCAGAGATATTGGCTAATGTCATTCGGTTGCACAATCTAAGGAGCATCTTACATGCTAGAGGCTGTGTGTGAACAGCCCAGGAGTGGGGATTCTCATAGCAGAGTAGGATACGTCTGGCTCCTAGAGTCAGGGATTGGAGCGACCTAGCAGATTACCAGTCCAGATAACACCAGGGGAATGTCACAGCGACTCACCCCTAGGCCCAGATCCATCTCCAGTACACATTGCAAGGGTTTCCGTTCTGTGCCTTGTGAGCAAGCAGGATTTATGTCTCTGACAGTCTATCAAAAAGGCTACAGAGCTTGAAGTCAGCAACAACTTTGCCTTGTGGGCATGTGGCTGGCACAGATCCACTCCTGGCAAGGGCTTGATGGTTAGCCCACTGTTTAAAGCAGCCTAAAGAATCTGCTTCGCTGTCTTTCCTTATTCCTTTGCTCGCCACAGACTCAGTGTTTTTAGCTTTGCTTGCCCATGCTGGCGCCCCTCTTCTCCTCACCCTCTGCATGTTGTTTTTCTTTTCCTAGGCCAGGTTCTGGGACTGGCCTTGGAGCAGTGAGTGGAGTGATCCCCTGCTACTCAGTAAAAAATAGCTCAGCCCCTGGGCTGGAGTTGCTTTGTTTCACATTGTTATAAAGCCAGCCTGTGAAGGAACTGCTGAGGCTGGTGACATCACCAAAGGGGTGGAGCCTACAGGGGTTGGTCAAGGTAACAGCTGGAGGCTGAGTGGATCTCTAAGAGGGAGATCTGGGAATGATGACAGAGAAAGCCATTACAGGGTGTCAGACAGAGGGTCTGGCTACACTTGCCTGCAGAGAGAGGGCTACCTGAAGAAGAGTTGTCTCTGAGGTGGGAACTGGAAGATGGCTCAGATTGGCATCCCAAGGCCAAGAAGCTCTAACATAGTAGAGCATGGGGTGCTTTGGAGGAAAGAGATTCCTCAGTGAAAGGCATCCCAGTTACCCAGCAGCAAAGGGTTGGTGCCCAGAGGCAATATCAGACATGGGCAGGTCATGGCCCAGTGTGTTTGTATATTTGTAAATGATTCAGAAGCTCAGGCTGCATTGACACAGACAGGATAAGTGGTGGTGTGACTTGTGTATAAAACTCTTTCTTTAATACCTCCCATTCCATGTTAGGTTAGGTTTGTTCATGGTGTAATAAATAAGATACTTTGTTTTTACTAACTGCAAAACTAAATCCGACATGTGCTACTAGCTTATTTAGATGCCTTATTATTGCTTCTCCAAGTGATGCTACATAATAATTACCACACATTAGAGCATAGCTTTGGTCTTGCCAGTTCCTGCGGAGAAAAAACTGTAACCTTTTATCTCTAAAAGAGACAAGGGGCGAACACTGGATGATGACAGCAATGGTACTAGAGAGGAAATCACCCTCTGCATATGTGCATACCTGTCAGCTGTTCACCAAAGGGGGAGCAGATCATCACACAGCATAATCAAATCTGTAGGGGGTCTGCAGCAGGACAGCCTGAGCAAGCCAGCCAGCCCACCTTGCTGCAGTCATCAATTCATTGTCATCATCATCTTCTGCTGCTGTTCAGAAAGTGTTTGTCTCTCTTAGTGAGATGAGAGCCCGTTCACTCTTATATCTTTCAGCTGGTATTCAGGGTCAGTCATTAACTATACTTAGCTGGAGCTGCTGATTCCCAGTATCTGCATGCTGAGCTTCTCCTTAGGCCAGGTCATGCTGCTCCTTGGCTCTGCAGGTCTTTAAAGGGGCAGACTGCTTTGCTACAGGCTCCTTGTATAGTCTAGAGGAGGCATCACTGCTTCTGGAGCACTCCTACTCCCTGTCGCTGGCAGAGTGGGTGGGACTATGGGAGAGGGTTGGTGTCCTTCTAGTAGCTCTGATGTATGTCAGGGGATCAGTTGGCTCAAGAACAGAGAAGCTTAAAGGCACCCTAAAGCCCCCTTGAGATGCACTATCAGTAGTATATGGCTCAACAGAATCAGTCTATCTCCTGTGCTCCATTCCTGTTTCCATTGGTGTTGAGGTTTGGTGCTGTTGGCCATTTTGATTTTTTATTATTATTATTTTATTATTTATGTTTGAATAGGGGGATTGTTGTGTGCTTGTGCTTTGATGTGTTTGATTATTTAGAGGAAAAAGGTTGAAAGAATAGAGTGAGAGAGCTTAAAGATTAAAAAAAGAGAGATTTGGTTAGGGTTAGAGGAAAAAAGGATTAAATGGAAGAAAGATTGGTTAGGTTTAGTAAGGAGAGATGATTTTAAAGGACTAGTTTGGCATGTTAAAGAATAAAATAAATATAAGGTTTATACTTCTACTGTCTGTGAGCTCCTTGGCCACAGCTGAGGATCTGGGGCTATAACTTTCCATTTAGAAATCATTTTTCACCTCAAAAGATCATGAAGTTCTTTAGAGTGTCACTGTTCATTCACTCATCAATGGAATGCAGTCATCTCTGGGGTGGAACAAAGCAGCCATCATGTGCCAGAAAAAACAAACATACAACTCTTTGAAGGCAGAGAGAAGGAGGATGATTTCTCCTGATAAAACTGCAGGGAGATGGAAATAGGCCATTACCTGAGTTGGAATTTAGCCCATCCACACTACTTACCCTCTATTGGATGAGATCAAAACTACTTAGCTATGTGTGGTAAACCCTATATGGAGGGGAACTGGCAGAGATTCTACTTTAGCTTATTTGGTAGATGTCTGTGTCTTTTTGGAGCCTGAGGTTCTGTCTCTGCTGTTGCCCTGAAATCCCAAGTGGTCACAGTGAAATGCTAAACGGCCACAGATTTGTTGCCAATGATCTAAGCCTATAGTTCTAACCAGTTGTTGAATGGAAAAAGGAACAAATATTAGCACCTCTCAGATACACACAGGGAGAACTGAGAAGCAGAAAGCTGACCCTCAGCCCACTCTCTTTGCTTTGTGCTCACTGTCTCCATGCAACTTCTGAAGCCCTGTCAGAATAGTAAGGTCTTGCCAAGATAATGGAAACTTCCCTTCCTGCTTTCACGTGGCTCCTTGATCAAATATTGGATGGGTGCAAAATTAAAATAGCAGATTGCTGCTTTTTCCTCTCTCTCTCTTTTGGTGGAGCGGGTGATGGCTTCATTATTAAGCACATTTTTATGCACATACCTTAGATGGTTCATTTTTTGAGCAGGCAAAATTAGCCAGAAATAATCATTTGGACAAAGAACATACAGTATTTAAATTCCTTCCCTGCAACCCTTTTATTATTAATTCCAAGCAGGCTTGGAAGGATCTAATTTAAACTTTAAACTGAATTTCAATTCCTCAATCTGCCTTCATTTTCAATCATTTCTTTTGAGTTTTATGTTTGTTTGCAGTGGGGAAAAAAGTCAACAATGCTCAGATACTGATTGTTACTTCCTCGGAGCCTAATGAGGGCAGTTGTCAGCATCCGTGGCAGACTCGGAAGTGAAATCCTGTATGAAAACCATGCTATCTGATAATATTGATATTTAGAGAATGGATTGCCAGATGGAACAAACAGCCAACCGCCTCCCCCACCCCAAAAAACAAAAACAACCAACCGGCACCAGCTGCCTACAAGTGCCCTATGTTGCATGTAAGCTCTTTGGCAGTAGGGACTGTTTATTTGCTGTGTTTGTATAGCACCTAGCATGGTGGGTGACTCCAGCTCCTAGGTGCTACCGCAATATAAATAATGCTTTTACCTTAACCTCTCCAGGCCTTTTGATGGCTCAGGATATCATTTGGTTTTTTTTTCGCATTGAGGAAGAAACTGACAGTGACCTTTAGTTTAAACCTCTCCAACGCATCATCAGTGATTTACAACCCATCCTGGACAACGATCCCACACTTTCACAGGCCTTGGGGGGCAGGCCAGTCCTTGCCCACAGACAACCCGCCAACCTCAAACATATTCTCACCAGCAACAGCTATTCTGGCAAAAACAGCCGGCATTCAACAGCTATTCTGGCAAAAACTGCCATTCAGACTAAGCCTCCGTCCTAGACTTTTGCAGGAGGATTATCCTTCCCCTCACTCATATGAGTCATGATCTGGGGCAAGCCAAGCAGCCAGTACTGCCAAGCCCAAGGACGCAAAGATCCTGAGAGAGCCCTCCATCAGATAATTCTGAGATTGTTTTATAATCCTGAGATTATAAAACAGTCATATTCTTTTTGAGCTCTTCAATTTCATCTTTTCTTCCCAATCATGAGGGTTAGAAACTTCCTTTTTTAAAAAACAGAGCCAAGATTTTCACTTAGTCACCTGACTCCTGGAGCTGGGGCTTCAGGAACAAACACCATGCAGGAGTGAAATCAGGAAGGCCAAATCACACTTGGAGTTGCAGCTAGCAAGGGATGTTAAGTGTAACAAGAAGGGTTTCTTCAGGTATGTTAGCAACAAGAAGAAAGTCAAGGAAAGTGTGGGCCCCTTACTGAATGAGGGAGGCAACCTCGTGACAGAAGATGTGGAAAAAGCAAATGTACTCAATGCTTTTTTTGCCTCTGTCTTCACAAACAAGGTCAGCTCCCAGACTACTGCACCAGGCAGCACAGTATGGGGAGGAGGTGACCAGCCCTCTGTGCAGAAAGAAGTGGTTCAGGACTATTTAGAAAAGCTGGAGGAGCACAAGTCCATGGGGCCAGATGCGCTGCATCCGAGGGTGCTAAAGGAGTTGGTGGATGTGATTGCAGAGCCATTGGCCATTATCTTTGAAAACTCATGGCGATGGGGGGAGGTCCCGGATGACTGGAAAAAGACTAATGTAGTGCCCATCTTTAAAAAAGGGAAGAAGGAGGATCCAGGGAACTACAGTCCAGTCAACCTGATCTCAGTCCCTGGAAAAATCATGGAGCAGGTCCTCAAGGAATCAATTCTGAAGCACTTAGGGGAGATTCTATGAAGGTTCCACCTCTGATGCCCCTTGAAAGCTGAAGGTTTCGCTATAACACAGTCTCTCCGAGGTAGGCTAAGTTCATTTGGCATGTCCACCAGCTACCGCTCCTCATCGCACCAGAATCCGGGACCCGCCTGCAGTCCCCGCTCTCGCTACCGTAGTCCCCTTCACGGGCTTCTCCTCGCCCCCCGGCTCGGGGCTGCCGGGCCTCGGCTCCAAGCCCTGCCCGGATCCGGAGCCCTCCCGGGGGCAGCCGGTGTAGCCAATCGGGTAACTTCCCCGCAGCCTGGGGGCCGGGATGAGATCACTCCCAGCTCAGGCAGGCGGCCCCCGCTGATCCCTGCTGGTGCCGCGCCAGCCTCCGCCTTCTGCCTGTTTCGCCCGTGGAGTTCGCTGCAATTAAGGCCTGCCTTGTCCGGCCGGGTCGGGGCCCTGGCCGCAGCCCGCCGTCTCCCACGGCCGCCCCTACCACGCGGGGGAAGAACCCGGCGGGTTCCTCCGCGAGCTGCCGCCGCCACCGGCCCTGGCAGGGTGAGTGCTCGCGGGGCCATTGTTCGAATGAAGGGCTGGGCGGGGAGCAGCCTTCAGCTGCTGGAGGGAGAGAAACTGGGCCCGGCCGGCGGGGGGAGGGAGGTGTTCAGACACAGTCGCTTGCAGTTCCCCTGCGAGTTTGCAAGGAAGGGGCTGCCCCATGCCTGCGGGCAGGGTGGGGTTAGCCAAAGCACCAGGGGAGTTAGGCGGTGTGCACCTAACTCCCCTGGGTGCTTTGGCTAACGCCCACCCTAGAGCCACGCGCCTCTTTATTAGTGTGCACCTCTCTTGCCACACGTTTATCTATGTCTCTCAACGAGAGACACGCTGCAGTGTGTGTTTCTCATAAAAATCACTCATTAACTTCACTCTTTGCTCAGTCTTAGCACCGCCAGGAGCTCTGCTTGGCTGCGGGACCGAGACAGCCCTAGGAGCTTCCGGCTGGATTAGGAACATTTTAAGAGGGAGCAAATGGCCAGCGTGGACCGGGCTGGCGTTCGGAACTGGAGGCTGCTTGGCGTGGCCCGCAGGGGCAGGAGGGAGTAATGCAGATTTCAGGGCGGGAAGAAGCTGGCTAGCTGCTGTTTCTCTGTCACGCGCCTAGAGCAGGAGGGTTGCTGGCCAGAGAGAGCTTCCTGAGTGACTGAAGGAACGGGGAAGGATCCAAGGCACCACTATAAGATTTTCTGCTTAGGGCGTCCTGGTGAAAGGGAAGGTCACATTTCCCAATCCCCATCTAGAAAGGAACCAGACTTGCTTGGGAGACTCCACACTGCTGAGAAGGGACTGGATTCTCTGGCTCCTGGTTAGGATACTATGCCATCCACCACCATGGGCACCATGTTCTTTCCCCCCACCCTCTTATGGTTCCTGGAAGTAGATGCCTCAATAGCATGGTGCATGTGGCAGTACTGCTGAGAAATGCTTATTGCAGTGCTTTGGTGTCAGGCTGGGGTGCTCATAAAACTGCAGGCACACAGCAGGAGTTGAGTGGCATTGTTGCAGGCATAGGGTGGGCACTTTACTCCAGACCTAGTTCCATCGGGGAGCTCTGTGTGTTTCTAGCCAGAAACAAATCCCTGTATGCAGTTCCCACTGAGTGATGGTTGTCCATAAATATGCCAGCTGGCTCCAGCATTTAGGGAAGTGGGCATGTTCCAGCCATAACTGGATATGAACCTTTGCCCAGAATTTAAATCAAACACGATGTTCCAAAAGAAAAAAATCAATTAAAAGGGACATTGTCAATTTGAAAGTTACATTTTCCTCTGAAAATACCTGCTGTTGTTACAGATAACACTTTAATTCCTATTGGTGAAAAAGACAAGATGGGGAAACTCTTTTCCAGTTCATTTTGTGCATTTGATAACAATTGCTGTGTTGCCGGTTTCATTGTTTTGTTGCAATCAGATGAACATCTCATCTCATGGTTTAGCATGAGGACATCATTCCTAGTCCGTACTCCTCGGCAAGGTGCTCACTTATGGCATGCTTTGTCTCAGCCTCTGGTCTGTAGTAAACTCACCCCATCATATCTTAATAGATTTGTAAGGCCATGATGGATTACTGTGATCTAGTGTGACCTGCATGAAACAGACCTTAGAATTTCCCTCAGTGGTTGCTCATTAAACCATATCTTCTGGGTGAGCAAATGTGTAAGTACTTGTATGGCCCCCATCATCACAATATGTGAGCACCTCTAATGCACTCATCTTCACATGTACCATCATCCCCATAGTCCCTCTGGCTGTTGGTCCCCACATCACTTAACCAAGACCCCCACTCTTCAGCACAGCAGGGAATTAAACCCAGCTCTCCTGAGTCTCTGGCTAGTGTCCTAAGTGGTGGACAGTCCTTCCTGTGTACCAGGCCCTGCAAGAGGTTGGTCAACAATGGAGCTGAAACAGAAACCAAAGAGGCAGCTGGCAGGAGTGTGCAGAGTGGAAGGGCAAGGAAGGATGGACCTGAGCATGTTTATTGGTATTGGTCTCCGTTCCACCCCAAAGACCCTTCTGAATACGAGCAAGACAACACGAACCTCTCTAACAGCTTTACAGGAATAGGGATGTTTTAAAGTCAATATTATTTAAAGTGGGATTTTTTTTTAAAAAAAATCCAGTTTATTATGATTTGACAATTAGATTCAAATGGACAGTATCCCTTTAAATGACCTTCCCCTCCCCTTGTCCCCCAGTTTTGAGGTGTGATGGGGAAAAAGTAGAGATGGCATCAAAGAAGTATTTTTAGCCCCACCGAAATAGTTTTTTCAGGCTCCTTAAAAAGGATAAAGCTTGGGTAGTGAACACCCAAGGCTCATCTGTCACTGGTTTGGAATCGGTGCTGGCTGTTTGTCCTTGCTCCAGCAAGAAGAAATTAGGGAGTCTTTCAGCATCCTGTCGTCTTGTGCCATGTCAGAAAGACAGGAGAATCTGGAGTTGGGGCCTAAGGGTGGAGAGAGCAAAGCTAGACCTAGAAGAAAACCAGCTGGGAGGGGGAGAAGCAAAGAAGGATGCAAGAGGAAGTCAGTTGCTCAGCATGGCTGTCTGGAAACTTGTACAGACCCTGCTTCATTGATTTCTGCAACTTCCTGATACAAGTGCTGGAGGAACTGACCAGGGGCCATGCTCCTCTTGACCTGCTGCTTACAAACAGGGAAGAATTGGTAGGGGAAGTAGAAGTGGGTGGCAACTAAGCGGCAGTAGTCATGAAATGGTTGAGTTCAGGATCCTGAAAGAAGGAAGAAAGGAGTGTAGCAAAATATGGACCCTGGCATTCAGAAACGGAGACTTGGGACTTGTCTTCACTACCTGCCAGATTGGGAGGTACTGGTTGATCATCTAGACGTGATAAATCAATCCCCAAAGGCGCTCCCTATCGCCTCCTGTACTCCAGTTCGCCAAGAGGCGCAAGCAGAGTCGACGGTGGAGCCTGCTGCCGCGAGGAAGCCAGGTAAGTCAACCTAAGATGCGCCGACTTCAGCTATGCTATTCACATAGTTGCATATCTTAGGTTGACCCTCCTCCCCTGCTAGTGTAGACCTGGCCTTAGACTTCCTTAGGGAACTGATGGGCAGGATCCCCTGGGAGGCTAATATGAGGGGGCAAGGAGTCCAGGAGAGCTATCTGTGTTTTAAAGAATCCTTATTGAGAGTGCAGGAACAAACCACCCCGAAGTGCAGAAAGAATAGCAAATATGGCAGGAGACCAGCTTGGCTTAACAGTGAAATCTTTGGTGAGCTTACACACAAAAAGGAAGCTTACAAGAAGTGGAAATTTGGACAGATGACTAGGAAGGAATATAAAAATATTGCTAGAACATGCAAAGGTGTAATCAGGAAGGCCAAAGCACAATTGAAGTTGCAGCTAGCAAGGGATATGAAGGGTAACAAGAAGGGTTTGTACAGGTATGTTAGCAACAAGAAGGAGGTCAAGGAAAGTGTAGGACCCTTACTGGATGGGGGAGGCAACCTAGTGACAGATGATATGGAAAAAGCTGAAGTACTCAATGCTTTTTTTGACGCTGTCTTCACAGACAAGGGCAGCTTGTCTGCACTTACTTAACTGCTGCACTGGGCAACACTGTATGGTGAGTAGGTGAGCAGTTCTCAGTGGTGAAAGAATAGATTCAGGACTATTTAGAAAAGCTGGACATGCACAAGTCCATGGGTCCAGATCTAATGCATCCAAGGGTGCTGAGAGAGTTGGCTGAAGTGATTGCAGGGCCACTGACTATTGTCTTAGAAAATTCATGGTGATCGGGGGAGGTCCTGGACGATTGGAAAAAGGGAAATATGGTGCCCATATTTAAAAAAGGGAAAAAGGAGAATCTGGGGAACTACAGACCAATCAACCTCACTTCAGTCCGTGGTAAAATTGTGGAGCAGGTTCTCAAGGAATCCATTTTGAAGCATTTAGAGGAGAGGAAGGTGATCAGGAACAGTCAACATGGGTTCACCAAGGGCAAGTCATGTCTGACCAACCTGATTGCTTACTGTGATGTGGATAACTGGCTCTGTGGATATGGAGAAAGCAGTGGATGTGATATATCTTGACTTTAGCAAAGCTTTTGATATGGTCTCCCACAGTATTCTTCTCATAAAGTTTAAAGAAGTATGAATTGGATGAATGGACTATACGGTGGATAGAAAGGTGGCTGGATTGTCGGGCTGAACAGATAGTGATCAATGGCTCCATTTCTAGTTGGCAGCTGGTGTCAAGTGGAGTGCCCCAAGGGTCAGTCCTGGGGCCAGTTTTGTTCAATATCTTCATTAATGATCTGGATGATGGGATGAATTGCACCCTCAGCAAGTTCGCAGATGACACTAAACTCGGGTGAGAGGTAGATACGATGGATGGTAAGGATAGGGTCCAGAGTGACCTAGACATATTGGAGGATTGGGCTAAAATAAATCTGATGAGGTTCAACAACAAGAAGTGCAGAGTTCTGTGCTTAGGAAGGAAGAATCCCATGCACCACTACAGCGTGGGGACTGCCTGACTAAACAGCAGTTCTGCAGAAAGACCTGTGGATTACAGTGGACAAGAAGCTGTATATGAGTTAGCAGCGTGTCCTTGTTGCCAAGAAGGTCAATGGCATATTGGGCTCTATTAGTAGGAGCATTACCAGCAGATTGAGGGAAGTGATTATTCCCCTCTATTTGGCACTGGTGAAGCCACACCTGGAGTATTGCATCCAGTTTTGGTCCCCTGATTACAGAAGGAATGTGAACACATTGGAGAGAGTCCAGCCGATGGCAACGAAAATGATTAGAGGGCTATGGCACCTGACTGACAAGGAGAGGCTGAAGGAACTGGGGTTTAGTCTGCAGAGGAGAAGAGTGAGGAGGGATTTGATAGCAGCCTTCAATTACCTGAAGGGGAGGTTCCAAAGAAGATGTAGCTAGGTTGTTTTCAGTGGTGGCAGATGACGAATAAGAAACAGTGGTCTCAAGTTACAGTGTGGGAGGTGTAGGTTAGCTATTAGGAAACCTATTGCACTAGGAGGGTGGTGAAGCACTCAAATGGGTTACCTAGGGAGGTGGTAGAATCTCCTTTCTTAGAGATTTTTAAGGTCAGGCTGGGATGATTTAGTTGGTGTTAGTCCTGCTTTGAGCAGGGGATTGGACTAGATGATCTCCTGAGGTCTCTTCCAACCCTAGTATTCTGTGGTTGGGACTTCTGGTAGCTCTCAGCATTGTCCTGGCACTTAATTAAGGGGAGATGCCAGTTCCATAGTGTGCAGACCCTTCAATAACAAAATGCTTGGGTTTATTTAATTGCCTAGGTGGTTTGTCTGTTTTCAGAGCTGATTGGCCAGAGAGAGCATATTCCAAGGTCCATTCAGCACGTGAAGACTGAGCCTGGCAGGCCCCTCTGCTCTCCTCCCACACTCCACAAACGAGATCAATGGGAGCATTATTTATATGCCAGGTTTTGTCACACAGTAATCAGTCTCTTCCTGTGGTTTTGGCCAGAGGCGGCCAGATGACACTAATTTCCCTCCTCCATCGCCATCCCTCCCCAAAGAGTTTGCAACAGATGCTTCATTCAGTTCTGGGATATTCAGAAGGGATGATTGCACTGTAGAATGATTGCTTCTTCATCAGCTAATGAAGTACCAGTCAGTCAGTGGCTCCTGAAATAATGGAGAGATAAAAGAGCCTCTTCCAGGATTTGGGGGCAGGAAAAACAATGTCCAGGGCCTGGCATTAATGGGGTAGGGGTCTGAGCATCAGGTGTGATAGGTTAGTGCCATCTGGACCACACATGATCAACTTAGCTTTTCCAAGGCAGGTAAATGGGAGTCACCTGTGGGGGGAACTTCCAGAGCAAATCAAACATTAAACACAATTGCTTTTAAACCTGGTAGTGTATTTTCAAAGGTGCACTTCTCCAGCTTTGAGGTCTGGGAATCTGCTTTGGGGGCGGTATTGGCTCCAGGGTGATGAAAAGGTCCTGACTGCCGGGGAGAACAGATTCTCCGCTTGCCTGCTGTGCATTCTCCTCCTCTTCCTCATCCACAAAATCCTCCTCCTTATTGCATGAGACTCCTCCTTAGTCTACTCTAGGTGAGGTAGTGATAGGGTCCCCCCTAGAATGCCATGTAGCTAAACACAGAAGTGGCATGTATGGAGCTCTGACCTGGAGTGACTGTTTGCCTCCTTTGTCTTTTGGTAGGCTTGGCTGAGCTCCTTAACTTTCATGCAGCACTGTTGTGTGTCCCTGTTGTAGCCTCTCTCCAACATGCCCCGTGCAATTTTGGCATATATATTAGCATTTTTCTTTTTGATTGGAGTTCAGCCCGCAAAGATTCTTCTCCCCATACAGCAGTCAGATCTAGTGTCTCCTGTTGGGTTCATGCTGGAGCTCGTTTGTGATTCTGGGACTGCATGGTCACCTGTGCTGCTGAGCTCACTGCGCTGACCAAACAGGAAATGAAATTCAAAGTTTCCCAGGGCTTTTCCTGGATACCTGGTTAGTGCATCTGAGTTGAAAGCGCTGTCCAGAGTGGTCACATTGGAGCACTTTGGGATAGCTTCCAGAGGCCAATACTGTCAAATTGCGTATACACTACCCAAATTCGACCCAGCAAGGTCAATTTTAGCGCTATTCCTCTCACCGGGGAGGAGTACAGCAGTCGATTTTAAGAGCCCTTTAGGTCGACGGAATAGGTTTGGTTATGTAGACGCATTGATTACGAAATCGACCCAATGCGGCTACATTCAGCCTAACCTCATAGGGTAGACCAGGGCTGAGTCTCTCTGATCCCCAATTGTACAATGGGATCAGAGCATTGCCCTACTTCAGGGGGTGTTGTGAGGTTATGTGCATTGGGCTCTCGGATCCTGTGGTCAAGGGGCTGTTTACGTACCTTAAATTATGAGAGTTCTGAAGTGTTGGGAAAGAACAATTTCCAAAAGCAGTGTGGGGGTCCCCAGAGATGCACTGGGTGGGGAGGGAGAATTAATGGGCAGAGGAGGAGTGGCTTCATAAATGTGTTTCTCTTATAAAATGTCTTCCTTTAGCTAAATAAATACTGTATTTCAAGAGGCACATTCTGCACTGGGACAAATAGCCTATTGCAAGTGAACTTGTTATTCCCGGCCCCTAGCCTCTGAGTGAAAGGGTAATTTGCCTCCCTCCCCAAAGAAAAAGTTTGACAGTCCTCCTATAGCCCCACCTCTCCCAGCATTCCCTGCTGTGCTGGCCCCCATTCTAGGCTAAGATCAGACAGAGACTGAGCCGTAAGGGTCAGCCTGGCCAGTTGCAGTTTGGAAACAGATTATTCCTTGCTGTTTTTTTTCTCTTGCTGCTGGTGGAGGGTCAGGGTTGGAACTGGGAATGGATGAAAGAATCTGTCCCAGCATAGGGGCTTTTGGATTGCCAGACAGGAATTATTGGGGCTAGCACAAATCCTCACCTCTCTTCTGAGAGAAGTACTTTAAAGGAGGTGGGGTGAAGGCAAAAGGAAAATCTTCCTTCAGACATTTTTGAAACTTCGGTGCATAATTTTAAACACATGGATAAGAGCAGATTGGTTAGGTTGTTTTCTTGTTGGATCATTTCCACTTAAGAGTTGGCCAGGGCAGAACTTTCAGTTCAATATGCAGGATACAAATGCAGTGTTGCCAGTCCTTGCAATATTGGAAGTTTTACTTACAGCTCCAGCTTCTGGAGAAGAGAGATTGGGGGAATCCAGTCTTCCTATTTTTAAATGAGAGTTTTTAGCCCTCATGGTTACAAAGAAGCTTGAAAAGGTGACCCGAGTGCATCTTAAAGGTCAAAACCCAGATGGCAAAGAACTCCAGTTTTTTTAATCCCCTGATTTTTAAACCAGTTTTAGAATTGTTGGGGCCCTGATTCATGATTTTTGAATATTTGGGGTTATCCTGTGCAAATGATGGGTTTTAATACCCAAACCTTAATTAAAAAGTGGATTATGCCTGAGCTGATGACTTCAGTACACTTGCTAATGGACAAGTGTCCTCTTCACAAACCACCACAGCTGACACTAAGTGCCTCCCTTGTTCATGATCTCAGCAGAGAGGCCAAATTCCACTTTCAGCCTAGGTTTGGTCTCTTCATGTTTGTGCTGAGAGAATCTCACTCTGTTCTGAAGCCAACTGAAGGATTCCTTTGCTCCAGCACTCTATCCATGTACAATACAAATCATTCAGTAAAGGAAACCATTATTAATTTGCTTTTCCTCTAGTAGGAGCATCAGTTGGACAAGCCACACTTCCCTAGGAAGAGCAGGTTGAGAGAGCAAGAGCATGTAGCTAGAGCAGGGGTCAGCAACCTATGACACGTGTGCCAAAGATGCACGCGAGCAGGCGTGCCATTAAAAATCCTGCCCAGCCCAGCATGCTCTTCTCCGTCCTCTGCCCCCCGCCTTCTACTGCGGGGGCAGGGGGCAGAAGCTTGGTCCTGCCGGCTCCCCTGCCTCTTCCTGCAGCTCCTGGGTTCCTGCCCCTCCTCCTCCTCACCTTCCCTCTCTCCCTGCCCGTGGATCAGCTGATGGCCCTTGCAAGGGAGGGGGAAGGGGAAAGGGAAGGGGACAAACAGAGCCGCTGCTCCTGGCTGGCAGAGGCAGAGAAGTGGGGGCAGGGCCTTGGGGAATGGGGTGGAATCAGGGCATATCCCCTCCAGCCCCGTGCCGTGAGCCGCTCAGGGCACGGGACTGGGAGCACCCCCAGGACGCAAGCCCATGACCCCAACCCAACCCCCACCCTTTTGCCCTGACCCCCCCCATACCCAGCTCTCTGCCTTGAGCTCTACAGCCCAGCACATCCCTCAGACCCCTGCTCTGACCCCCCGTACTCCCCTCACAGACGCCCAGCCCTCTGCATGACTCCTTCACCCCCCCCATAGCCCCAGCCCTGACTCTGGCACCCCCACACATACCCAGGCCCCCCAGGCCCTGACATCTGCACCCCTCTCACACGCCCCCATCCCTCTGCCCAGACTCCTGCACCCTCCTCACACACACCCAGCCCCCTGCCCTGACTCTTGCATCCCCACTCATCCCCAGCCCCCGCCACCCCATACACCCCCCATGTCCCCACCCCCACCCTGAGCACCAAATGGGAGTTTCTGCCCCTCCCCTTGCACCAAATGGGAGCTGCCCAGGTAAGCGCTCCACACCCAAACCTCCTGCCCCAACCCTGAGCCTCCTCCCTCATTCTAGTTCCTGGCCAGACCCTACACCCCATCCCCCAGCCTGCTCCTTCACCCCAGCCCTGTGCTCAGTGCACTCCCACCCTCACCTCAGTGCAGAGAGAGAGGAAGAGAATGGGCCAGAACCAGGGAGAAGGTAGGTACCCACTCCATGTGGGCAGGGCAGAGACCCCAGACCGGCAGCGGGCTGAGTGGATCTGGCAGCCGGGATCCCATGGCTCAGCCCACTGCTGGTCTGGGGTCCTGGCCACCCCGCCCAGCCTGCTGCCAGTCTTGGGTTTTGGAGCCGGCCCTTGCCAGGCGGGGTCCAGTCTGCAGGCCCCGCTCAGCCCACTGCCGGCCTAGGTGAATGGAACCCCAGACCAGCAGTGGGCTGAGCGGGCCGGCGGCATAAGATCAGCATTTTAATTTAATTTTAAATGAAGCTTCTTAAACATTTTGAAAACCTTGTTTACTTTACAATAAGATGATGATTTAATTATATAATATATAAGCTTATAGAAAAAAACCTTTTAAAAAACATTAAAAGGTAGTACCGGCACGCAAAACCTTAAACGAAAGTGAATAAATGAAGACTTGGCACACCACTTCTGAAAGGTTGCCGACCCGTGAGCTAGAGCTTTTTAAATCTGTGGCTATCCACTTTACAATTGCGGATATCTGCCTCCGCAGACCTCACACACTTGGGGCAAGCTTGTCTAACAGGAGTCCTGTGCACTGGCTTAGCATGTGTTGAGCATAACTCTTTCTATTAGCAACTATAACGCCCTGCTACTTAAGTGTGGTTAATGGTTATTCTTTTCACTCAACTGCTTCTTGTGTTGAAGGTGTTAGGTTTGATTCCTTTGGGCTCTTAGAGAATCTATGCAAAGGGTTTAGGTTCTTTTCATATCCCATGATACTTTCTAGGGAGTAAAGTACTCTTCTGAAATGGAGGTAGAAATTCTATATTTCTCTAAAAATGGAGTTCCCTAGTAAATAGTGCATGGAAACTAGTGATTTATGATCTGTGTGGTTTGTATTTAGTTTACTGAAGAACACACACTCTGTGAAAATGTGTTAACCAAGATTTTAAATGGTTTACATATGTTTGGTGAAGTGACTTCATCTATTTATATACTTGTTCAGGGCCAGATTCTGATATAGGGTTGCCAGGCATCCGGTTTTTGACTGGAATGCCCAGTCGAAACGGGACCGAGGCTGCTCCAGTTGGTAGTGCCGACTGGACCATTAAAAGTCTGGTCAGTGGCGTAGTGGGAGCCTGGGGTTAAGGCACGCTCCCTGCCTGTCCTAGCTCCGCACGGTTCCCGAAAGTAGCCACCAGGTCCCTGTAGCCCCTAGGCGCTAGGGCAGCCAAGGACTGGAAGGCTTTGCACGCTATTCCCCGCCCCAAGTGCCATGGGAGCTGTAGGGAGTGGCATCTGTGTGCGTGAAGGCAGCACGCACCATGCTGAGACGTCTGGCTGCTCATGCACCTAGAAGCTGCAGGGATCTGGTGGCTGCTTCCTTGGAGTCGTGGTAAGCGCCACCAGGACCCTGCTCCCCATCCTGCACCCCAACCCCTTGCCCCAGCCTGGAGCTCCGTCCTGCACCCCAAACCCCTCATCCCTGGCCCCACTCCAGAGTCCACTTCCCGACCGGCACTCCAAATGCCTCGGCCCTAGCCCAGAGCTCCATCCTGCACTCCAAACCCCTCATCCTTGGCATCACCCCAGAGACCAGACTCTAAACCAGAGCCCTCGCCTCCCCACATCCCTACCCCATCCCGCAGAACCCTCCTGCACTCCAAACCTCTCATCCCTAGCCCCAACCCAGAGCCTGCATCCTCAGCCAAGAGCCCATATCCCCTCCCACACCCCAACCCCCTGCCCCAGCCTAGTGAAAGTGAGTGAGGGTGGGGAAAAGTGAGGAACAGAGGAAGGGGGGATGGAGTGAGCAGGGGCAAGACCTTGGAGAAGGGCCAGAGCATGGGCAGGGGGCGGGGCAGGGTGTTCCATTTTGTGTGATTAGAAAGTTGGCAACCCTACCCTTAATCACACATGGTAATATCTTTTTGGTACAAATAAGGTCCATTTGCTTCAATGGAACTTGATCAGGAAATTACTTCCAGCTCAGTGTGGGTGTGCCAGAATCTGGTCCTGAGACAGGGTGACCACCCATCCCTTATTTTAAGTTGTATTCCCATGGTATATTACATTTCAAACAATAATTTGTAGCTTATGGTAGTTGCATTGTATACTTGGGGCAGTAGACATGAGAAAAAAATACATGATATGCTAAGAGAATTGTCTGTAAAATGTCCCTTTAAAATGAAGGATCCCCGTCCCCCTTTTTAAAATGTGGTTTTCCCTTAATTTTCCATCCAACAAAGGTGACCCCCTTACTCTGAGATTCTCTGGAGTCTCCTGCAGGCTATAGGAATTCTTAAAAATGCAGTCAAACAATGAAGTCCCACTGTCAGCCACTCTGTGAAACAAACAACAAAATCTTCTTGCAGGATCACTGGACTGCAGTATGCTCCACAGCATTGCAGCCTTGGGCTTTATTGAACCAAGGTGGGGATCGGTTCCAGCATCAGTGGTGCCCTCCTTGAAAAAGCTATCCCATAATAACATGGGCTGTGAAATCCAGTGCTAATTAAGTGTAGAATGTGACTGTAATTGTTCATGGGACCTTGGCACTAATTTATATGGCTGTGCTGGCTGTGGTTATACTGCTGTATTTCCCTAAACTGGGGACTGGAAACACTTACATGTCCAGGATATGTAAACTGGAGATTATATCCCAGAGCACTGATTTACACACACCTATGACCTTCATTTCTCATGCAGGGTGAATTATGTTTGGCTTTCAGTATGTGGAGGGTTAGAACTGTTCCTTCTTTCAGCCAGTCTTTTGGGCTTGTTTGTCCTCCCTTATGAGGAGAAATGCAACCTTCCCTCCTGGTGAGGCTCAGTGTCTTGCTGCTCTTAGCCTACTGACAGCTTGACTCCTCCCCCTTCTGCCAACAGGGGGAGGGTTTTAAAAAGGTCTCAGGCAGTCCTTAGTTGGGATCAGCTGATCCTAACTGACCTCAGGTAACTCCCTCTCAGCTGATTCTAATTGATTCTCTGGTAACCCCTTCTTAGCTGAACCTGGTTGGCCTGTAGTTACCCACTCCTCAGTTGATAGGGAGGAGGGCCTTTTAACCTTCTCGGATTGTTTTCTACCACCCAGCCCTGCTGCCCCCGTTGCAGCAGTCTGTCCTGAGTTTATCACACCAGATCCAGAGCTTATCCCACCTATTGGGATGGCGATGGGTAACGTCTCTCCCACCCATAAAGTTCTTCAGGACTGTACTTCTCTATCCCTCCTACTTGAAGTTTAGCTAAGGCCACCAAGATGATCCGGGGTGTAGTGCTATCAGTATATGGGTGAGATGTCGGGCTGCCCATGTGCCTAGAGGCTGCAGGGATCTGGTGGCTGCTTTCTTGGAGCCATGATACATCAAAGTGCTCTCTGGCACCAAGCAAGAAAGCCCAAGGATTACCTGGTAAAGGACCCGGGCCTGCCTGCCAGCCTTCTCTCTTAAAGGTCCATCACTGACTCTGGTGAGCGGTATGGGACCCACCATCCTGCCTGCACCATTGTCATTTCAAGTCCAGGTGCAGAGAGAGCATGGGTCTCCACCTGCTCCTATGACATCTCCGGTGCTACAGGACCAGGGTAAGGCTCCCTGAGAGGTCAAGCCAGCCGTTAAGACTCCTCTAGAGGCGGGGAAATGCTGTTAGTTGCAGCGGGCCTCTTCCAGGAGATGTAGGCCTCAGTTAAGGACCTCCCCTTTGAAAGTCTTCGATCAGACAGACGCTAAGCTACATGGGTAGAAGAATACTAAGGCTACCCTTTGCTCATTGGGCATGCATACCCTGCAGTCTGCCAGAAAGCCATTCCAGCCTTGGCTGCTGTCGAGGCCTTGCCAAGCCCAGCAAGGATCTACAAGAAGAAGGGACACTGTGTTTAGCCATTGCCACCCTTCCTCTTCTCACTTGCCAGCCCAGCCCGGACCTGCTAAGCACCCAGGGGGCCAAAAGTGATCATTTTGAGGGTGCGCTCGAGAGCAATGCCTCAGTCATCTTTCCTCAACTGCCTTTCTCCTTGCCGCTTGGCCTGGTTGTGGGTTACCTTGGACCGCTGTGTCCTGCACGTAGTAGCTCAGGGCTATACAGTGAAGTTTGCGGATACCCCTCCTTCTCACCCCCTCTGCTTCCCCGTCCCTTTTCAGGGACTCCTCTTAAGAGCAACTCCTGGTCCATGAGGTTGACGAACTCCTGCAGTTGGGGGCTGTGGAGGCAGTTCCTCATGACATGGAAGGCAGAGGATTCTGCTCCTGATACTTCCTAATCCCAAAGGCCAAGGGGGGGCTTTAGACCCATTCTGGACCTGCATGGCCTCAACAAGTCTCTCAAGAAGTTGAAGTTCCGCATGGTCTCCCTGGCCTCCATTATCTCCTCCCTAGATCTAGGGGAGTGGTATGCCACTCTTGACTTAAAGGTCACTTACTTCATTGTCTCCATATTCCCAGGACACAGACGTTCCTGCGCTTCATAGTGGCAGGGCGCCACTTCCAGTTCACGGCGCTACCCTTTGGCCTGTCATCGGCCCCCAGGGTGTTCACGAAATGTGTGGCACGGCTTATCTCAGATGGGGGTAGGGAGATGTTCCGTACCTTGACTGGCTCATCAAGGCTGTCAATGGGGGAAACTGAGGCAAAGAGCATGGAAGTGACTTGCCCATTGGACTAGAACTGTTTCCCAGTCCTAATCCAGTGCTCTAGTCACTAGTCTATTTGGGAATCCTGCTAGCTAGACTTGCAGGCTTACTGCATTCCCCCCCCCCCCCCCCCCCCCCACACCCCTTGTCTCTGCTGGTGAAAATTCTCTGTTAAAAGAAACGATTTGGAGCGTAAAAGTTCCCAGTCATGACTCACTCTAGCTGAAGGAGCACCGTGGTCAGATGAACAGCTGTGTGTGATGTGTCTGTGCCCCACTGCTCTCTCCCACCATGACTCACTCTCTTCCTGTCTCCCTGGGGTTTTGGGGATGGGATGAGGTGGGGTGGGGAGGGGAGGTGGCTTCTTTCTCTCCAGATTTAGAAAAAGCTGTGCTCATCAAGAGAGAGGTTAGTGGTTAAAATCAGCTCAGCCCAGCCCAGTCCAGCTACTTATTTCCAGGGCAGAAACCACGTGAATCAAAGAGACTAGAGGAGCCTGGGAAGGAGAAGTTGGTCTGTTTCATCTCTGTTCTTTTCCCAACAACCAAAATTGCTATGTAAGGGTAACAGGTGATTCCCAGAGGACTGGACAGCTATTGCTTGTGAGGAAATGTGGTCAGGGAGTTAGGCGAGACTGGTTCTGTTTCTAGGTCTGTCAATGGGTGACTATGGGCAAGAACTTCAATTTTTCTGTGCCTTGGTTTCCCCACTGGTAAAATGGGGATAATGACGCCTCATAAAGTGCTCTGAGATCATGTTTGTAGGTTGCTGTGTAGCAGTATGGCTTTTCTTTTCTGTTTCTGCAAGCGCACATGAGATTTAAAAAATAAAAAATGTGGTGATCTGCAGTCTGGTCCCCATAATGACAGCGACAGATTGAGGGTACCTACACTGCTTGGGGATGATCCTGAGGCGTTGCTGTGGGGGGTCTTTGAAGAGTGGTGGGCAGGAGCTGAAGTTACAACAGAAAAAGGTTTGGAATCTCTTCTCTGCACCCTTCCGTGCTGTGCTCTCCAGGGAAGAGTCCTGCTGTGGCACTGTGGTCAGCTTGTCATGTTTTGGGGCCATTGCTGGGAAATTGTGTATGTAAAGTGGCAAGACCCTTCCCCAGTCTGTGCCTCAGTTTCCTCTCCCAGCCTTTTTGTCTTGTCTGTTTAGACTGTAAGCAGTTTGGGGCGGCAACTGTCTCTTGCTGTTTGTGGCTGTAACCTCCTGGTCAGTGGGTGTTAAACAGCTGCACTTTGCGAGTGGGGATTTGAGTGTTTTTAGCTCTCAGTGTGTTGGCCAAGGTGTTTGCTGTTGCATGTACAGCGGATAGCACAAGGGGACCCTCATCTTGGAGGCCTGTACGTGCTACTATACATGAAGGTGTTAATGACCGCCATCGTATGTCTTTGCTTTATGGATCAGTCACAGAGACTGTTAAAGCTGATATGCATGTAGCCACCATTCATTCCAGCTAAATGGAAGGCGTGAATAACTTCTTTATAGAGTGAGATTATTTCTAGCAATCAGTAGCCACTGTCCCAGGTCAGGGCAGCTACACTGGTATCTCCCCGCATGGGTATTCACTTCCAGCTCCCCAGCTGTTTGCTTTTCTTGGGTGGAGACCCATGTCTCAATACATTCAAATCAGGGTATTTCTAGGCTGTGCAGTTCCCTGCCTTCACTGTGTTATTCCCAGCACAGACAGGCTGCCCAAGGACACCTGGCTGCTTCTCTTCAGAGATGGTTATAGATACCACCCAGCTCTTTTTATGCAAGACTGTTTTATTGTCTTGGTAAAGATACTATGGAGAAGACATTAAAACCAATGAAAGAACCTGCACATATCCTAATACCGGAGATCACCCCAACTCCAACATGGTGTCTGGCAAGAGCAGTCCTTCAGAGACCCAAAAGGGGGGGTCTCTTCTATGGTCACAAGTTCTTAACAGCCTCCATTCAGAACTAGTCAGGAGTCTTTCCTCTTGAGTTTCCAGGAGCAGGTAAATATTAGATCATGGGATTTGTTCCCCAGGGCACAGCTTCCAAAAGAGTTGATTCCAAGTGGATTATTTGCATTCCCCTTATCTCCACGTACTTCCTAGGAAATCCACTTCACATGTATCAGGAAGTTCCTAATAGCTTCTGGAGATTGCATTAGGTTAGGTCTGCACTACAGACTTGTGTCGGTATTAACTGTCTCCCTGAGTGACATAATTATACTGAACTAACCTCTGGTGTGGACAGCGTTGTTTCGACAGGAGAGCTGCTCCCATCTACATAGCTACTGCCTCTTGGGGAGGTGGAGTAACTACCCTGACAGGAGCAGCTCTCCCCTTGGCTTAGTAGCGTTGTCACTAACGTGCTATAGTGGTGCAGCTGCAGTGCTATATGTGAAGACAAGCCCTGAATCCCTCTCCTAGAGAAATTGCATACATGCACAACTGCATTTTTAATATAATGAACCCCAAGATATTACATCTAGTTAAATCAAGTTTAACTTAATTCAATAAAGTTCATTTAGGATATTCCAGGAAATTGTGTGTCATGGCCACCACCTGGGCACTAGGTCTTAGCAAGAACTAACTCAGGAAGAATGAGGGGTTTATTCTCTAATTACAAACACAGAAGCCAGGGCATTGGTTGCAGTTGTGTGTGTGTTAGAGCCTGGGAAACGCAACCAGACAGCACAGAGAAAAGCCAAGAGAAAGTGAGGGCAGCTGTCATGAGCATGACTCTGAGAGGAACAGAGGCTGGACTGGCTTGAAAATTGTGAGCAAAGAAACTGTCTCCAGTTTGATCCTCTAGGAAACAGGAGTTTGTGCGCATTCTGTGTAAATTAAGCAGGATTGCACTACAGAAATACAGGTACCTGACTCCATTCTCAGTTTCCCCTTCTGATGGAGAGAACTCAAGAAGGCCCCCAATATTGGTTCACTGTTTGGGTTAGGGGGCTGCAGCATTAATAGGCCTCTTGATCTGAGGTCAGAGAGGTCTCTGGCTGGGCAAAGTTTGGACATTCCCCCCCCCCCCCCCTTGGGTCAGCGACAGCTATGTGTTTGTCTTTCGGGGTGGATTCTCTGCCATTCTCTGCGTTAAAGGTGGACACTCTAGATGGGGCTGGTACACAGCTCCTGGAGCTGGCATGGCAGCTGATGACACCCTATGATGTCTAATGAGCTGCTGCAGCCCAGCCTGTCTGACTTTTCTCTGTGCCTGCGGGCTGTGCATACCTGGCTTTATTTGCAGAGGGCTGCATGCTTGGCTTTGGGTGCCTGGCTGTCATAAGTGGCAGACTCCTTTGTGTAAAGGCCAGGGAGGCGAGTGGGGCTGAGGGAACATGTACAGGCTAGTTGTGTGCATAAAAGACCAAGTGATTAAACTGGCAGTTGGTAGGGGGGTAAAAAAACCTTTGAGAGAAGGAGAGATGGGAAAAGACTAGGAGAGAGAAACTGTCATGGAGTTTACAAATATAAATACATAGATTTCTAAACAGCTAAATCCCAGGACTGCCAAAAATAGGGCTGAAGATATGGAGCCATAACTGGACAGTGAGGAACGGGGAGCAAGAGGGTGTCCTTGCACAGCATATGATGTTACATGCTGTGTTTGGTGCTCTCTGCCTACAAAGCATGTTGCGTTCCCCACTCCTGGGAGGTGGATGAATGCAGTCTTACTATCCCTGCTTTACGGATAGTGATTCTGGGCAGAGACGTCAAGGGAGCTGCCCAAGGCCTCAGACATACGGACGCAGTGTCAGAGTCACCAAAACTCAGGAGTTCCTGGCTCCACCTAGACTGGGCCTCTCTCTAGGATAGTGGTGATCTTGGACATAGTGAATATTCTCTTGCCTTGTAACAATCATGACGTGATCCCAGTTATGTGAAACTGAGGGTGGATTGACCACCCAGAGTAAGATCTTGCTGCTGTGTCTCTCTGCATTTGGCTGTGTATGGTATTTATAAGATGCCTATTCTTTTGATCTCCAAAGTCATGATCCTGCAAAGGGACCTACATCTGTGAACCCTGTAGGAGTAAGAATCCATATTTATTGGTCCCTTTGCAGGCTGGAGCCTAAGGGCCAGATTATTAACAGTGTTTATTGTTGGTTATTTTTATTACTGTAGTGCCTGGGAGCCCTTGACATGAACCAGGACCCATTGTGCGAGGTGCTGTACAAACAGAACAAAAAGACTGTCCCTCCCTGCCCCCAGGATCAGAGACAACAGCTAGGTATAGATACAGGGGAGTAGATGAAAACCAGGAGCCGGTATTGGTCAGCATGGTGGGTGGTCTCTCCACACTGGCAGCCTACCTTTTGCTGAGCTGTTTTGTAGGCCACAGGGCTGAGGAGGGACTTTAACAGATAATGAGGTAGCTTTGCAGATGTTTACTGGGAGCAACTCACAAGTATATGGAGCAGGGTGGCAGAAAGCAGGAAGGCTTTTGTTTGAAAACGTCACCAATGGGCAGTGGAGGCTGGCCTCCTGGGCTGATCTGAGGTGAGGTTCATTTCAGTGAGAGGTGCTTAAATACCTTTCAGAAACCTGGGCCTAAATGCTTCTTGCTTTGATATGTCTCTTGTGTGCTGGCTCATTGTCGAGGTAGATTTCTTCCTCAACAGTTATGCTGTCTATAGAATAGTGGATGTCGGTGACAGTTAAATTAATTTCAAAACCACCCAAAGCCAGCAAATTCATACTTGAATGCAAATCTAAAGTCTGGGAGCTTTTGAAGTTGGAGTTCAGGTTTGGCCCATCTCTCGTGAGAATTCATGTCTTGCTGCTTACTGAATATTCTGTTCCAGTTGCTTTCCCACCACAGTCTCCCAGTATGCCTGGTGCTGACTGGTGGGGTCTGGACACTGGGACTTGAGGGGAATGAAATAAAAGGCATGTGCGCCCACATCGTGACAGCAGCTGAGCTCTGTGTGAAACTAGGCTCAAACCACCTCACTCAGGGAGGAAGGAACTATCCAAACCTATGGAGCAGGCACCATGCCACAAGGTCTGGGCACCTCCACCCCAGCAGCGGAAACAAAGAGCCAAGCCTCTTCAGCAGCCCTGACTCACAGGGTATTCTGGGTGGGGGCGAGCCAGGAAGGGAGGGGTATGTTGGGATTGTAGGGGTCTGACCAGGACAGGAGAATGCTCTGGGGCTACAGTGGGGAGAGAGGACTCCCCTCAGCTCTCTCCCGCAGCAGCACCTCCCTGTCCCTCCCTGTCATGGCAGCTCCGCGGCTGAGGCTGCATGATAGGTGCCCCTCCCCCTACAGGTCTGGGATGAGGCTGAGTCCAGGCCAGGGGTAGGGCACCTCAGTCATGGCTGGGGTAGGGAATCCCGACCAGTCTGGGCACCCCGGCCGCCACAGGTCCCCAAGCAGGTTCCCTGAGAGCCTAGGTGGCGCTAAGATGGCTGCTGTGCGGCCGTGCAGCTTACAGGGAATGTAATTCTCAACCTATTTGCCATTGTGGGGTGCAGCTGTCTATGTGGGCCACATCCACACAATATATATACTATCTGTATGGCCCTGAGGATGTCACATGGGCTGCAGCTGTGTTCTGATTGGGCCACAAGCAGGCTGTGGGTTGAGATCCACTGAACTAGATTGTGCTCTAAACCTCTTGAGAATATTTTACAGTGGTTGCGTGTGACAGGCTTGTCTACTGCTGTTTGTCGTGTCTATTTAGAGCATTAGCTCTCCAGAGCAAAGAATGTCTCTTTCTCTTTGTCTGTACAATGCCCCACCCAGTAGGGACATAATCCCTGCTAGAGGCTTGTCTGGGCCGCTAAGTTCTAGTGTAATCAGACTTTGGGGCTCAGAAGTCCCCAGTCCTGCTCTGAAACTGAATAGCCCACTGAAATAACATACACTGAGATAGCATCCTAGAGCAAGGGATCAAGGCCTCATTGCGCTACGTGCTGTACGCACACATACACTAGCCGGTGGCTACCCTGACTGGCTTAAAGTCCAAGAGATGTCAAAGGGTAAGGCTGCAGCAGAGCTGCCAGGATCCACTTCTCCTGCAGAGGGCGCTGCCCAGAGCCTCCCATATACCCTCAGTTAAATGATCCTGGGATGGTTTGAGAGGCCAGCCCAGAAATAATCATGTCACTAGCCCTCCCACAAATCTTACATCCCACCTGACTTGAGCCCTAAGCTCGCCCTGCCGGGGAAGACCTGAACACTTCATTTCCCCACCACCCTGAGCCTCTGGTCCTCATTTCCTGGGTGAGACAATGCCCCCACACTTTCAACAACACAAGCAGCCTGTTCCATTGTCTGACCCTGATGGTCTCTCCTCCAGTCATCCTTCCCTGCCTCCCTGCCTGATGCCTTGGTTTGCTTTAATTAGATCAATGGGGATTTTAGGGCCATGTTGGAGCTAGGGGGAATAAATTACATACATAATAAAGCAAAGTACGCTGGGTAATTTGGGGAAATTAAAGTAGAACAGTGGTCCCCAAACTTTTTTGGTAGCTCCTCCCTTTACCCGGTTCTGCCCACCCAGGAGCCTAGGTCTGAAACTGGAGCCAGAGACCGAGGCCAGGAGTCGCGAGCCATGGCTGGGCCTGAAGCTGCAGCTGGGATCGTGGCTGAAAGCGGGGCCAGGAGCCAGTGGCCAAAGCCGGGGCCAGAGCTGTTGCTGGGACTGGACCGGAGCAGAGATGGGGACAGAGTGGGGCTGAGAGGCACTCTCCCCCCACCCACTATGGGGGCTGGCCCAGGCCCCATTATGCCCCCCCCCCCACAAATGTTCCTCTGCACCCCGGTAGGGGAGCACACCCCACAGTGCAGGGAGAATTTCCTTTCCCCTGCAGAAACGGGCTGCAGTGCTGCTGGCTGCCACTAGAAGATGCTGGATCTGGCATATCCCAGCTCACACATAGAAGATACTGCTGGGGGGAGGGGAAGGGAGCAAGAGGCTTCCTGGCAGCCTCAATTCTCAGTATGCCCTGAGGGAAGCACAGGCGGCGCACAAGCCTGGGATCAAGCATCAGGCTGTCTCCCCCTCTGGATCCCTGGGTTCTAGAGGAAAAGGGGGTTTGGGTGTATTGGCTGGGGAGCACAATGGCTGGGGATTGCCGTGTTCTCTTTCAGCTGTAGAGTCCAGAGTTGCCAGTAGTGTCAGTAGGGCAAAGGGAGGTCTTGGGGGTCCCCATGCTCATTTTAGGGCTGTGTGGTCTCTTCTGCTCTTCATGCCCTCCCCACTGCTTCGTGCTCTGCTGCCTGTCCTGCATGGCTGCTGCAGAGGGGCACTGGAGAACTGGGTATGCCCAGGTAGGGGCTGCCTTGGGAGTGTGTGTGGGGGAAATCCTGCCTTCTAATGCAAACTTTGTCAGTGACTTTGTGGGCTCCTCTGGCAGCACTTAAAAGGCTGGGTCCTGTGGCTGGTAGAGGGAGGTTGAGCTTCCTCCCCCGCCCTTGGCTTCAGCACCCGCCCCCGCCAGGGTCTGGCCCAAAGAGAAGGGGACAGTGTTATGGGTCTACCAAAGCCTTTAAAGGGCAACGATCCTTTTTGCTCCCCTCCTGCCCTCTCCCCACCTTCATCGCTCCTTGCTGCCCCGACTGTTCCGCCTCCTGTCCCCATGCTATCTCAGCCCCTTCACCCTAGAGCCGAGCAGGGCTGCCAGGTCTTGCTCTGAAGCTGCTTAGTCCTTCTCAGCCTTGCCAACCCCATGTATTCACAAATCTTGAGTTGGGCCCCAAAAAAATATTGGGAGTGGCTTAAAACTCCCAATTTGGGCCAATAAAAGCCTATTTCTGGCTCTCTGAGCCTTTAGGCTTCTCTGCCAGAAATGGACTCTTAAAAAAAAAATGTAAAGCTGAGATTCTGCTGCATTTGTTTGACTCCAGGAGTGGTGGCTAGCCTGATGTCTGAGACTTGGCTGCCCTGCTTCCTGGAGGAGAGACCTCTGATTCCACCTGTGGGTCTGGGCTCTGTGGGGATAGGCTGTGAAAAGTGGCACCCAGAGACAGAAAGATAGGAGGAGGAATGCGGAGAGGAGAGCAATATGTAATGATAAAACCCCCCCGTAGTGCGTAATGCATATGGAGGGTCCCTGTGTGCCAGCTGAGGTAGTATGGCTCTTCTGGCCCTTGGGCTGCTCTGAAGCTGGCTGGAGTCTCTGTCCTGTTGCAGGTGTTCTGATGGGAACAAAGCTGGACAAGCCTGGCCTATTTGAAGCACGTGGGTGAGAGAGGCAGTATGTTTGTCAGTGATAATGGTGGCCATTGCTGGAAGCAGGATTATTTGCATTCTGGTAGTGTATAGTGGCTCAGTGGTGATTGTGGCCCTTTGACTGGGCGCCATACACACTCCTCAGGAGAGACTGCCCTTGCCCCAGACAAGACAAGGGCTGTTTATTCCCAAGGCACAGAGACCAACTGACCTTGCTAGGGCTGTGCAGAGAGTCGGTGGCAGCAGGGAATAGAATGCAGCTCTCCACAGTCCCAGGCCAGTGTCTGACCCACACAGCCATCTCGGGTGGTTGGACTGAGCATGGCAGGAGGTGGATCCTGAGCTGGATGCACCCACACTCTGAGCTGGTGCAGCCGTGGGGGGGAAATACCTGATTAGGAGAACCAGTTGCCAGACAGTGGGCACCTGGGCTGTATGGGCTGGTGGCCTGCCTGAGCCAATGCAGGAGACAAGTTGAGTTTGACCCCTCCAAGAAGGAAGAGTGCCGAAAGTCCATGACATACACTAGGGACCTTGCCGTTGCTGTTGTACGTGGAAGGTGCTCAGATGCCCTGGTAATAGGCAGCGGTGGAAAGCCCTCAGGGAGGTAGGTAGCAGTAAGACACAGGCCGAGGCGGGTCTCTAGCTGAGCCAATGTGCCAACCCTTCTGTGTGAGTAGGGCTGAGCTCAGCCCTGCCTTCAGTTCTGTTCCTGGTGGGGCCAGCCCGGAGCCCCTGCTGTCTATGGCAGTTCATGTTGAGTGTTGTGTCTTTCTTTTCAGCTCAGGGCAGCTCCTGCCAAGAGGGAAGATTCACTTTGCCAAGGACATACGAGGCCTTGCTCTCCACTCCCCGCTGCCTCCCACTGACTCTCTGGGATCTCGCCCTGCAGCACAGATGCCCTGCCCTTTGCTCATCCTGGGACTGCTGGTGCTTGCTCCAGCCGGTGAGTGGGGCTGGGGGAAGGGCAGTGTGAGGCACTTCAGGATGGGAGATGGGGCACTAGGATGGTCCAATGCCCTGAATGAGACCTCTGGCCTGAGTTACAATCCCCACGGGCTGCCGTAGGCCCAGATTCCTTTCCCATTGGGGTCAGTAAGGGCTGTGACTTGGGGCAGAACAGGATCGGGCCCTTTCTCCATGGCACTAACTCCTGGGATGTGTGGTGTGAGCATCAGGATTTCAGAGGGGGCTGGAGCTTCTCTGGCGATGTCGTGAGACCCTCCTACCCGGCTGTCTCTCCTCTCTGCTCCTCAGCCCTCGTGGGGGGAAAGAAGGAGCAAAGAGCCCAGCAGATCAGTGCGGCCTTGTTCCCTCTTCTCCTGTGAGCACCAGGGGCAATAAGGGTCCTCCCCCTCTTCTCCCCACTCCTTCCCTGTAGCACCCAGTCTGGGAAGGCGCAGAGGACAGATGAAGAACCTCTGGAGCTGCTCCCCCTCCCTCCCCAGCCTGGAAGGGGGAGAGAGGACCATTCTGCAGTCCTCCCAGGGCTGGGAGAGGGATGGAGACCGCCAGGAGGAGCAGAGGTGAGGCTGAAGGGGGCAGAATGGATGGTGGGGATAGGATTAATTGTTGGCCAGAGGACAGGCAGATGTGGGGTGAGAACTCTGGCAGTAGGGGCCATATCATCTCCCACAATACAGTGCCTGTTACCTGTGTGCTGGGTGTGGGCAAGGGAGTTGGCTATCAACAGATGGATTGATTAACCACAATAGAGTCTTTGGCCCTGCAATTGATTCCAGGGGAGTCTCTGGGAACAGATGTTCTCATGACACTTCTCAGGTCTGGAGGTTTCAGCTGGGCTGTCAGGAGAATGGTCTGTCTGGCTGCATTTCAGTTGCTTACACTCCTGGCTGAAACCTCAACACAGATATAGTGTTTGTTTTCCACTTCGGGTGTAAACTCAGGTAGGTTTTGACTCCCCTAGAGGCTGTGGGGCGAGAGATGTTCTGGCAGCAAAGGGCAGAGACAGGCATGGTGCTGGTGGCAGAAGCATTCTCACCAGCAGCCCTTGCTACACCACTGGGAATGAGGTTGCTTGGTTTCCTCCTGCATCCACTGCAACGGGAGGCTGACAGGGAAGGACCAGAGCCATGGCCCAGTATTGCTGGTAGCACTAGTGACCTCGGTGCTTGTGTTCACAGGAGCTTCTGCAGCTGTCTCATGGCTGGCTCCTCTGCAGCAACATCGGCAAAGGGTGGCGGGGGAGGGGAGGACCAGAACAGCAGGGGGAACTGGACAGTATTAAACCATCTAGCACAGGGGAGGACAAACTACAGCCCATGGGCCAGATCTGACCTGTCAGGGCTTTCAATCCGGCCCATGGGATTGCCAGCCCTGTGGGATAGTGGGGGCTAAGGCAGGTTCCCTGCATGTCCTGGCCCTGCGCTGCTCCCGGAAGTGACCAGCACCATGTCCCTGCGGTCCTGGGGGGTGGGGCTGGGGTTCAGAGGTCTCTGTGTGCTGCCTTTGTCTGCACGCACCGCCTCCACAGTCCCTATTGGCCAAGAACAGGGAACTGTGGCCAATGGGAGCTTTGGGGGTGGGACCCATAGGCAAGGGCAGTGTGTGGGAAAGCCGCCTGCCCCATCCCACCCCCAGGACATGCTGCCAGACATGCTGGCCACTTCCAGGAGTGGCATGGGGTCAGGGCAGGCAGGGAGCCTGCCATCATGCTGCTGCACGCTGCTGCCATCCAGGAGCAGCTTGAGGTATGCAGTGTCGGGTCAGAGCCTGTACCCCAACCCTTTGCCCTGAGCCCCTCCTGCACCCCAACCCCTTGCCCTGAGCCATCCCTGCACAACGGTCCCACTCCCACACACTGCACACCCTCCTGTACCCCAACCCCCTGCCGCAGCCCTACATTCATGGTCCGATATACAATTTTCCCACCTAGATGTGGCTCTTGGGCCAAAAAGTTTTCCCACCGCTGATCTAGCAGTTCTTGTTTTTCCAAACTTGGTTTAGAGGCCAGCACAGATGGCTCCCAGAGACGTAGAGAGGGACAGGTGAGCTAGAGTCACTCCCTGACTTGGTTGGAGGTTTGTTAAAATCAAACCTCTGGCTCCATCTAGTGTCTGAGAAGTCGTCTCACACATCTTCAACTGGCCTTTATTCCATTTATTCCAGCTTGAAAGGACTGATGTGGCTGCTGCGCAGTATCTGTTAATTGCCTAACACCTGCGGCAGCTACAGGATGGTAGGGGTCCAGAGTGGTATCACCCCTTCCCCTGCTTCCAGAGCTGGGATAATTTTCAGATTTTGTTTTTTCTTGAAACATCTAAGCCACGCTGGGCGTCTAGCGTGAGAAGTGCTGGATCTAAAGCGAGCTTCCTACAGCATAAAACCCATGGTGTACTGCCTTTCCCGAGCCTCTTCCTCCTTTCCTTTTTCTCTAGCCTCCACTTTTCCCTAGGCTGTGATGTCTTTCCTTCAATCTCTTCCTTTGCCTGTGTTGCCCTTGCATGAGCGAGTCCATTATTTTTTCCTCCTTTTAAAATATTTCTCTCCCTCTCATTTTCCCCCTAAAAATCTCTCTCAGGGCATATTTACACTACAAAATTAAGTCTACCTAAGTTACATCGATATACAGTAATTAAATTGCTTTTTTCTGTTCACACCACATTTCTTGTGTCAGTGGTTTGCGCCCTCATTAGCAGTGCTTACATCAGTGCAGAGAGCAGTGCATCATGGTAGCTATCCCCATGGGGCGTGTGTGAACTGCTAGCTGGGGGAAGCTAACCCCAGCCTCGCCCCTTCTGTCAGAGGCCCCACCTCTTCTGCCTGAGCCCAGAGGACCCCCCCACCATGTCCTTCAGCTCCTGCCCCGGGCTTGTGCCCCCAGCCCTGAAGCACTGGGAGGGGGGATGGTGTGGCCCTGGCCCACCCCCCTTCCCCAGAGTGCTAGGGGAGCCACAGAGTGGTAAGCAGGAGGGAGCCTGGGGGTGGAGTGTGGGTGGGGCCACGCCTGGCCTATGATATCTGCTGCCCATGGCTATCCCACTATGCAACTCACTACCATCTGGCGCAAGGTGTTTTGGTTTGCAAAGCCTCATGGGGGCAATGAATCACGCTGGGGTGACTGGGAACATGCGGTCAATGTTCCATGATGCAGTTTTCTTCATCCCATAATATTATCTGCATCCTATAATGTTTCATGCCTCTTTTCAAAATTCCACATACCTGTGCATCTGTCATCTTTGTGAGAAGCATGGATCCTGCACAGCTCTTCAGTATTGTGCTGACCGACACCAACATAACGTGCCTCGTCCGTCAGTATTTCCAGAGCCGCTGGAGGAGCTGCGAAGGATCTGACAGTGTCTTGCAGGATGCTTTGCTGACCTGCTATTGAACAAAACAATTCAAGATAGCTGTTGGCATTCACTGAGCAGCTACACATGGTGGAGTGCCAGTTCTGGGCCCAGGAAACAAGCACTGAGTGATGGGATTACATCGTTAGGCAAGTACGGGATGACAAACACTGGCTGCAGAACTTTTAGATGCTCAAGGCCACATTTCTGGATCAGCGTGTGGAACTTGCCTCAGTCCAGCGCAGCGACACCAGAATGAGAGCTCCACTGGCGGTGGAGAAGTAAGTGGTGAGCGCTCTGCAGAAGGTTGCAACACCAAATTGCCACTGATCAGTTGGGAATCAATTTGGAATTGGGAAATCCACCATGGGGGTTGCAGTGAAGCAACTCTCCAGAGCAATTAATCACGTCCTGATACAAAGGACGATGACTCTCGGCAATGTGCAAAACATAATGGATGGGTTCCCGAACTGTGGTGAGGCAGTAGATGTCATGCATATCACTATCTTGGCACAATACCATCTTGCCATGGAGTACGTCAACAGAAAGAGCTACTTGTCTATGGTATTGCAAGTGCTGGTGGACCACTGGATGTTCTACTGACATCAGTGCAGGCTGGTCAGGGAAGGTGCATGACACACACATCTGTAAAAACACAGGCCTGTTTGGAAAGGCGCAAGCAGGGATTTTCTTTGCAGACTTGTGGATTACCACTGGGGATGTGGAATCTCCTTCCTTAGAGGTTTTTAAGGTCAGGCTAGACAAAGCCATGGCTGGGATGATTTAGTTGGGGATTGGTCCTGCTTTGAGCAGGGGGTTGGACTAGATGACCTCCTGAGGTCCCTTTTAGCCCTGATATTCTATGGTTCTATGTGGAAATGGCAGTAGTGATCCTGAGAGAGACAGTCTGTCCCTTGCTCCTGTGGCTAATGAAGCTGTATATCTGCCACCTCAGCAGCAAGAAAAGCTTCAGCGGCAGGCTCAGCAGGTGCAGCATGACTGTTGAATGTGCCTTTGACCATTTGAAAGGCTGCTGGTGCTCTCTACTCAAGGATTGGTTAGAGCTGCCTGCTGTGCACTTCATATCTGTGAAGCAAAGGGGAGAAAAGTTCTGCCAGGGTCGAGCACTTAGGTGGAATAGCTGGCTGCTGATTTGGTAGGGGCAGTGCAGCAGCCCCGGAAAATACGTGGAATGTAATGGGGTGGAGGGGTTGGAGGGAGGTTCTAGGTTGCAGTTATTGATTGACTGCAGTGGGAGGTGAGCATGGGTGACTTGGGCCTAAAGGACTATAAGTGTCTCCATCGTGTCATTGAAAAGTGCTATCATAACCTGCTGCGTGTCTCTCTCCCTTCGTGCATTTCTACTCTCCACGCTCTCACTTTCCATTCTGTTTGCAAGGGTATCCTCCAAGCCCGCTGCTTGGTATCTGCAGCACCAGAGCTTGCAGGATCTCTTGGAACATGTCGTCCTGTGTCTTCTTTCTACTGGTCCTTATCTGGCTAAGCCACTCTATGGGTGTGGATGGAGGGATCTCAAGGCCACATTTCCAGCTGCAAAAGACACAATGCATGGAGGTACTATTGTGAGTGTATTCACTGCCCTTGATTCACACAAGTTACAAGCGCTACATTCTCAGTTCCCTTTGGGATTTATAGAGCACGGCAGCAGTCCCAGCCGTGGTGAGTTCTGCCCAGTGGAGGGGTTAATTTGGGACAATAAGGATGGGGAAGCACATTGGGATCAGTAGGTGCAGAAACGACAATTGAAATGAATACTGGCACCGTTTTCCACAGGCAGTGGTGATTTTAGCTGATCACTCACTCCTAAGGGTAATGGAGGCTGAAGGGGAACAGGTCCTGCACACATCCAGCTGCAGGCTGGGTCTGTGTGCTGCAGTGGTGCCTGCTGAAGTAATTGCTGAGTGGCGTGGGAAAGTGTTCTACTGCAGTGGAAGAAACAAGACAGCACCACCTCAGACACCTTCAGCAGAGGATTGCAAATCACCTCCAGGAAAGTTTCCTAAAGATCTCTGTGGAGGATTCATAGGACATCCTGGTGCGCATAAGCAAACTATTCCGCAGAGGCCCCTCTGCTAGCTGTACAGGGGAATGAGAAATAGACAGTAACTTTACCTCCACTGTTTATTTCACTACCTCTTGTTGCCTGATCAAAACATGATGAACAGATGTGTCCCTGCAATATCAAAGCAAACTGCATACTTATTAGCGGTTCCTTCCCCTGCATCCGGCTTGCTGGTGCTGGATGGTAGGGACTGGCTCGACTGCTGTGGCGTCAGAAAGAAGTCCTGGTGGGCCACCCCACTGGATCCCTTGGTTGCCTGTCCCTCCTCCTCCTCCTCTTCCTCATCCAACATCTGTGCATCGCAGGGGCCTATGTCTCCAGCTCCCATGAAGTATCCATGGGGAGCTTGAGCTCACTGCTGAGGATGGCATGCAGCTCCTTACAGAAGCGATATGTCTGTAGTTCTGCACCAGAGCGACTGCCTCCCTTGCCGCCTTGTGCGCCTGCCACAGCTCCTTGGCTTTCACACAGCACTGCTGTGGATCCCTGTTGTAGATCTTTTCCCGCGGGCCATCTGCCTGTTATATGTTGCCATTTCTACTGCTGGATTGGAGCTGTGTGAGCACAGCCTCTTCTCCCCACAGACCCAGGAGATCCCCCTCCTCCTGTGTAGCACAGGCTGGAATGTGTTTGCTGCATGGAGCCAGCTGAGTCAGCTGCGCAGTTGCTATGTGAACTCTCCATGCCGACCAAACAGAAAATACAATTTCAAAAATGTCTGGGACTTTAAAAAGGGAAGGGCATATTCCTGTGCATGTGGTAGCTGGGCAGCAGAATTGGAAACGGTGACCAGAGTGGCAGTGATGGGCATTGCAGGACACCTGTTGGAGGCCACTAAAGTTGGCATAAGTAATGCAGTGTCTACACCGATGCTGCATTGACCTAACTATATTGACCTAAACGCTACTCCTCTCGTGGAGGTGGAGTTATTAAGTTGGCGTAGCAGGTGAGTTACCTTGGTGGGAGGGAGCGACATTGTATCGTAGATGCTTCCAGAATTAGGATTAGGGTAAGCTGCCTTATGTCGACCTAACTCTGGAGTGTAGATCAAGCCTTGTTCACGTCCAGATATTTTCTAAATCCCTCTTTCTCCCCATCTTTCTGTTTTCTGTCAATCCATATTTGAAAGGGGGGATGTTGGTAAAAGCTGTGCTGGCAGAGCTGCGTGCGATGGGCAAATGCCATTTGTGCAGACTCAGCCTGTCCCTGTGCTGGGCAAGAGGCCAGAGAGGCAGCTGGGAGATTTGCAGAGTCAGGGAATAGTTGCACCTGTGGAACTGGTTGAAGTAGAGGGGCTTCTAACTGAAACCCCACAAGGCGGGGAAACGGCAGAGCAATGAAATGTACAAAATTAGATTCATCCTGAGGCAGTACAGCCAGGGCCATCAGAGCCAAATTCAGAACGACTCTTTCCTGTGGGGACACATGCATAGGGCTGTGTCTCCATCTGTTGTTTGAATGAGATCTTTGGAGGAGAAAGAGATGCACAGAGAACAGATGGGAAATGTCACATTGGTTCTGGATTGGTGGCAATAGAACTGAAAAGAACAGAGTGTGTTCCTCAAGAATCAAGTTACTACTTTAGGGCAAAGCATAGAGAGAGAGAGAGTGTGTGTGTGTGTGTGTGTGTACATATGTACACATGCACATTCATGCACCCTTCAGTAAGAGAACATGGGTCCTTGAGAATGTTCCCCTAAATGCCCAAAGGCAGCTGGTGCCTAAGGACTGGCCTGGCACTTGGGAGACATGGGCTCTGCTCTTAGCTCTGCCAATGACCTGCTGGGTGGCCATGGACAAGTCATATATCCCTGCTCTGTGCCTGTTTCCCCTCCTACCTTTTGTCTCTTGTTTCTTTAGCTTGTAAGCCCTTTTGGGGTAGGGACTGTGTTGCTATGTTATTGTACAGCCCCTAGCACAATGGAGCCTTGATCTCAGCTGGAGCCACTGGGCCCTGGTGGCATATCAATAATAATGTTTTGGGACTGTGGCGGGGATGGTACCTCATCGGCTCCTTTTGAGGTTAAAGGGGGCGAGGGATCCCCACCTCTTCTACACCTCCACCTGTCCTACTATCCCTTTGAGGTACCGTTCTTGAGGTCTGGGGGCCAGCGTCCTTATAACCCTGCCTGCTTGTGGGAAAGCGCGGCCCAAAGCCCCTTTAACCTCAGCCTCTGTGGCAGCGTGGCCCGACAGCCAGAGTCTCTAGGTGAACAGCCTCTACAGCAGTGCGGCCCAATGGCCAGAGTCTCTCGCTCGCTCCTCCCCTAATGGGAGCGTGTGGCTTACCAGCCAAAGTCACTACACATGCCGCCCCTGCAGCAGCGTGGCCCCATGGCCAGAGTCTATAAGAATAAGTTGAATCACAGGAAAAAAAGGGGGGGGTTAATGACCCCAGGTGGGGGAGCCCGGGCCCTCCCACCTTCACCTACTCCCGCCCAGGGTCAGCGGGGATCCAGACCACAACACACTGACCTTACCTTCCCTGGGTCACTTCCCACCAATCCTCTGTAGCTCCAGTAACTCCAGAGTCCCTGGGATCCTCAGCAGCCACCGCCGCTTGCTGGGGTCTTCTTTGCCGCTGGCCTCTGATCCGCGCTCCCGGATCTTCAGCTCTCCCTGGTAGAGGCTGTACCTGGTCGGGGGCTGGAGCCTCTGTGGAGTGTCCTTCCTCTCTGGCAGCCAGCCCAGACTGAGCAGTCTGGCAGATTTTTATACTGCTCTGACATTGTGAGCATGCCCAATAGGACTTCCGGGGTGGGGCTTCCTCTGCTAAGAGGGAGTGGTTAACCCCCTCTATCCCAGTGCGGGGCAGGTCTGCCCTGTCACAGGGGCCAATATCTTTATTGTCACTTCAGTGATTGGGTTGAATCTTTGTCGGTATAACATCCCATCCAGCATGCTAACATCAGCCTGCTCTCCAGAGTCCTCTGACAGCAGAGACACAGCCACGGGTAAAATCTCTGGAGACTTTTTTTTCCTGCGAGCACCTTCCCGTTACAACCAAGGCGGGACCCATGGGTGTAAAAAGAGACCGCTGCCCTCGTTAGTGATGCTGAATTACTCTTTGAGGATGGCTGCGCACTGTGGTGATGAGAGATCTAGAAGGAAGAGGATTTCGGCAGAGAATGGTTGTTTGCTGTAGGGTATGCTGCTAGCAATATCACAGAGTTGGCAGGAAGGCTGTGGGTTGACTTACAGGCACATTGCCCAGGCAGAAGTTACAACCATGAACACCCTGCACCAGTACAGAGCTGAGCTGAGCAGAGGGGCCCCTCTAGGCTTGGGTAGCTGCACTGTGCTCTGCGATTCCCCTCGGGCAGTGCCATCTGTGGGTCTCTGCCATTGGAAGAGGGTTCAGTTAGTGGTGGTAGCCAGCTGAGGGCAGTAGTGCTGCTGATGTGGGGGACAGCGCCTATTCTGTGATACCTGCTGAGACTGGCTCCTGCTGCAGTAGGCTATGTTGGGTCAGCTCTGTCATGCACTAACCCAAAGGGACTTGATATGGATACTATGATTTACTGGGGCATTCTCTGCAATCACACCACTGTGAGCCGTATTCCTGTGAGCTCCCACACAAGCTAAGCAGGGTTGGCTGGGTCATTGCTGGGATGAGACACCTGCAAACAAAACAGACCGCTGCAGGACCAAGTGCTGGTGAATCCGTAAGAGCCACTCTTCCCTTAGAGCCAGCACTAGCCAGTAGTAGGGGTTGCTGTGCTGTTGGTGAGAGTTCACATACTGACCACTGTGATTCGAAGAAGTGGGGTTGTTAACCCGTAGTGCCCTGGCCAAATTCCACCTGTACGGTTTGCCTTCCTCAAATCCCTCCAGCAGTGCCAGCTGGGTTCAGAGTGCTCCTTTGCTTCCTGCCCTAAACTGCTATGTTCTGCTGCCAGGCAGCTGCCATGTTCCTCCCCAGAGGTGGCCATAATGGTTGTGTCTGTATGTGCAGCACTATCCTGCAAAACCCAAGTGTGGATAGCGCCTGTTGACTCCAGTGCAGAGAAGGAAATGGAAGGGCACCTCTGTACTTTGGTCCAGGCTGGGGGGGACAGCCTGACCTCCCCAGAGGCCCCCTCCTGGTCTAGGGGAAGGGAAAGCTGGGGTGAGGTTATCCCCTCATTGTCTAGGGGCCCTCTGACTCTAGCCCTGGTTTGCATGGTGCTGGGGGAGGCTGTACCATGGCAATGTTTTTAGAGGTGTCTCACTGTCTGCCTTTTTCTTCTCTCCCCTCAGGCTCAGTGGATATCCGGGTCCCTGATGACCCTGTGATAGCCCTCTTTGGTCGAGATGCCGTCCTCCACTGCTCTTTCTCGCCTGACGCCAGCTTCAGCCTGGCCGAGCTCAGCCTCATCTGGCAGCTGACGGACACCAAACGGGTGGTGCACAGCTTTGCCAGTGAGCGGGACCAGCTGGCCGACCAGGGCAGCGGCTATGTCAACCGCACGGCCCTCTTCTACGAGGAGCTGCCCCGGGGCAATGTCTCACTGCTGCTGCGTCGGGTGCAGATCTCCGATGAGGGCAGCTTTACCTGCTTTGTCCGGGTCCATAGCTACAGCAGCGCGGCGGTGATGCTGCAGGTGGCCGGTGAGAGACAGGAGGAGGGGCTGGCTGTGGAGAGGTGCCTGGGCAGGGCCCAGCCCCTCATGTCCTCTGGCAGAGCCATACTCAGCTGGGGTTTACCCCAAGTTCCCCCTGCAAACTTGTGTCTCATCCCTCTGCACTTTTTGGGGTGTTTCTGCACAGCTCAGCATTTTTCCAAGCAGGCTGTTAAGCTGTCTGGGGCATCTGCAGCTCCCTTCCCTATCTCCAGCTCCCTGGGTCATCTTCTCCATGGCCTCCCAGCAGAGAGCATTGTGGGAAAGTTGTCCCAGCATGCCCTTTGCTATATTTCTGAGGTGCAGGGAAGGGGTGGGGTGGGAATGGTGGTCTGGGTTCCAGTGGTGTGATGACTGTAGGGTGAAAAGGCCGTTGGGAAGGAAGGGGAAATGACTTTGCATTATTCATCAGTGCCCCCCTCTGGCCAGATGGCTTATTTCTATTGCATCATACCAGCTCTCCTTCTTTTCAGCTTTGTATTCCAAGCCCAACTTGAACCTGGAGCCCAGCAAGAACCTTAAGCCAGGGGACCTGGTGACGGTGACCTGCCACGCCTTCCGTGGCTACCCTGCAGCCATGGTGCTCTGGCAGGATGGCCAGGGCCACAACATCACAGAGAACGTCACCACCTCCCAGGTGGCCAACGAGGAAGGGCTCTTTGATGTACAGAGTGTCCTTCGGGTGGTACTGGAGCCCAACAGCACCTACTCCTGCCTGGTGCGGAACCCCGTGCTGCAGCAGGAGACCCACGCCTCCGTTACCATCACCGGTGAGCCGGGCAGCGCATTATGGCAGGGATGGGCCTACTGCCCAACGGCCCTGGGCATCCGGAATTTGGATCCTCAGGCTGGAGCTTTTGCCTCCCAGATAAAACCTAGGGAAGGGGGAAGGTGGTCCTAGAAAATGAGGACTGAGCAAAATCTTCCCCCTAGACGTCAGCCCAGCCTGTCAAGAGGCCCGGAGCTTGCTTAGGTAGTGGGTCTCCCTGCCTTTCCTATAAGAACATAAGAATGGCCTTACTGGGTCAGACCAAAGGTCCATCCAGCATTCCTTTGGCCTCTGCCTGGCCTCCATCCTGTGCTGCAGGAATCTGGTCCTCACTGGCTGATGTGAGTCTCTGATGTGCCACGCTGTCGGGGAACCTTGGGCTGAGTCAAGGGGAGTGCATGGCAAATCATTCCACCAAGTGGATGCCTGTATCCTTAGAGGGGCAGGCTTTGGGCTGCGGGAGACATCACACTTGGAAGGAGCAAGGGGGCAAAGGTGGCTTCACATCACCTGCACTATGGGCTGCTGCAGGGACGGAAGCAACCTGCACTGTAACGTGGAGTAGCCCAAAGGGTTGGTCTGGTGGCAGCCTCCCCTGCACTGCTCAGCATCCCCAAATCCCTGCATTCCTTCCTACCTCTGGCAAGCCAAGACTGAGAGCTGAGGCACTGTTGGGCTGCTTATGCTGGGAGTCCTCCCTTGCCCCTATATGCTGTTGGAGCAGCATATGGGGCCAGAATCTGGCTCCTACTCTCCATGTGCATCTTCACTCTGCAGCCCTGCCAGCTGCTTCTATGACAGACCTCCAAGAGACCCCTGGGATCGAGGGGATGTGATGTGCGTGGTTTGGTGGGCGGTGCTCTTCTCTCAGTCAGCATGGAGCTAGTGCCCAGCGTGGTACCAGGGGACGAGATGCAGTCCCAGCTGAAATGGAAATAGAGGTCCTGACTGCTTGAGATCATTAAAGATCCTTTTAGTAAAGCCCCAGCATCCTGCATAGACTTCAACTCAGGCAGTTGCATTCCACCAACCTAAATCACCTTGGTATGTTTCGGTAGGGTAAGGTGTTTTCCACTTTTTTTCTTACACTGTTGTGCAGCTGTGAGCTGTTAAAGAGCTGGTGTGTTCTACCCTAGATGTTGCTGCAGTGATCCCTATGTGTTCCTCATAGATCACACTGGGAGCCTTGGGTCTGTAAGATTACTGTTGGTTCCATTAGCATCCTAATAAGTAACTTCCCTGAGCAAATCCCTGCTATTCCTGGGCCACAAATATACCTGTAATTACAGTAATCCTTCCGACCAGGAGCCTACTGTTTTCCAGTGTAACTCATGTTTTGGTGAAGCTCCTGGGTAGTTCCGTTCAGCTAATATGCTGGCAGTTTGATTCCCACAGGCTGTCAGTGGCACCACTGGATTGTTGATGCCTGATTGTTCAGTGCTGTTCCCTCCACTTGATGACAGAGCGAGGTGGAGGAGGGAGCTGCAAAAACAGATCATAAATATAAACAGGCCCAGTTTATTAAACACTGTTTATTGTACAGGAGGTTCTGTGCCATAAGAGCATCGTTCAGCTTATCCACTTCCCTCTGAAAGTGTCTTGCTTTGCTGGCTTGATAAATAAGAATTGTCGCAGCTGAGGCTGCCAAAGGAGCACAGTCAGGGCTCTCTCAAGGAGACTGGGAGCTGATAATACAAGGTTGCAGGCTAGTTCCCCATACAGGCCACCACTTGCAATGCCTGTGTATAAAGGGAGGTTCTCTGCAGTAGAGATTACACCTGGGGTGTGGATGCTGGATCTTAAAGTGTGACCTTCTATTACTTGAGCCAAATCCCAGCTGTCAGCCTAGGCTGCAGCAGGCTTAACCTGTGGGTGGGCCCAGCCCCGGCTCGAGGGGATAAGAGTGCCACACTGAGTGGGTGAGTGAGTTACACACGCACCAGCCCCTCCACCCAGCTGGGCGAGACTGGCTGGCTGCAAGATAGCCAATGGCAGAGCAGCCCTTCATACTGCAGTGTGATGGGCACAAGCCAGCCCCAGGACACATGGAGCACGGACCATGACTGTGGTATTGTGAGCCTGAGGGACCCAAGGAGAGTGGCCACCATCCGCAGCCCTTAGCTGCAGGAGGCCTGGCAAAGGAGAGCAGAAGTACTGGGAGGGTTAGAGCCATCTGGGGCCTGCAGGGTTCCTTGGTTGGCAGAGCTGTAACAGCCGCACCTTCTCCCAGACCTCAGACCACGGGGCAGCACTAACCTTCCCCAGGGACTAGAGACCCCCTCTGAAGGGGAGATAGGCAACAGTCCAGCCAGACCTTCTGCTCCACCTGGATCTCTCTTGCTCAGCCAGTGATTGTGCTCTAGCTCAGACCTTTACCTCCCTAAGATTTGATTGGCACCCCTCAGCCCCCTCAATGAGATTCACCCAACTCTAGAGTCCTGCTGGAACCCTTTCCGGTCCCATTTCCCCTCCAAAACACACATTCCACCAATCTGGCTGCTGCTGGGAGACACAACTCCTGAGCAAACTGGGTCTGGAGGTGAAATTTGTGTGGTGTGGGTCAGCCTAGAGTGGTGAGTCAGGCTGCTCTGGGGTGCAGATGGTGCTGGCTGCCCTGCTGTCCCTGAAGAGGGAGCCAAAGCTCAACCCAGGCTCTGGGAGGGCGGAAGGGAAATTTCATGTGGCTTTGCTCTTCCACCCTCCTCCAGTTTTCTTGGAGGAATCTTGCTCCCTTTCTCCTGAACACCAGTCCTGTTCCCCTGCTCTGTGTATGTGGTCAGCTCCCCTCCCGCTCTCATTAGTGCCTAGATAGTGCAGACTCTGGGGGGTGGGTGTCAGAGATGTTCACGCTCCATTTTAAAGAGGAAAGCAAGAGGAATGGAGTGAATTTGGTCTGGGAATAGCCAGGTGTCCTGGATTGGCTACTCGTCCTGGGTCATTTTCTGCCCTTTGTGTTCCTGCTCCATGATTGAACTACCCCGGCTGCTCCATTGGTAAAAAAGGGTGCTTGAAATCTCTGCCCAGTGCTGGCTCCGGGCAGAGTCACTCCTGTTGTATGCAGCGGGATATAGGTGGGTCCCAGGCTCCTTTTCCTGGAAGCTGAGCTGGCAGGAGAAGTTCGACTTCTCAGTAAAATACTATGTGGGCCCGTCGCAGGTGACTAGCTCGCAGCTGGGTTATAAAGGGCTTCCAATTGTCCTTGCTAGCTCTGCTTTTATAAGTGCCTTGGAGATCTTTATAACCTTGTACACTTACCAGTAACATTAATTTAGTGCTTAATTATCCTTGGTACAGCGCTTTCTGGGATGTGAAGAAGGGTCCCTGGTGGAGCATAAAGCTTTTTGCCGGATTCACGGCGTTCCTTCCAGCAAAAATGAGCACTGCTGTATAGATGCTGGCCGGAGAATGGAGGACCACGATTTCTTCAGTAAAGACACGGCTAGTGCTAGCCACCACCACTAGAGAAATAGAGGTGGTAGGCTCTGGTGGCACCAGGGAACTGCATTCCCTGGGCCCCAGACATCTGCTGAATGTCCTGGGGGGAATGTGTAGGGAGAACAGTGATGGGTGAGTGCTAGACCCTTGCAGAGTGCTAATGGAATCTTGTCCAACTGTGGTAAGCTGTGTTTTCGTTGTATTTACATGGGTTGAGCATGGGAGTGATGCAGTGCTGACTCAGATCCGGCATATGCCCTCTGCTGGAGAAGGGCGGACGTGTACTGAAGAGCACTCGCTTAGACCAGGAGTCTCCAAACGTTTTTGATCATGCACCCCTAGCAGAAAAAAAAAATTTGAACACCCCCCCCACAGGGGAAGCCCTGCCCTAGCCCCACCCCATCCACTCCCTCTCACTTCCTGCCCCCAACTGCCCCCCTCAGAACTCTCTCTCCTGGTCCCCTGACTGCTCCCTCCTGGGACCTCCGCTTCTGACTGCCCTCCCAGGACCTGACCCCCTATATAAGCCTCCCTGCTCCTTGTCCCCTAACTGCCCCCTGAGGCCGGTCCCCGCTGCCGCGGCCCCCCATTGGTGGTCTTGTGCACCTTCTGCGGTGCACGCACCCCAGTTTGCAGACCCCTGGCTTAGACGGTCCTTCTGCTTACTGAGTCCATAAGTCCCAAGCTGGAGTGCTGTTGTCTCCTCTCCATGCCAAACATACGTCTGTGGTGTCTGGCTTCAGTCTGGTACCTGAGTGTGGGTGACCACATATTGTTCCAATAGCCCCAGCCCACATCTTCTTGGCTTGGGTGGCAGAGCCAGCTGGGCGAAGATCCCCGAATCCTGACCTGTGAAGAGAGAGAGGCAGGATACAGACCACTTGTCCTTTCCAGGGTCCTGCTCTATAGACTGGACCAAGTGGATAAGCTTATTGCAGGGAGCACCAGGTGGTGCTCCTATAGTTATCCAAGTCTTTTTTTTTTTTAATTATGAGCAAATGTTTTGTCATGGGAAGATATGCTGTGTTCTTGCTAGATTTTGGTGATGCGAGATTCTAGGTAGAGCTAGTGTCTTGTGAAGAGGGAACTGTGTGAGCGTCAGAAGAGATTTCCGTGTGCCTTGAACTCTGAGAGTTAATTTCTGAGGCAGCACGGCCTTCTGGGAACCAAACCCTGGTGCTGAGCTGAGATTCTGAGGGGCTGACGTACAAGAAAATAAAAAAATTACACTTGGAATTTACCTGGATTTCACATCACTGATTTCTCCTCTCCTGAGAAGCTGATCTGCAAGATCCTGGAATCCTGCTGCCTATTGTTCAGCCAAGGCCAATGCTAGGCTCAGGATGGAATATTTATTAGAAGAAAGAGCACCACTGGCTGTGAAAAACGTGTATCTTCCCAGACTTTCAGCACTTCCTCTTAGAGCACGAAAGGAATGTGAGTGGATAGGGCTATAATTGCCCCAGTCTTGCAATTTTCTATATGGACTTGAACACCACTGTCTATCCCTCTTTAATCATCTCCCCACCCCCAGTAAGGTTCACCGACTCATTTATCTTGAGCAAGAGCAATCTACTAGAGCAAGTGTGCAGCTTGTCGTCCAACCCATTGCAGAGTTAGAAGGAGGCCCAAGGCTTGTCTCCTTTGAACTGAACTTCCCAGATGAAAGTTCTCCTGCGCTAAGACAAGCCATGGCAAATCTCTGGGCTTATGAAGCTGTGAGTGGCGCTCTAATGGGGAGCAAGCTTCTATTTGCACTATGCAGAGACATCCCATTGACAGTGCTGTCTGGCCTGCCTGCTTCTAGGGTTTCACCCTCAGACTGCTCAGCCTGTACCCTGGATTCTTTCTCTGCAGACCCTGGACAATAGAATTCAGTGCCTGGAGAGAAAGCTTGGTTGATGCATTCTCAGTAGAGGACACACCAGTGGGCTGTGTAACAGACTCACTATTGAATCCATTGCCGTTCATCGTGTGCAGCCCAGTTGAGGTTTCCCATGGGTCGTGGTACTTTCTTGGTGGAGTTGCCACCTCCATGTGTTTGTCAAATGGGCAAATAATTATATGGCATTTACTCCCCCACATCCTGTATCCAATGCCCAAGTCCAGGATTCTTTTCTCCTTCAGCAGGCTGTGGAGCAGGACTCTGGGAATCAGAACTGTCCAACGTTTGCTGCAGCTGGCCGGCAGCCCTTCTTCTGTGTGTCGTGCATTTTGATCTGTGTCCTGTCGTGCTGCTCTGGCCTTGTACCCAGCTTTTCTTTCTCCTCCCTCCCAGTAGCGCAACCTTGCACTACAGAACTAATTGCTGGTCAAATTAGCATGTAAATGTAAACAGCTCATTTGATCCAGTTTTGTTTCCTGGACAAGAGGGGTCTGTGTGTGTAGGGGAGAGGGGTGTTGGGTTTGGTTCAGGTCCTTAGTGGAGGCAGCAGAAGCGGCAGGCTTTGCTGTGGCAGGACCATGTGTACCTGTGTCCTATATACTCCACTCTCCTTTCTCCAGCAGTGGCCAGTGCCAGATACATGCAAGCCACTGTAATTGACCTGCTTGTGCGATACCCTGCAGAGCCATGGGAAGAAATCCCTTCCTGATCCCTGCAGTCGATTGGCTGTTTTCCTGAAGCCTGAGGATTGAGGGACCTTTTTGTTTTTTAATCCGAGCTTGTGTAACCACAGGTACTCCTGTATTCTCATTCTTCAAACAAAATCCAGATCTCTTGTGACCGAAGCTACTCCTGATCAAGGAATTTGAAGACAAAATGGATGAAGAAAAGAATCTGCCTATTTATTTACTACTTGGCCGCCTCGAAGGACTGATGCCCAGGTCTGCATCTTCCTTTATTTAAAACAAACCCAGCGAGCTGTTCGTTATTGAGGAGTTGCCCAAACACTTCCACTTTGTGTAACACCCCCACATCAGGGATTGTCAGCAGGCTTTGAACTTGGGAACTTTGGCACTAAAAGCACAGACCTCTGCTATCTGAGCAAAAAGAAAAACTTCATTAGTTGGCACTAGTAGGCAGCTTTTTATCTTCTGTTTGGACCAGCTGCTAGAAGGAGCAGTCCACTTAGCCAGCATATTACACTGGCTGTGGAAGTGTTACAGCAATGGCCCAAATACTGTACCATACCAGCAGCGCTAGCTCAATTTCTCCCTTCCCCCCTGTTGATCTTGGTACCTGCATGTGTGTATGCCCCAGGTTAGTTTCCACGGCCAGGCGCCACCCCCAGCTGATGGGTTGACCCACTGAGGTACATGCCAGGACATGTGTGAGTACCTCTGAACCTGTGGTGGGAAAGTGGTGTGCCTGCTTCTAGCACTGCTGGAGGTAGATTGCTGGGGAAGGATGAAACAGCACCTGAGTCTTCTCTCAGGACTCCTAACATGGACAGATCAACATCTGATTTGAAAGTATTAGTATAATTATTTAAAGGTTAACAAAGTGTTTTATGGAGTGACTCAACCAGCTGCTTTCCTGTCTTGCCTGCTGCATCCAGAACCATGGCGGAAGGTGGCAGTTAGAACATCCAAGGATCCAAATGGGTTGAGAGCACCACACAGTTGTACAGGTGGTGTTGGCTGAGAGGCTGCCGCTTGGCCAGTTTGACAAGCTGTCACCTGATCTATCACTAGCTAATCTAACTCTAACTCTAAAGCCTCATCGCCATGGGCACAAGGCCCAGGTACCCTCTAATAATACCTAAGCTCTCACAAAGCCCTTTTCACCTGTACATCTTGAGGGAGGTGAGAATCAGCTCCATTTTATAGATGGGGGAACTGAGGTACAGAGCGGTGAAGCCTAAGTTCAGGCAGCAGGCCAGTGGGAAAGCTGGGAAATTAGCAGCTGTGAGAAGCATCTTTGCAGATGATTGCTTATGGTGTAGCATATTCTAAATAACGGGACCAATCCTCACACTATCTTCCCCAGCAAACTTCACCAGAACACGCAACATATCCTGCAGGATGCTCTGCAGTCTCTTCTTGCTATGCTATGCTGAGAGCTAGAGTGTGTTCATCTAAATACTATTTAATGAACCTTGAAGAGAGAAAGTTAAACATATTAACTGAGTAGCATGAACTGTGGTTAAAGTACGGTCACAGCAAACAGCTTCCCTCTATCTAATTTATACAGACGCACATCCGCCCCTGCCTTCTCAGTTACACTCACTCACAGGATAATTTAGGTCTTGGCTGTACCAAGAGCGACTCCCACTCCTTGTAGTTAGCAGCTTGGACCAGTCATGCTCTGATGAGTTTTTAGCTGCAAGCGTAAGCAGGACCAGCCCCTGGTTAGCACCAATAGCTGAGCCTAGCCTTGATCTCAGTTGTACATGCTTTGGTCTTTACGGTACTTGCAATGAAGTCGTTTTAGTACTGGTTCAGGCTACACCCAATGCTCAGGTAAATTGGGTTGAGTTAATCTGGGGTCTTTAGTACTTAGCTGGTCTCCATTACCATATTGTTGGAACATCTCACAATCTTTAGCATCCCTGGGAGGCAGGACAGAGCTGTTCTCATTATAAGGTGGGGAGACTGAGGCATAGAGAGGGAGTGACTTGCTCAGGGTCTCACAGGAAGACAATGGGAGAGCAGCAGCTTGAACCCAGATCTCCAAATCTCCAGATCTCCCTAATCACTGAAACATCCTATCTCACCTAGAGAACCTTCTTGCCCTGCAACTAACTAGGGGAGAGAGGGGAGGCTCCATTCACTAGGGCTGCTGAGCCGACACTTTTCAACATTATTAAACCCACGCAGATTTTCCTTTTGCGCTGAAGTTTATGGTGATAAGCAAATTATTTGTGATTATGCAAATTAGGCTATTTGCATAAAACATTACACCGAGGCTGCACAAAGCAGTTATAGAGAGAACTTAGAAACCAGGTGCTTTTGAATGGCTCTTTGAGAACCGCAGTTAACAGTTTTGTTTTTTTTTATTGCTACATATATCTTGAGTGACTCGTTCTCTCTGCTTGATTCAAAATCTCTTCACTGCAGACGTGGCGGCCGTCCCCATTCTGTGTAACGTGTGCACCCGTGACCCCACGTTGGGAGTGTTTTTCTTACCAGTCATTGTGTTTGACTGAGAGAGTCTGAAATGCACCTACAGCCTATCCCACTTAAAACCCCTTCTGCTGTGAGGAGAGGAGACCCTCTGAACTGACTGTCTTTTTCCTTAGTATTCTTGATATCACCTAACCTCATCTCCTCGTGACAGAGAGGGTTAGGGATGGCTAATAAAATCAGACTCCCACATCTTGCATTGTATGTCAGAGAGCAGTATGACTGCTCAGAACTCCAGTAATGAAAGTGCAGAAAAACCTGAGAGTCTCTGGATTAAGTTTAGAAGTGTGAGCAACAAGGGCGATGTTGTGGTGGGACTCTGCTACAGACCACCAGACCAGGGAGATGAGGTGAACAAGGCTTTCTTCATGTGGCTAACAGAAGCTACTAGATCACAGGCCCTGGTTCTCATGGGGGACTTCAGTCACACCGATATCTAATGGGAGAGCAATAGAGCGGTGCACAGACAATCCAGGAAGTTTTTGGATAGTGTGGGGGACAATTTCCTGGTGCAAGTGCTGGACGAATCAACTGGGGGAAGAGCTCTTCTTGATCTGTTGTTCATAAACAGGGAAGAAATAGTAGGGGAAGCAAAAGTGGATGGGAACCTGAGAGGCAGTGACCATAAGATAATCGAGTTCAGGATCCTGACACAAGGAAGAAAGGAGAGCAGCAGAATACAGACCCTGGACTTCAGAAAAGCAGTCTTTGACTCCTCAGGGAACTGATGGGCAAGGTCCCCTGGGAGAATAGCATGAAGGGGAAAGGAGTCCAGGAGATCTGGCCGTATTTTAAAGAATTCTTATTGAGTTGCAGAAACAAACCATCCCGGATGTGTAGAAAGAATAGTAAATATGGCAGGAGACCAGCTTGGCTTAACAGTGAAATCCTTGATGATCTTAAACACAAAAAAGAAGCTTACAAGAAGTGGAAGATTGGACAGATGACCAGGGAAGAGTCTAAAAATATTGCTCAGGCATGCAGGAGTAAAATCAGGAAGGCCAAATCACACTAGCAGCTAGCAAGAGATGTTAAGAGTAACAAGAATGGTTTCCTCAGGTGTGTTAGTAAGGAGAAGAAAGTCAAGGAAAGTATGGGCTCCTTACTGAATGAGGGAGGCAATCTAGTGACAGAATGTGGAAAAAGCTAATATACTCAATGCTTTTTTTGCCTCTGTCTTCACAAACAAGGTCAGCTGTCAGACTACTGCACTGTGCAGCACAGTATGGGGAGGAGGTGACCAGCCATCTGTAGAGAAAGCCATGGTTCAGGACTATTTAGAAAAGCCGGACGAGCACAAGTCCATGGGGCCAGATGCGCTGCATCCGAGGGTGCTAAAGGAGTTGGCAAATTTCATTGCAGAGACCTTGGCCATTATCTCTGAAAACTCTGGGTGATTGGGGGAAGTCCCTGATGACTGGAAAAAGGCTAATTTTGTGCCCATTGGTAAAAAAGGGAAGAAGGAGCATTCGGGGAACTACAGGCCAGTCAGCCTCACTTCAGTCCCTGGAAAAATCATGGAGCAGGTCCTCAAGGAATCAATTCTGAAGCACTTAAAGTGATCAGGAACAGTCAGCATGAATTGACCAAGGGCAAGTCATGCCTGACTAACTTAATTGCCTTCTAGGATGAGATAACTGGCTCTGTGGATGAGGGGAAAGCAGGGGACGTGTTATTCCTTGACTTTAGCAAAGCTTTTGATATGGTCTCCCACAGTATTCTTGCCAGCAAGTTAAAGTAGTATGGGCTGGATGAATGGACCATAAGGGGGACAGAAAGCTGGCTAAATCGTTGGGTTCAACAGGTAGAGATCAATGGCTCCATGTCTAGTTGGCAGCCGGTATCAAGTGAGTGTCCCAAGGGTGGGTCTTGGGGCCGGTTTTGTTCAATATGTTCATTAATGATCTGGAGGATGGTGTGGACTGCATCCTCAGCAAATCTGCAGATGACGCTAAGTGGGCGGAGTGGTAGATATGCTGGAGGGTAGGGATAGGATATACAGGGACCTAGACATATTGGAGGATTGGGCCAAAAGAAATCTTATGAGGTTCAACAAGGACAAGTGCAGAGTCCTGCACTTAGGAAGAATCCCATGCACTGCTACAGACTAGGGAGCAAATGGCTAGGCAACAGTTTTGCAGAAAAGGACCTATGGGTTATAGTGGATGAGTAGCTGGATATGAGTCAACAGTGTGCCCTTGTTGACAAGAAGGCTAATAACATTTTAGGTTGTGTATAAGTAGGGGCATTGCCAGCAGAACGAGGGACATGATCATTCCCCTCTATTCGGCATTGGTGAGGCCTCATCTGGAGTAGTGTGTCCAGTTTTGGGCCCCACACTACAAGAAGGATGTGGAAAAATTGGAAAGAGTCCACAGAAGGGCAATAAAAATGATTTATGAAGAGAGGCTGAGGGAACTAGGATTGTTCAGTCTGCAGAAGAGAAGAATGAGGGGAGATTTGATAGCTGCTTTTGACTACCTGAAAGGGGGTGGATCTAGGCGGTTCTCAGGGGTAGCAGATGACAGAACAAGGAGTAATGGTCTCAAGCTGCAGTGGGGGAGGTTTAGGGTGGATATTAGGAAAAACGTTTTCACTAGGAGGGTGGTGAAGCACTGGAATGGGTTACCTAAGGAGGTGGTAGAATCTCCTTCCTTAGAGGTTTTTAAGGTCAGGCTTGACAAAGCCCTGGCTGATTGATTTTGTTGGGGATTGGTCCTGCTTTGAGCAGGGGGTTGGACTAGATGACCTCCTGAGGTCCCTTCCAACCCTGATATTCTATGATCTTTACCCCAAAGTCCCCTTTGCTTCATTTCTGAGAGGTCCATAGCTTGGCTGGCTTCCTGGAAGCAGGAGGTGCTGCAAGGCTGCCCATTGTGGTGAGATTTCCCACTCCGCACACTCAGGGACTTGGAGATGAACCCTGACTTAGGGCTGTGTCATCCCCCACTGAGCTACCTCCACTCTTTTGTGGGCTACCCATTCCCTCAGCAAGGGGGACTACGATAGTTCCTGAGCTCCCGGGTGCACTGAGATCCCCCAGGGTGCTGGTTTGAGGTCGTCTCCCTTGATGCACTCAGGCATCGGCTCAGTACATGCCTAACTCCAAGCACGTGAGTCATCCCACTGAAACCAGTATCAGTGCTCCCCAGATTGCAGTTCGGAGTGTGCTCTGGTACCTTGCTAATGGGGGTGGTGCAGGAGCCCCTCAGTGTCCTTGTCCCACCAAAGGGGAGCATGGAGCTAGGGCATAGCTTCTGGTGTCTCCCTGGGACATGCTTCTCCCTCTTTTCGTGGCAGCAGCACTGACCATGGTGGCATTTCTGTTTTTCCCTCTGAAGGCCAACACCTCACCTTCCCTGCTGTGGCTCTCTGGGTGACTGTGGGACTCGCTATCTGCATCTTGGGACTGCTGGGTGCCCTGGCTTACGTGTGCCGGAAGAAAATTCGTCAGAGCTGCAAGGAAGAGGAAGAGAATGCTGGTAAGGGGAGTGGAGAAGGGTGTGAATTCTCAGTCTGTCTGCTCTGAGCCCAGAGGGCCCGATTCAGGGGAGCACTTATGCACGGGCTTGAGTCCCTCTGAATTCAATGGGCTTGGCGACTCCGCCGCTGGGGAGATGTGGGCAGTTCCTGCTCCCTTTGCCCCGGCATGTGTGAAGTATTTTGGGATCCTTTGGGGAGGAAGATGCTGGGCACCAGACAGATCCGATGCTCATCTCCTTGGCTGTGACTTCCCTGACGAGGGCACTTTAGATGTTGCTGGCCTGGGAGGAACTGGTTATTCCAGATGTTATTGACCGGGTGGAGAAAACCACCTGAACTGTGGATGACCACCACTGATATGCACCTCCAAGGACAAACGCAGCTCCAGGGACTTTGCCCTGCTGGGGGCAGCTGGAGGCAGTGGAGGATGCAGCATACACGCAGTGCCGGGGGAAAACTTTACCACTCAAAGCCCTTTAACTGTGTCAATGAAGGGTGAAAGGTTCTGCTCAGTGGTGAGAAGCCCTGTATGCTGGAGAGGATAAAGGGGTGTTTATGTGGCAGTCCAGGTTGGAGCAGAGCTGCAGGGGCTTTGCTAAGTGAGAGGCAATAGGGTGTTGGGTGCGAAATTCTTTCACCCTACTTGATGGATGGCTGTGAGCAGCCAGCTCCCTATCCCCAGACCTGTGACATGGCCAGTTGGGAGGTACTAACAGCTACGTGTGCATGTGTGTTTCGCTGCTGCCTGATCTGAGCAAGGCTTTGTCCAGGAACATACCCCAAGGGCTCTCACTGCCCTCTGGGCGGGCAGGAGGTTTGCAGGAAGCTTCCGGCAGGAGCCTGGGTTAGAGTGAATTTAGTGAACTTAACTGTGAGCAATATGAGGTGTGGCAAGAGACTGTTCTGTACAGGCCAGTGCTGTTCAAACTCACACAGGTCACCGCCTGCCTGAACCCCACCTTCTCCCCCTGCTGTTCCAGTCCTGGGACCAGCGCACCGCAGCACTGGTCCCTCTGCTTTGCCAGCCCACTGAGCTGCAGCTGGAGGTGCACTGGCGGAGCTGGGTGTGGAAAGGTTGCCATAGCGCTGGCCTGCCTTGTACCTGACTCCAAGGAGAGCTGACGGCCTGTTGAGCTCCGGTGTGCCTCCAGTACCACCTAACTCATTTGAAATAGCCTAGGGCATGTGCTCTGCTTTCTTTACCCACCAAGCTGTGCTGGAGGGGTGCAACCTTCCAGCTCCAGTCCCGCTTGCTTGAAGTGTCTGTCTTTCCCCACCCAGCACTGATTGCCTTCACAATCACCGTCGCCTCATGATGGGGGAAGGAAACAGTTGCAGATGAGCTGCATTCTGCAGGATCAACCCTCTGCTGGGCTGCACACCACCTGTGGGCAAGGGCTGAGAATGAGGCAGGCCAGCCCATCAGTGGGAGGCGACAGAAGATCAAGGAGCCTATGTGGACATAGAGATGGTTGTGGCTGCTGAGTTTGTGTTGCAAAGTCTCGGGGGGTTGTCTAGTAGCCTTAGCTAATGTGTTGCCTGTGCTGATATTGCAGTACCATGGGAGGGAGGCCCATAATACAGGAACGGGCCTGCCCGCAATGCTCTGTGCCCTGTGTGTCTCTGCTGATCTCCGGACATGTGACTGCAGCATGCGTAGGGATACCCAAGCTAGCTTGATCAAAGCTGAGGGTCTTGTGGGGGCAGGGCTAATTCCAGCTGCCACAGCTTCACTGATGGATCAGCCAGCTTGGGTCTGTCTACACACACTGCAATCGCACATCGCAATTGCTGTCTAGACATGCCCATTGACTGGCCAGGTGCAGTGCTCCCATGTGGCAGAGAGGAGAGGGGGCTCATTTGTACTGCTATTGAATTCAAGCTGCTGGACCCTGACAGGTTTGCAGAAGGGACTGCAGCACAGCAGGGGACTGAAACACCTGAGAATCCTGCCAGGCCTCCAGGGCACCAGGAGTGCAGGATGCTTTCCTGGCACAGACCCCTTCCTTCTCGCGGTCAGGGAGTGCATTGAGAGGACCTCAGGCTTGCTGCCCTCCGTGTGGCCCAGACACAAGGAAATTGAATATCAAACCTCCTGGCACTGACAAATGGCCCTTTCAATCAATAGTAATGGAGATGTTGTCAAGGTGCAGAGAAATCTCAGGATGAGCCTGCTGCATGGCTCTCTGGCTTCCAAAAATGTCACCATGCCTTGGAAGTTTAAAAGCCAGAATTTCCCTGGAAAGTAGCAGTGCTGGAGGGCTGCCATGTTTTGAGTAGCTGCTTCTCTACAGACCCCTGAGCTATCAGCACAGTCACATGCATGCAGCATTGCAGACAGAACCCAGTGCACTGGAGTGAAAACAGCTGCTGGCACTAGCCGTAGGGCTTTTATCTTCTTTAGGCCTCCAGTCACTAGAGGGTGTGGTAAACACACATACACTAACCAGCACTCTCAGTAGTGGATTTACCTAAAACCCATGCTGCTTGCTGCATCCAGGCGCCTGCTACATTGAATGGGACAGATGTAGAGAGAGTGCAGGTTTGTGTTTGGCAAAGGGATGCTGCTATGGGAGGGAAGTGGAGTGGAGGAACTGGTTTAATATTACAGATGACACTGATTTCTAGTCCCAGTGCCATCACAGTTGTGGATAAATTCACAGCCTGTCGTAAAAAGGAGAGGGGTGGGGGGAAAGAAACCAGGGATGGTGGAGGGGTGGGTGGGCCGGGAAGAGTTGCCTGTCAATAAAATGTGTGAACATTTTTAAATGTCAGTAAAAACTGGCAAAATAAACTAAGAATTCTCCCATCACATCCTTAATCCTCTGCCGTGAACTCAGCAGAGAACTGAATAAAGGCCCGGAGAGGGGAAGCAAGGTGTGGATTTCCTCTGCTCTAGCACCGATTCCTTGCTCTAAATGGACCAGAGAAAATCACCCAGCAGTGATGGATTCTGTACATGACACACTGGGCTCTTCACATGGGGAGTGCTGGGCTCTGCATTCACTTGAGGCGAGCCTTAGGGAAGCGGTGTGGCCTGGTGGATGGAGCACAGGAGTGGGAAGGACCTGGGTTCTGTTCATACCTCTGCTGCTAGTTAGCTGTGTGATTGTGGGCCAGTCTCTTCACTTTCCCGCGCCTCAGTTCCCCTATCTGTAAAATGGAGATAATGATACTCCTTTGTAAAGTTAGTCTAAGCTGGGTTCCTACTCTCTGGGGTCGTAATAGATGCACCAGGTATCTCTCCCCTCCCCATCCACATGCATTCCCAGAGTTTGGATGCATCCAGTGCCAAGGTGTTCTGTGTTGTCCACATGTGTCTGCCTAACCGCAGCTGTGGGGCAAGGACCCAAGTTAGCAGCAGCAGTCTATCCCCTTGGACACCTTGGGATGGATGCGCCTGCTGCAAACATTATGCATCTTCTCCCTGGGGAGCAAACAGAGAGGATTTGCGGGGGTGGGTTGGGGTGGGTGGGATATTTGTTGTTGAGGTTTGCAGCTGACATTTTGGAAGCAGCGAGGTGGCGCCAGCCAAGAGGCAGATGCTCAAAACCTGCCTCTCAATCTGGTCTGACATTTCTCTTCCCGAGTGACTCCTCACCTCATCCCCGAAGGAGGAGATGGGACTTGCCAAGTGAAAGTCGTCCAAGTGCAAATACACAAAGGGTAGTACACACTCAGGATAGCTCTCACACGCGAGTGTTTCCTTTCTTTACCCCCTGCTTCTCATCTGAGAAGACATCACTAGCATTTGCGACCATGGAAATGTCAAGTGCATAGACACAAGGAAATAGCATGCGACACAGATGCTCTGTGCTCTGCCTCTCTTGTTCTTTTATCCCTGCCCGCATGTGTTCAGCTTTGAAAGAATTAATTAAAGTGCTGCCGATGTCTCGCAGGAAGCACTTTGAAAGCCCCTGTTTGAAAAACTGTTCTCCCCCTCACTCTGTATTTTCTGCATCCTTGTCCTTTTCCCTGCTTTTTATTTCTGAAGGGCATTTGTATGAAAAGGGGATTGTTGTTCCTTTAAATGCAGTTGCGCATTCAGAGTAGCTGTAAAACCATCATTGTTGGCATTCCGTGCTTATTATCTCCCATTGGTTCTGGAATCAATGGGCTCAACTTACCAAGGCAAAAAAAGATGGGTTTTTCTAGCTGTCTTCACTGCAAACTCCATTCAGATGTGGGAAGTTTGGCTGGGTTCTTTCCTTCTCCTCCAGCCTCAGAGCCAGAGGTGAAGAAGATCCTACAGACGGAACTCACTTTATTTTTGCCAGTGAAGTAAGCAAATCATGATGAATGATCAAGAGAAGGTAGACAGGGAGCATCTCCTAACACAAGAACAAGGGGACAATCAATGAAACCATAAATAGATTCCTTGGTCAGAAGGGATCATTAAGATCATTTAGTCAAATTTTCTGTGTAACAGAGGTCATAGTTATTTTTCATTTCTACTGCCCTAGGATTTAAACCTAAGACGTTTGGCACTAGAAAGCAAGACCATAACCCTACACAACAGGTGTAACAAATCAGCCTTCGGTGGGACACTACTGAGAGTATCAATTTAGGACAAATTGCTTAGAGCAGGACAGTCATGATCGAAGACTAGGGGTTCTTCACTACTAAGGCCCACCAAACCAGCCGGAGAGGACTTGGGTTTTAGCAGAAGTTATACAAGCAATTCTCTGACGCTTCAGTTTCCCAGTATTACAGCACCATTCCTTATGGGGATGAATGGTCATGAAAACCACTACCCCAGTAAAAGATCCCAAAGGACCAAGCCCCAGATCCAGGTCAATATACAAGTCAGATCTTACCTACAGATCATGCTGTTGCAATCCTTTAGAATCTAAAGGTTTATTCATAACAAGAAAGAAATATAGATGAGAGTTAAAATGGGTTAAATGGAATTAAATACATACAATAATTTTAAAGTTCTTAGTTCAGGCTTGTTGGGACTACTGCTGATTTAAACCAGTCAAGTCTCTGGAGCACAAACATCCTAACATGAATGGGTTGTTCAGAGCTTCAATTTCAAGCACAGTTCTTCCAGAAGTTAGAAGCAGGACTGAAGACAAAATGGAGGGTTTTCCAGGGCCTTTTATATCCTCTGCTATGTGGAAGGAAACTCCTTTGTTCTTACTATGGAAAATCACAGCAGCAAGATGGAGTTTGAAGTCACATAGGCAAGTCACATGTCCATGCATGACTCAATTTGTAGGCGACAGCTATTGCTCACATGCTACCTTGAAGGTTCCTAGGAAGTCTCCTTAGATGTGGATAGGAGTCTCCCAAGGTCCATTGTCAGTTAAGTATTTCTTGATGGGGCACTTACTCACAATATTCCTTTCTCAAGAAGCTGACTAAATGCTTCACTGATGCTACTTAGACTCAAAAACACTGAGATATATAGAATATAGCCAATATTCATAACTTCAAATACACAAATGATACACATATATAGACAGCATAATCCTAACCAGCAAATTACCACCTTTTCGTAGACACCTTACCTGACCTGATTTGGGGCAACTATAGGACCTTGGTTGCAACAGTGATCTATATAGTCACAGTTTATGTCAATAACATCACATTAATAGATTCCTAGGTCAGAGGAATCAAGATCTTCTAGTCAAATCATCTGTGTAACATGGGTGATAGTTATTTTTCATTTCTGCTGCCCCAGGATTTAAACCTGTGACCTTTGGTACTATAAATCATGATTTATGAGTCATGAACCACTGAGCTATCCCTTCCCCCATTATAAATCATGATTTATGAGGGGGAGGGGAAAGGATAGCTCAATGTTTTGAGCATTAGCTTGATTAAACCCCCCATTGTGAGTTCAATCCTTGAGGGAGCCATTTAGGGATATGGGGCAAAAATCTGTTGGATGATTTAATTGGGGATTAGTCCTGCTTTGAGCAGAAGGTTAGACAAGATGATCTCCTGAGGTCCCTTCCAACCCTGATATTCTATGATAAAGCAAGACCATACACAACAGGTCCAGCCATTTTCTTTGCTTCTGTGGCAGATTATGTGGGATTTGAACCTGCTACCACTAGTGTACACAGCCAAAAATGTTCCATTGCTGCACCAATTTAAAAGAGCAAATTTATAACTGAGAAAATGAAATACTCTTTTCCACACAAATTTAACTGTATCATTTGATTGTGGAACTCTCTGCCACATGAAATTGTTGAGGCCAAACTATTAGCTCATTTCTAAGAGACTGTTACATTTACATGGATAACAAAAATATGCAAAGTTATCTTAGTTAATGCTAACAAATTTTGGAAGGGATAATATGTCTGGTACTTCAGCCAGTTTCTCTCTGGTAAAGATCAGTGTAAATTGTAACATGGGGGTAGATTATTCCACAGCTGTTGTGTGGAGTTCTTACCCAGCTGTCCATTGCTGCAGACAGGACACTGGATCTCTGTTCTCATCCCGTCTGGCAATCCCAATGCTCCTAAGTGCAATAAATGTAGGTTGCCCTTGGGGGCCTGTTAACTTTGGTAGTTCCCCTTCAGCGGTACATTAGTGTCATGGAATAGACATGATAGGTCTGCTGGCCTGTTTGCTTGCTACATGAGCCTTCCAGGGCTGATGTGGGAACCCGGTGACATTGCCATCTTGGCATGCTCAGTGCCATTTCAGCTATCTTGCTGCTGGGGGGAGAGGGGCGGGGAGGAGAGGATCTGTTCTGTTGAGCGCAGGTGCAATCCCATAGACACTCGGAGTGGTGTCACAAGTGGTAGGTCAGTCTTGAGTGCAGAATTCGCAGGGCCCTGCCAGGCAGCACCAAAGCTGGGTGATGTCACAGCTTGGTTGTGGCTTAGCAGCTTCAGCACAAGGCTGGGGAGCCACGAGCTCCTGGGTTCTAGCTCAGTGCCTCCAATAAGGACTCTTCTGTGCCCTTGGGTGAGTCAGTTAGGAGACAGTTGTTACAGTGTGTCACTAACAGTGACCTGCCGCTCTGTGTGGATGCAGTGTCATAGCAGGCTGTGCACATGTTGCAATGGCATGATGCAGTCCTGCCCTTATGGTGCCCCACAGGACAAATACAAAGGACTGGAGACTGCACAGCCTAGTGTGACTGGCGTGTCCCACTGCGGTGGGCTTGGAGTGAGGAGGACTAAAGGTGGCATGAAGTGTAGTCATGCTGGCTTGTGCATCCGTGGGTTCACATGCCACATAGTTCAGTGCATATGTGACTGCTTATGCAACATGTGTTCATGGACCAGTATCTGCAGGCAGAAATGCGCGTATGTGACGTATGTGTTCCAGTACGTGCTCCCGATGTGTTGCGTGCATGGAAGCAGAAGGAGCAGATGCCAGCGATCGGAACTCTCCTGGGTCTAGGCCCCTTTGGAGCTCTCCAGACCTGGCCTCTCCCCAGGTCTCTGCTTGGGGATGCTGAGCCTTGTTAAGCCATTCAAAGAGCACAGCTCCAGATGGCAGTTCTGCTATAAATAGGGGAGCTGGCAGCAGGAGAGCCTTTGTTTGGCAGCCGGGCGTCTGTGTTGCGTCAGATTGATTGGTGGGTCTCCTCTACGCTCTGAGGAGAGGGGATCACACTTGTGGATTGCTGCTTTTGCACTGGGATGGGAGAGAGGAACGACCATAGCACCAAAGCATGGCGTAGACTGGTACAGTGCATCACAGCTAGGACAGGATAAGGCTCTGGGGCTGGGATCACAGGATCTGCAGCTTGGGGCTGCCTGACCAGCTGCCAGAGGCTAAAATTGCCTTCTCTGCAGGCGCTCAAGGAGTGTCCTGTACACGCAGCTGGTGTCTGCCCCATCAGACAGACACAACCTGCAAACAGCCTCCCCCTTTCGTGTTAGCTGCTAATGAGCCATTATCCCCAGCAAGTTCCTGCCTGTCTTGTCTGTAGCAGAGAATGCATGTCCATGGCACATCCATGGCTGTCGCATATAAATGCTCCCCTCTGCCGTTCCCACTGAAGGTGGCAGGCTCCTGAGGGCTGGCACTGGGCTCTCTCTTCTGCTCAGTCCTCCCCACTTCAGATGAGGAGTGGGGGTCCAGGGCCGGGATAGCAAGAGGGGCTGTGGGCCAGGATTGAGGAGCATCAGCAAAGCTGTGGGGGCAGGGCTGGGATAATAGGCCTGTTGCTTCGGACCTAGGGGCATTGGAAGGGCTGGAACAGCCAGAGGGCTGTGCGATGGGACAGGGGACCATCCGGAGAGCTGGGCCTGAGAGACTCCCCTGCCAACCCTTCCGCACTTGCTCAGTGATTTCTCTGCACATCTCCAGAGGCTTCATTTATACATGGCTTTTGTTTTGCAGGGATGGAGGAGCAGATTGAGGATGGTGGAGAACACAAGACAGGTTGGTGAGATCTCAAAGCCCACATTCTTTGAGACTGGGCTGGGGGCATGCGCACACTGATGCATGAGCATGCGCACACAGTCATGCATGAATCTAAAGGCACGTTGGGGCTGGGAGTGCTACAGGAGAAACCAATGTGGATGCTGGGAAGGTGGTCCTTGTGTTCCCACCCCGGCCTCCTGCATCAGTTCCAAGGGGTACCCTGTGGAGAGGGCTGGAATTGGGGGGTGAGTCTAATTCCTCCCTGCACCTTCCCACTGGTTTCTGTGCTGCCTGGCTTGTTTCTTACTGTCATCTGTTCGGTCTTAGCTAGGGTTGCCAGGCATCCAGTTTTCAACCAGAATACACAGTTGAAAATGAACCCTGGTGGCTCTGGGCAGCACTAACCAGGCCACACACAGTTCTTGCTCTTAAACAGTGATACTTGCTGGGTCGGCTGCACCCAAAGCTGACCCTGTGGTCAGCATGAGGTAGTTTCCCTAGTGCAGATGAGACGGGATGTTCTTGCATGAAACTCACAAGAGTATTAAGGAAAAAAGGAGCTGCCCAGCCCTGAGTCAGAGAGTATGTCTGACCCAGAAGATGGAGCCGATGTACCACAGCCTGGGGGTGCACACAACATATCATGAGCACATACTGGAACACATATTTCACATATGACAGTTCTGCCTGCATATACTGGTATATGCATACATGTTGCATATATGCATTGAATGATGCTGTGCACCCATTGATGCACAAGCATGTGAATACACAGTGGTGCACACCTGCATATGCACACTGATCCATAAGCATGTGCACACAGTTGTGCATGAATATAAAGGCACATGCACACATACATGGTGTTGCACAGTCTTCCATGTGTACAATGAATTCACAAGCATAAGCACACAGTCATGCATCCAGTTAAGAGCACATGCTTGCACATGTACATACTAAGGCATGAGCATGTGCACACAGTTGTCCATGCGTATTGCATACGTGCACATGCATACACTTGCACATGCAAACACATTGCCATGTGCATGCAGTTGTGCATGTTGTACACATGGAATGTTGCAAACACACACGCTGATGCATGAACATGCGCATGGTCTCTCACAGAAGTGCATTGTGTGCATGATCACATGCATGCCAACACAGGCAGTCACACGTTGGCGCCCATGCCCTCTCGCATGACTCTTTGAGGCAGACCAGCTGGCTGTCAGCGAACCCCTCCAAGCTGTGAGCAGACTGGCAGCTTCGCAGGGCCAAGATAAGCTGTGTTATCTTTTAATAAAAAGCGATAGTGGCGCTCTGCTGTAATCAAATGAGTTAATTATATGCCTGGTGATTCCCTTTATCTGCTCTGAGCACAACAATAGCTTTGTTGTATACAGATTGGCTTGTGCCTAATCTCTCCTTGGGAGAGAGCACGCTCCCAATGCAGCCTTCTTGATGTTTGTAGCTGCCTGTGAGATTTAAGGGCTCGGGCTTTGATTGGTGGTGGAAGTTGGCGAGTGTAATTACTGTGGAAGGCTGATAAATGCTATGAACTGTTAAATGGATTTTTCCCCCCTACCTTCATTAATGGTGGGAGATAAACCACACAGCCTTCCCTCCTCCAGCCTAATCCTTTCTCCTGACCCCCCCTCCCCAAACCAATGGGAGATGGATTTCAAAACTACACTGTAAATTTCAGCAATTAATTTCCAGAGCCTCAGTGCCAGAATTTGGAGGCTGAAGATGTGGCAACATAGCCTGGTATTTGTCCTCATTTTTCATGTTGTGGCAGTAGTTTCCATAAGGGGGATTTGTGTGTAGGGAGATCGTAGTCAGAATGAGGCACCCTGTCCCTTGCCTGATCAGGAAATTCACTTTTGTTAAGAGCTGATGCCAAGAACTGTCCAGAGGAAGCCATGTGCGGGCTACAACCACCACCATTTTTTAGCAAATTCAGTTCATATCTTGAGTGCCATATCTATTAATGGCCTAGTTTCTAGAGCACTCCTGAAACCGCATTCAGGAGATGTTACTTTCATTACAAATTACAGGGGATGAGTGGAAGGGAAGGGAGATCTTGGATTTTACTATCATTCAAAGAAATGCTTGGGTCTCTGTCCATTTCCTAATCAGAAAGGATCCTCATCACAATCCCACCACTAATAAATGGCACTGATAGGCCCCTTTGTTAGCAGACTAAATTACAGAAGCCAGCGACTGAGCAGACCATGGATTCCAGACTCTCCACTGGTGCCTAGGGGTGGTGTCTCCAGAATTGGACTCAGGTTAATAAAAGAGGGGCATCTTGGGGGGATTCTTACATTTGCTGCTGCCCCTTCTTTGGGTACATAGAGAATGTGATCTCTAGAGCAGTCAGGCTGGGGGCTCTGCTCAGTGTCCTCCCCCCGGGTGCCTTGTTTTGATTGTCTTACCTGTATTCAGTTGAGGTCTCGGCTCTGTGGCCCCTCTCTCACCTGAGGGGGTGGGCTTTTGTTGTTCTCATGGGCTCTGCCCACCAACCTGGGATTCAAATAGGCAGGATCATAAATAAGGGGAGCAGCAAAGACAGAGTTTGCAAAACAATTAAATCAGGTTGCTTGGCTCCTTGATTAGAGGAAGCTCAGATCCTGAGTCCTGAGCAGGGCAGGGCTGCATCACTGGAGAGGAAGAGAAGGATCTATTTGGGGTAGAGGAAGGCTGGGAGGAAGAGCGTGTCCAGGGTGCCCTGACGAGTTGATGGAGCTGGACCCAGTGTGGTTGAATGCTCTGCTGTTCTAATGCTCTGGTTGCTGCATGCTGTGGTCCCAGGCCCGAGTTTGACAGAATTCTCTCTCTTCTCATCAACAGCTTTGCAGCCTCTGAAGAGCACAGAGAACAAAGAAGGTAAAGGGCATTTCTTCTCTCCTTTTGCACTCACATATAGGGTCTCTTGCAACAACTACACAGGCTGGCAGACCACTGGCTTCTGTACCCTTAATCCTCTGAAACCTAACTGCTATTACAGCCAACTGGCTGATTAGCCCAGCAGGGGGTGCTCTGCGACTGTGGGCCTATTTCCAGTTGTCCCTGGTCTCACGAATCCGGGCAGAGTTCCACTGGGCAGCGTCCGCTGGCTCCCTCGACAGCTTTGAGGAGTAGTGGGCGCTGTGCGGGGTTCTCTGCTCAGTGTCCCCGTCCGGTACCCTTGTTTTAAACCTTTGACCCTCACTCCCGTCCCTGTTTTTCATTAGTTGTCCCACGTAATTAGTTGGTCCCGGGTCCAATGACCCTCCCACTTGGCTGGGGGAGGGGCTTTTAGAAATGGGAATCCAATATAGGTTAAGAGACAAAGAATCCTGTGGCACCTTAAAGACTAACTAAAGTATAGGTTAGGTTAGCCCAGCAGGGACACTTGGAGATCTGAACTGTGGGTTATCTAAAAACAATAACCCAAAGCCCAATACAGAACCACAACCATCTGCTGGATGCTTTGTGTATCTAGGATTTGGATGTCCAGTATCAGAGGGGTAGCCGTGTTAATCTGGATCTGCAAAAGCGACAAAGAGTCTTGTAGCACCTTATAGACTAACTGATGTTTAGGAGCATAAGCTTTCGTGGGCAAAGAACCACTTCCTCAGATGAATGTCCATCTGATGAAGTGGGTCTTCGCCCACGAAAGCTTATGCTCCTAAACATCAGTTAGTCTATAAGGTGCTACAACACTCTTTGCAGGATTTGGATGATTGTTTTCCGCCCACTCTTCTGATTTCTAGATTTGTTCATCTCCATGGTGTTTGCGACTTCTCCCAGTTTGGTGTCAGCTGTGTATTTCATTAGCATCCTGTTGGCTCTCACTGCCTAATTGGCAATGAAGGTGTTAAATTAGACCAGATTAGATTCGGAGGCCATAAACACATCCCTCAGGACAGATCTGTTGCTGTTTAATTCTACCCTTTGTTTGTGGTTTCTTGGCCACTTTTCAATTCACATCAATGATTTTATCCCAAGCCAATCAGTTTTTTGCTAGATACAATATTAACTGCATTAATAAAATCCAAGTGTATTATATTTATATCTACTGCATTCCCCTCATCCATTGATTTTGTAATTCTCTCAAAAAGAGCAATCAAGTTTGCCAAGATTTATTCTTTCCCACCATCCAGTGCAGTTTATTGCTCATGCATCCATTATGCTCTAGCTATTTATTGACTTTTTTCTTTTAATTTCCATCATTTCACTAGTGCTAGAAGCTGGGCTAATGAGACAGTAATTGCCAGAATGATTCATTCATTCCTTTTTGCTGAGAACATCCTGGCTTCCCAAGTTCTCTGCGATACAGGCAATCATTTCCCAGGTGCACCACGGAGGAGATGGCCAAAAGGCAGCCAGATGCCCAACTCAGTGAAAATCTATGTGAGTCGGGCACTTAACTCCCATGTATGCCTTTGAAATTTCTCCTCCCTTCTTCCCCTGATAATTAGCTGGTTGCTTTAATATCGTAGGGTCCAACTACCTTGGGTTGCACATGCAGATTTCCTTCTCCATTATCAAAATTTATTTCTTTTGGTGTTAAAGGCAGATTTTCCTAAAGCAGTTCAGGGTCTCAGCTATTGTTAAGTCATGGTTAATTTCACCCCCCTCCTCCATTATTAATGCCCCTGCTTTCTCTCTAGTGCTGCGTTTTGTCCTTACGGATTTATAAAAACCTTTTCTTACTCCCCTTCACACTGTTAGCTGGAGCATTATCTCACTCTGCTTTCTCTCCCTCCTCTTGCTGCCCTTATTTTTCCCCTGCAAGCCTAAACAGTCTGTGCTTGTTTTCCGTTGCCTCCTCACTTTTCATCTCCAAGCCAGATTGTTTGCTTAACCCCACAGCTTTGAGGAGTCCCTTTGCATCCTCTCTGATTGCTTTTTTCAGCAGAAATGTTGTATGAATAATGGCACCTCCTAGGATTCTCCAGCTGATGAGGGTTTTTCAGTGCTGTACACTGAGCTTTGAAAACACGCACACAGGCTCCCTGGCCAGCCCTTGCTGTGTAGGCAGCATCAGCCTCTGGGAATGAGGGGGAAATCTCTCAGCACTGACTCGCTGCACTTTGGCAGCCCAGACCTTATGCAACGTTGGCTTTGTCTGACAAACCACGCCACCCTGATGATCTGGCTGCTCCTGCTTCCCTGTCTCTATGCCTTAGTGAATGATAAGGAGAAATTCCACTGGAATATGGTTGAGTGAGACTGGCTGTTTAACTGTTACATTGCTGGACAAACCAATGCTTAGGGAAACCCATCAACACAGCCTGCAGACACCCAATCGCAGAATGCTGATTTAAGTGAAATGTAGTGCTGGCTCAGCGCACCATAAATAGGGCACTTTGTATTGTAATTATTATTCCCTTTAAGGGAAGCTGGGGTTTCCAACAAGCAGGGCGATTGGTGCCCTCCATCACTGAGTGCATCGTAAGGATTAGGCCTGTGGGAAGCTTGCAGGAGCAATGTGGTCCTCTGCACAGCTGGCTGGAGCTCTGTTCCTCCCAGTGTTCTCATTTTCCCTGCGTCCCAGGTGCGCTCTTGAGTTCCTTGCATCTGGATTCAGTCATCGCAGGGGGGAAGTGTTCTAACCGTGACACTACGCTCCAAATTAAAGATGTCACTTTGTTATAAATGTCTTGGAGTTGTTCCAGTGTTGGTGGGAGGAGGAAGGATGGCCGGGTGCTAATGGCCCACACCAGGGATCTGGGCTCCTGGGGTCTATTCCAGCCTCAGCCAATATGTGAATGAGGACAAGTTTTTTTTACCAGCTTTGTGCCTTGGTTTCCCCATATGTAATTAGACAGTAATAGCACATCCCATGGAGCTATATTCATCTAGGTTTGTAAACCTCTTTAAGTTCCATGGCCTGCAGCAGCAATAGGAGAATGCAATATTGTTATAGTCCAGAAAACCAGCTCTAACCGAGAAGGCGTGACCAGCCTTCCCTTCTTCAGACCCGGTGGGTCTGCGAGCACATGCCATGCACAGTTCTTAGGAGCCCAGCTTTTGTTAGCGGGGCACAACAGGGAGTCCATAGACATGTGTCTGTGCTTGTTAGGGACTGTGCTTGCTCACTGTACAGAGGCAGCTAACTAGGGGATTCCAGCCTGAGCACAAGAGATGAAAATCCCTCAACAACCCTGTCGCAAACCCACTAACACCACGACGAGAAGAGAAGGATCTGTCCTATCTTTGGAGCCGTGTCTGCATGCTGCAGGGCTGCTGTCAAAGCTGGCAGCCTGTCGGTGCCAGCTTGCTGGTTGAGCTAGGCCAGAGAGCTGTTCACCCAGGACACAGGGCACAAGCCACCTTGTGTCAAAGCCATATTTTTAAGCTGCTGTCATTTGTAAATCATTCAAACAAACAGCTAACTATTAAAGCAGCACAAAGCAGAGTCGCGGGGAGGAGAAAGGTGCTTTGCTTGGATGCAGACTGTCACACTTGGGCAGCATTTGCCGCTAGCGGGGAACAGTGATGGGGGTTGCTCTCCAGCTGCATGGAAGTCAGCTGATACCTGCCAACCGCCCCTCATCAGCTCAGGTAAAGCAAGGGCCTGCCTAGGAGCCCTGCATCCCATGCAAACCCTGAAACTCCTGGGGTGCCCAGAAACCTATGGGAAGATCACCCTGGGCTTCTGCAAGCCCCTGCAGAGCAAAGATGATCTTGGGTGTTATGGTCACTTTAGAAAGGTCCCCACACTGTTAATCTCATAGACGTCAATATGTCCACTTCCAGAGTGGAGCTCTGAGTCTTGTGTCTCCATCCTGTATTAAGAAACCCCAGCCTTCATCAGAGGTTGTAAATACTGGGCCTGATTCTGCTCTCACTTACCCCAGTGCAGCTCCAGCGACTTCAGTTCATTCACCAGTGTGAGTAGAACTGGGACATCATTTTGTTGCTTCCTGGTTTTGTATCTCTGGAAGTCTCTGCTGCTTCCAAGCATGAGATTCCAGTATATGGAGGCGAATGTTGTGGGCAGGGACCGCAGAATGTAGCACAGCAGTCGGCAACCTATGGTACACTGCTGCCTGCTGGGGTCCTGGTGTTCCCTCTAATTTTTGGCAGGCCATGTGCACAAAAAATTTCTTCTGTGCAAATTTTTGTATTTCTGTGCAAATGTTTGTGCGTGCGCTGTTTCACCATGTGTGTGGGGTTTAGGATCTGTGTGCACATGCACACAGCTTAGTGGGAACAGTGGTCCTGGCTGCCGACCCTGCTCAGCCTGCTGCCGATCCCAGGCCTGCAGCAGTCTGGGCGGGGCCAGTGACCAGAACCCCGGCAGGCAGCAGCGTGCCGTTAAAAATCCTGGATGGCCTGGCCTGCTCTTCTTTGCCCCTTGCTGACCGCTCTCTCCTGCAAGGGCTGGGGGCAGAAGCTTGGTCCTGCCGGCTGCTGCTGCACGGCAGGTTCCATCGACAGCCAATCTCTCCTCTCCCCTGCCTCTTCCCCCAGCATGCTGGGTTCCTGCCCCTCCTCTTCTCCCTCCCTGCTGCCAATCAGCTGATGGCCTTTGCAAGGGAGAGGGAGGGGGACAAGTGGAGCCGCAGCGCCCTCGCTGCTCTGAGGAGGAGGCGGAGAAAAGATGGGGACGGGGCCTTGGGGAAGGGGGTGGAATCAGGGCATATCCCCTTTAGACCCTTGCCATGAGCCGCTCAGCTCAGGGAGCTGGAAGCACCCCCACAAATCCAGTCCATGCCCCGTGCCCTGATTCCTGCATTTCCAGAGACACCTCCAGCCCTCTGCCCTGACTCCTATACCCTCCACACATACCCAGCCCCTGCACACCCCATGCCCTGACTCTTGCACCCACCACATCCCCACCTCCACCCCGAGCACCAAATGGGAGCTGCCCAGGTAAGCACTCTACACCCAAAACCTCCTGGCCCAACCCTGAGCCCCCTCCCTCATTCTAGCTCCTGTCCAGATCCTACACCCCAACCCTCAGCCTGCTCCTGCACCCAAACTCCCTCCCAAACCTTGCACCCCAACCTCCAGTCTGGTCCTTCACCCTCAGCCCTGTGCTCAGTGCACCCCTACCATCAGCTCAGTGCAGAGAAAGACGAGAATGGGAGAAGGTGGGTACCTACTCTATGTGGGCAGGGCCGGGACCCCAGCCTGACAGCGGGCTGAGGGGCTGGCAGCCGGGACCCTGGCTGGCAGGAGACGGCAGATGGAACCTGAGACTGGCAGCGGGCTGAGCGGCAGCCAGGACTCTGGCTGAGGTTCTGGCTGCCGGCCTCTTGCCAGTCGGGGTCCCGGCTGCAGGCCCCGCTCAGCCAACTGCCGGCCTAGGTGAACAGAACCTCAAGTCGGCAGTGTAAGATCAGCATTTTAATTTAATTTTAAAGGAAGCTTCTTAAACATCTGTTAGGATTGCCTCCCCACTCTGAACTCTAGGGTACAGATGTGGGGACCCGCATGAAAAAAGAAATAACCCCCCCCAAGCTTATTTTACCAGCTTGGGTTAAAATGTTCTTCCCCAGAACACAACTTCTTCTGTATCTGGACCTGGTACACTGCCACCACCAAACTCAATTTAGGGTAGTTTGGGACCCTTCTTTCCCTTTCCACTAACCCCCCCAAACTTCTTCCTTCCCTGGAAAGCTTGAGAGAATAAAAAAATCAACCCTCGCCTGATCCTGCGAGACGTGCCCGATCCAAAACCAGGATCTTACACAATGGAAAACAAGCATTCAGCTTCTTAAAAGAAAGATTTTAATAAAAGAAAAAAAGAAAGGAATAAATCCCTTATAACCATCAATAGAACAGCATCTACCATAATCAACAAAAGGATTCAGAAACCAAACCTCTCCCCCGAGGCAATTTTCTCCCACTGTTGATATCTCTGCTGAGGCTTACAATATCAAGAAGCACCCAGCCAACCCTCACCACTGAGAACCCTCCAAGTGATAAAAAGAAGGTAAACTTACTGACTACAGTACTTGATAGAATCTTATAGTTACAGTGAAAGACATAGCTGTGTTCATCCCATAGCGGAGGTGAACAGAGAGAGACCCAGAGAGAAACTGAAACTTAAAATCCTTTGTCTCCTGAGGAATTTCTCATTGGACAGTTGTCCACCTCTCAGGTTACCTTTAGCTTAACCCCTTACAGGTAAGCAATAATTCTAGGCTACTTCACACTTATGACAACATCTTGAAAACCTTGTTTACTTTACATATGACAATAGTTTAGTTATATAATATATAGACGTATAGGTAGAGCTTCTTAAAAAACATTAAAATCTATTACTGGCACATGAAACCTTAAATTCAAAGACTTGGTACACCATTTCTGAAAGGTTGCTGACTCCTGATGTAGCATAACACCACCCTTGGAGCGGGAGTATGGGCTAGTGGCTGGCACACAGGACTGAGAGTTTTTTTGGGGTTTTTTTGAGTTTTTGGTGGGGAAAAAACATCAATATCTGAAGTATTTTGTCCAAAAGCTGAAATACTGTGATTCTGAAATGCCAACATAGTGGTGCATGAGAATTGTAGTTCAGGTACCTCATGTCCCTGTTCTCCTCTATAGGTTGGAATCCCTGGTTGAACTACCTGATGAGGGGAGGGGAGGTGATCCATCATGGCAGTAGTGTAGCTGCAGGGCATCATGGGAGAGGAAGTCCAGCTAGGGAGCCTGGTCCATAGAAGAGAATGGGAACGCAAGGCATCCAAACTACCATTCCCATGAAACATGATGGCATTTCACAATTAAAATGTTTTTGTTTTCTTGTATTCATTTTTTTAAAATGAAGAAAATTTGAATTTTTCTATGGAAAATAGACACTTTATGTGAAAACTTTCACTAAGTCAAAATCTCAACTTTGCATCAAAAAAGTTTTAACATAAAATTTCTCACCAGTTCTACTCTTCACTGAACATTCACCCAATAGGCTGAACCTTGTGAAAACTGGCACCTAGTGTGGATTGTGCCTTTTGACCTGCCTTGGAGCCATTTTTGGTTTCTCAGTATTCTCTGTTTCTCTCACCTTGTCCCCTCCTCCCACATCAGATCAGTGGATTGATTATTCACCACTTTTCTTTTACTTTCAGGCAACGAACAAGAAATTGACTGACAGGAGGTAGAGGAGACACACAAACGATGCCCCATGCCACAGACTCGCAGACTGTTCTCTCGGACCATTGTAGCCTCCTGGGGGACGTCCTATAGGAGACACTGAACATCTCATCCTCTATGCCACCATTGCTGCATACCCTGGCCATGAAGGACAACAGCTTCAGCCTGTTTGCTCTGTTTGCTTCACCGTAACCATCTCTCATCCCCGCCCCCTCTCCCAACACACATACAGGGTAGATGCAACTGTGTTGTTATGTAGGGTTTGTTTCCTCACAGGCTGGATACACTTTATTCCTAGGAGTTCTTGTCTTCCTGGCCCATGTAGCCCAAAGGGGCCTGGTTCTCCATTGTCCTGCATCTTGGATGCTCACTTCCACCGGTGCAAAGTGGGTGCATAATGCTCCCAATGGTGACCGTTTGCACTCACGCTGCCCCGGTGGAAAGAGCTGAGCCCAAGGTGTGAAGGGCTCCTTCCTGTAAGCTGATTAATTTAGAGATCAGTGGGGTTACTCCTGTGTTTAAAGTTAAGCAGGAGTTTAAGTGCTCTGCTGGATGGGTTGGAGGGCTCGGCCCCTTGTGCGATTGAACCCTCCCTGCACAGCAGGATCTGAGCAGCCAGGAGGGATGCACTGGGGACTCTTGTCCTATGCCAAACAAGTGTGTGTGTGAGCAGGTGGGGTGGGCGGTATCGATGGTAGAGGGGATGTTTGGTTATCAGTGCCCCATTATAGCAGCAGCTCTTGGTGTTTTGGCCCTTGTAGCATGTGATAGATGTCCTTGTAGCTCCATGGATGTCCCTCCTCCCCACTCCCAGCCATCCTTCCCTCACTCTCACCACAGATCAGGCTGCAGCTTATTCCCACACCCCAAATTCAGCTTCTAAAGGGGACGGGCAGGGGGAGGGGATGGGACCAGATGTCCATGTCTTTCAGAAAATCCTAAAGGCAGAGACTCTGAGTGTTCTTGTTCTCTTCTGTCTGTCTTTCCTCTCCTGCACCTGGTGCCTGAGGCCCAACCACAACTGCTCTCCACTCAATCAAGGGGAGCCTGCTGGTCGTTGGGCCATCCTCCCCCCACGATGCCTTCATGGACAAGGTTCAACAACCTCCAAGCAGCTGGTCTGTGGAGGTGAACAATGGGCCCAAGAAAGTCTTTGAAGCTCCTTGGAGATGGACAGTGGGTCCAGCTGGCTGTAGAGATGAAGAACGGCCGTGTGTGAAGAATGACCTAGTGTGGTTGTAGAGGCTCCATGGGGATGGAGCTCATAGACTTGAGTGGAAGTAGCCCATGCTCTTGGTCCTGGCTATGACAGAGGCACAGCTCCAGAGGGCGACTTGTTATTTTTAATGTTGTACCATTGTCACCAGCATGTGTCTTTTGCCTTAAGTCCCTGGAGGCAGATCTGTTCTTGGCTTAATTCCATTGAGGTTGGTGAAGTTACCCCAGGGATGAGTTTGGCCCAGAGGATTTTGTTGGGGCAGGAGGGGGAAAGGAAACTTCATAGATCTGCTCCCCTCCTTCCCCCACCACCCCGCCATGGCATTGTTTTATGAAAGGAGTCAGGAAATATCGAACTGGATATCATGCCTGCTTGGGCCAAGGGTGAGGAGGGGAACTTGCAGGTCAGATGTGACCCTTGGCTACTAACTCCTGAGCTGCTTGTGTCCCTGATGGAGAAGGGGATGGACATGAGCGAAGGCAGAGATGGATTCTCCCGTGGCTTTTTGCATCCCTAGTTGGGAGGGATGATCCACAATTTTCTGCAGCAAAGCTATCCCCATTTCCTGCTCAGTCCATCAGAAAGCCTCCCTTGCAGCCTGGTTCTAGGGCCAGTGAGGCCATTGGTACCACCTCAGCTACCTGTGAGGAGCACTGGGTCAGGCCCCAGACAGCTCAGTGAAGTTAAATGGAGTTCTCCCATGGCTGTAGCTCTCACATACTGGTCAGTCTATTCCTGGGCATCTGGTGGCCATTTTGAAACCAAGGTTTCCCATGAGCCGATGCCTCTAAAGTATGTGTTTGGGGCTAGAAACTCCAAGGTGAATGGAAAATAGCTGACTGAGCAGCATGGAACCTGCCTGTGACCCTAAGATTTTCCTATGGGAAAGCTAGGGACAAGTTGAAACTAGGCTGAGAGAATCCAATAGGCCATGGACACCCACCTGCCTTCTCAGCCCCACCCATGGTTCAGCTGAACCCAGAGGGAGGCCCCGTGGTGGAACAAAATGGGATGGGGGCTAGGGCCCATCTGATGGACTAAAGGCTCTGGTTTCTGAGGCTACCACTGCCTCATGAGCATTAAAATCACTATGTGCTTCCCAGCTATGTCAATGCGGGGTGGGGCGATTAACTTCACTGGGGATGCACTTGTGTATCCCAGTTGAAGGGCTATTATAGGTGGTGGTGGGGAGCACCTCCTATCATTAAGATTGCTGACCCTTCCCTATTTAAATCCCTGCTTTCAGTTGCTTTATAGCTTTGCCAAGCGTTAGCCGTTTGGGTGAAGATTTTCCATGCCCGAGGTCTGCCTCAGGCTGAATGCGTTTGGCAAATTTCAGCCAGAATGGCTTGGCTGTTTCTGAGCACAAGGCTAAGGGAAAGTACATTGTTTAGTCCACATTAAAAACAATGTGGGCACCCTTTTCTTGGAGATGCTTCAGCGCCCATGTGCTTAGAGTGGGGTCTTGAAATGTGGTGGGGGCATGACTTCTGTGTCAGGGATGTGCCTGTTGCCACCCTGGTGAAAATCTGCCCACATTTGGTCAAGTTTCCTTTTAAAATTTCAGTTTGCATGTGCCCAGAGACTTCAGTTTTCTCAGCTAAAATCTCTGATGATTCCATCCCCACTGAGCATGCTCGAGGCTCTCTCAGCTCCTAGCGCTGACTAGACTGTGTGTGTGCCATCCCCAAAGAGCAGCTGTGCATGCTGCTGCTAGACTAGGGCTGTCAGGACAAAGCTGGACTTGCACTGTGATTGCTGCTGTAGGCCAGGTGTGGCTGGGCACTAGAGCTGAGGGCAGAGTGGCTCTCTCTCCTGTGCTCTCAGGGCCCCCTTGTCTTGCTGCAATCCAGGCTCTCTGGGGGAGGAAGCTCTCTGATGTGAATGCAGAAGGGAGAAAAGCTGGATCGGGGCAGGGGAAGGAGTAACTCGGTGACATGAAATCTAATGAGCCTGGGGATGCTGGGACTAGCTGCACAAGGAGACTGGGTGTGGCCACTGGAGGAGGGACTGGGAACCAGGGAGAGAAATGGGACAGCACTGGGAGCCAGTTGGCTGGGGGTGGGGGACTACTGGCACTGGCTGGACAATGAGGCTGGGATTAGGAACCAGTGAGGGAGGGGCAAAGGGAGCAGCAGGAGGGAGACAGCTGAAAAGGACCTGGGATGTGGGAGGAGAATTGGGACTATTTGGGCAAAGAGACGGGGTAAGGAGCCAGAGAGTGGGAGATTGGGGCAAGAAGCGTGGGAAGGGGAGACTGAATTTAAATAAGAAGCCCAGGGAGGGAGATTAGGAGTGGGAGCCTGTGGGGGTGGGAAGCAGAGGGATCTCAGATATGGAGCTGGGAGAGGGACCTGGCTGGGAGAGGAGTTGGGGCAAAATGGGGAGAATTGTGACTGGGTGTGAGTGAGACTGGGAGTTGGGTATTTGGAGAGCAAGCTTGGGGGGAACTACTGCAGGCTGAGCAAGGAGATGGGCTGGGATGTGAAGCCTGAGCAGAGGTGACTGGGTAGACGAGGAGAATGGGACTGGAACAAGGAGCCTATTCCTGTCTCTGTCCTGCGACAGAGACAGGAATAGGTTGATGGTAGTAGGGGAGAAGGGGTCAAGCTTGGCAGCAATGATGGGAAGAGTCTGGCCACTAGAGCACATGGTCCTCCAGAGCCTGGATTGGAACGCAGGATTACCGAGGTTTATTCCTCTGCTGTCAGGAAACATCTGGCAAAGTGTGGGTCTCATCCCCCCCTGAGCCACATAGAGGATGACAAGCCACTAGTGCTACCAGTTACGCTGTGAGCTCCAATGGCAGAGGTCTGTGTGGTGAATCTAACAGTTCCAGCCGTCCTGATGATGGCTGTAGGTGTCAATATGCCACACAAAGGAATTCCTGCTCTTTCAGTTTATTTTTTTAAAATCTTGGAAAATATGTGACCCCCTTGTGCATGCATAGTATGGTACAGTGTTTAATGACATGGTCAAGTACTGTTGTTTCCACAGGATCCCTTCCTGCTTCGCTGCACTGGTGGGACCTGCTCTAGGAATCATAGAATCATAGAATAGAAGGGACCTCAGTTGGTCATCTAGTCCAGTCCCCTGCTCAAAGCAGGACCAATCCCCAACTAAATCATCCAGATAGAGCTTTGTCAAGCCTGACCTTAAAAACCTCTAAGGATGGAGATTCCACCACCTCCCTAGGTAATCCATTATAGCGTTTCACCACTCTCCTAGTGAAAAAGTTTTTCCTAATATCCAACCTAAATCTCCCCCTCTGCAACTTGAGACCATTACTCCTTTTGTCATCTGGTACCACTGAGAACAGTCTAGATCCATCCTCTTTGGAACCCCCTTCCAGCTAGTTGAAAGCAGCTGTCAAATCCCCCCTCATTCTTCTCTTCTGAAGACTAAATGAATGGAGTTTGCAGGACCCTGTCTCATTTGTTGCAAAGGTTGGAAGAAGTCTAGTGAATGAGGAAGGGAGCTTCAAGAAGAGAAAGGCATGGATCTCATGGAAAAGGCAGTTGAGTGCTGCCCTGGACAAGTGGATTCTATTCCTGCTTCTGAGGCTGAGGTCCTGTTTCATGCTGGGCAAGTCAAACCAATTGTTAACAGGGGGCCACTGACTGTGTGTTCCTCATTTTGGGGGTGCCTGACTGGAGACCCTGGGTGGAAGTGCTGAGTGCACCCTGCTGCAGCTGGTCAGTGAGAGTTGTGGTTGACTATATTGCTTATCAGGCCCTAGGTGCCTCCTATTGGGCACCAAAAGTAGTAGATATTTTTGACCTTAATCTCTCTACACCTCAGCTGTCCACCTATAAAATGTGAATAACACCTCTTCATCTCTCCGGGGTGCTGGGGATGGGGGATTCATTAATTCTGGTGAAGCACTTCGCTACTTGAATGAGTGCGGGAGAAAAGCACATGAGGAAATGAACAATTCTGTCTCAGAGCAGGATTTGAATAGTGGGCAGTAGATGGGGCATGAGCCCTCACACAGAACAATGAGGCCAAAACAAAATATTTACAAGCTGCTTATTAAGGGAACACGGTCCATCCTGTGCCGTGATGGAAAAAACAGTATGAGATTGTGTAATTAAAGACTGTGTCATAATGTATATGTATCAGGGACCGAATTTAGATTGCCAAGGCAGCCTTAATTTTGGCATTACCTAACTTTTGATGGCTTGACTTTGCACTCTAAATAGCTTCCTTTTAATGTAGCTTTTGTGTGTAACAAAGACCTGTTCAGGCCACAGAATGTTTGAGTTAAGGGGCCTAAGACAGAATGTTCTTGGCCATAAAAGAAGCAGAGCCATTTAAGTTGTGCTCACCACACCAGCAGAAACATAAAGGGACAGACCAAAATCAGGAAGGTGCCAGCATTGTCCAGCCAGCCTGCCTTATGCACAGTTTCTGATCCCTGGCTGCTTCTTCATCCTCCATCCCTGCTTCTCACACTTAAGCCCCACTGTGCTGCATTCAGACATCCTCAGCACTTGTCTCTGGCCCTGCTCAGGCAGGGAGATAATATTGGGAATCAAGGTCTGGTTTGGTATTTTTTAATTATTTAAATTCCAGAATCTGGAGTATTTTGTGCCTTGACACTTACATTTTGGGAAAATAAATGCTTGGTTCTTTTTGACAGAGTTCCCGGGGCCTGTTGTGGTTTGTAGTATGGTTTGGTGGGGAGGCCCAGCAGGCCTCATTAGTATGAGGAGAGAACATCAGCTGTAGAAAGACCCAAGTTGTTACTCAGTAGCTGTGGGAGATGTATTTCACTACTATCTACTGGAGGTTCTAGGAGAACCCGGCTGCTTGCTAGGGCCCTCTCAAAACCTGTGGACTTCCCTATCCTGGAGAACCTGGGCCTCTTCTGTCAGTCCGATGATAGGGAGAGGGGTGCGGGTGTAGGTCTCTGGCCAGGCCAAGAGGAATCCCCCATGCCCTCATCCCATGGTAGGATTCATCGGCAGATGTGAACTGCATGCAGACTTTTCAGCCCTTTAGAGCCAGTCTCCACCCACATCCACTGTCAGCTACCCCATCGCAGCTGTCAGGGCACTCCAGCTCCGGTGGGTATTGGAGAGGCTAAAACTCCTTCAGTTCAAACCCACTGTCAGGGGTTCCCATATTAGGGGCAGGGGCTCCTGCAAAGGAGGGAGCCAGGTCACAGAAGACCTTCCTGCTTTCTGGAGCTGGGCATAGATAGGGGTCCTAGGCATTACTGCATTGCACAGTTCCATGCAGAAAGTCCATCTCCACTGCTTCCCTCAGTTCTGGGCCTTTGCAAAGTTCAGCCTCTAGTTAAGTCAATGGGGTTGCTCCAGCTCTACACCACTTTAGCGAGATGCCACTGAAATCAGTAGGGTTACACCAGAATAACAGTGGTGTAAGTGAGATCAGAATTTGGCATGGTGGGTATAAGCATCTCTCCTTATGAGAGCCGGCTCAAATAGTTCATTCAAAACATTTTTTTCAGTACGAATGGCTTTTTTTTTTTTTGTCGAAATGACAATGTCCATTTTTGATAATTTGGCAGTTTTATCAAAAAACAAAAAAAAAAAAATTCACATTAGCAATCAAAAGCTGATAAATGGCTGAAAACTGAAAGAATTCTGCTGAAAATTGAAAATGTTGGTTTGGACTGAAATTTTGGGGATTCTGAAAACTTTGAAGAAAAAAATGAAAACATTTTCAGTTTTGTCAAAATTTGTCATGGAAACAAAACTTATTTTCCCCCAGCCAGCTCTGCTCCCTGTATCCAGAGGTTACCAAAGATGGGAGTTATTGCCTTTTAAAATGTGTGACACAGATTGCTCCTGAAGGACAAGGAATAGTGGAGGGAGGAGGAGAGTGGAATGGTGGCTGGGAATGAACTGTGAGTCATATTTTGCATCATGCGTTAAGTGTCTTCTAATATCTGTTACATTGTGGCTCCGTATTTTCACTATCCATTATGGAATAAGCAGCCAGACAATGGCAGGTGAGTGTATGTGTAGCACAAGGTATATTTGGGGTCATCCAATAAATAAGGTTCCATTTAAGGAGCTCCTAGATAACTCCTGGGAATTTTTGAGTTAAAGTTTATGAAACAGGGTCTAGTTGTGGTGGATGGGCAGAATGAAATAGAAACCTCACCCCTCAAACGTCTGTATGCGTTCTATTGATCTGTCCATATATCAAAGGGCATTGGAGCTTTATCAAAGGCATAAGTATAGCGCTCCATTAGTCTGGACTCAGGATGGGAGGAGATCCCAAATATCATTAGTTAGAAAGGGTATTTATATTAGATCATAATTTATCTACCCAAAGGAATCAGATGTAAGTTTGTGGGACAGGTTGTATCATTGCTAGGCTACTTCTCAGTAAGTGCTATGTGAATGTGTTCTAACTCGAGTCTCTGAGCCTTGGTGCAGGGGGTTGGAGGGATGTGACTCTGATGAAATCCCAGGGTACAACCTGGAACTGGGGGATGGCTGTGCTCCTTTAGTTCTCCAGCCTGGGTTGTCTCTCATGATGCTTTGCTAGTGACAGCAGCAACCCTTCCAGGAGCTGTTATCACTCAGCCACCAGTATGGAGAGAGACACACAGCTATATTGAACGAATGTTCTCCAAGACACTCATGAACAGGAAATGGAAAACACCAGCAAATCCACCTGTCTTCACCTCTTAAACAATGCAAGATCATTAATTAGTTCTCCACTTCATCAAAGGATAGTGGAACTGCACCAGCCTTTGTAATCTGAGCAGATTCCCCAAACACTTCAAACTGACTTAATTAAGATACAACATTAATAAAAATTGATTAATCATAGAAAGATAGATTTTAAGTGATTATAAGTGGGGGCATGCAGGACAAAGATGGTTACAAAAGAAATAAAAGTCAAATCACAGTCTAAATTCTGAATTTTATCAGACTAAGCAAGATTGGAATCAAACAGCTTTTCTCACCCTACTGGATGTTACAGGTAGGTTATAATTCTTAATACACAGGCTGAATTTCCTTCTCAACCTGGGAACAATCTTCCCAGTTCAAAGTCTTTGTCTTCCCAGTGTTCTTGTTGTCTTCAGTGTATGTGGGGAGAGGTGGTCTCATGATGCCACTGTCCTTTATACTCTCAGTTCACGTAACAGGGAATATACTGACTAGGTATGTCCTGGTGGGCCTTGCTGAGTCAGAGCTGAGCAATCCCCACTGTGCAACTGTCTCTTACAAAATTGTAAATCCCCTTTTTACAATTCCCCTGCTGATCAATGCTCATTTAACACCTACCTGGGTCACCTCCCTTTCAGTCACTGGAGAGCTAGCCATGGACATCTCCCAAACTCACAAAATACAAGCAAATCTCATAACTTCATCCACAGTAACAATATACATATTTTGACAGAACAATTCATTTCAGCAGATCATGGCCTTTCATATGGTTCCTTACAAGGCATGCTTTGTATGAAATCTCACAACCATATACAAATGATGAATATAGGAGTTACCGGGTGCTGCTTTGAGGTCCAGTGTAAGTCACAGTGACTTACCGCACTGTTGGGAGTTGATTTAAAATAATCTATTGGAACTGCCCGTGAGCTGAAAAATTATCCAGTGTTAAGGCGTGAGGCAAACTCCAGGGATTGCTTTCCTAGCAATGGCGCCTGACCTAGTAGTCCCAGACTAGCCACTTTGTTGTTCTGGAGGTGCTCAGATACCATGGAGATGGCAGCAGTGTAAGATCCTGAGTAGAACACCCTGATTTTGAAGAGGCCAGCCCACATCCTGCCAGCGCACGTGCACGCACACACACACGTGCACACACACACACACACACAGAGTTCTGCAAGGTGGTTGTTATAGTTACCAGCCTTGGAGTTGTTCATGCCAAGTCACTGGCTTGGACACGAGGATGGAGCTGACTCTTGTCAGATGTGCATCTAATGCTCCTGGAGGATGGTTGCAGAACCAGATTCAAAGTTCTCAATTTTTAGAATCTGTCTTTATAGGGATTCAACCCTCATAGGGTTTGCTTCATCATGCTGTTTCCATGTTTGAAGTGATAATCAATCACTGTTCTCATATTTGAAATCATAGTCTCACGTTTGAAATCACGCAGATGGCACAGCAATCACGGCTTGTTACCTTGTTCTTTGATTCTTCGGTCACCCTGTCCTTGGGGCAGTTGTGGATTCCAGCTTTCCCTCGGGGTTATCTGGTTATCTTACCCAACGCATTCTCATTCTTTGGCCTGTTGGTTTTTCCTCTAGATGTAGTGTTATTTATTAGGCTGGCATTTCAACCTTTTATTACTCATTCAACATACATCCTCAATCACACCCTATTTTACTTAACATACCTTCTACATTTTATCACCCATGCAGTCTTAAACATAACTAGTCTCAAATCACTGGGGCATGACAGAGTTCAATGAATTTATCCATGCCACTTGTTACACATATGAAGAAAAAAAGCAAGATAGGAATGTAAAAGTGGAGGGACAACAAATTTTGTTCCTGAGTTCAGAAAAACATTTGTAACAAGTGTTATCTTATCACTTTTAAAACAAACTCTTTGTCTCTGGATGTTTTTCTACAATTAGCACAGACCTTGCAAACTAACAGGCCTGCTTCAATAAGCACAAACTCAGCAGGCTGAGAGAACAGGCTGGGAGACATATTTCTTTCTAATAATACAAGCCAAATCTGCTGTCTGTACTGGACCACACTTTTCCCAAAGCATCAATATATTGATTATTACTTTTAATCCAACACACTGTAAAATTCCCCAACTACCATTAGCAGTGCGCACCTGTAATAACGGATACCACACATGCTTGTGCCATGGGTGCAGCATTGGCTAGGGTGTGTGTCTCTCTGGGTGCAACGATACAGGAGGAAAGAGTGGGTGGGCTGTCGAGGAAGAGAAAACCCTGCTATTTATTAGGTAGTCATCAGCGTGAGCCAGAACTGATGCAGGAACACTCTCAGCAGTTGCTCAGCTCAGCTCTTGCATTCAGTACCACACCTTTTAGCAGACAAGTCCAGTGCAGGTTCCCATGGCTGCTGTGGAGACAATCGTGAAGAGGCTAATGCTATTTCTGAGCACAGAGTGAGGGGGAAGCCTGCAGGAATCTTGGCTGCAGTTCAGTTGGTAGAATTCACTTGTGTGTGTTCCACACTTTCTGATGCAGCCTCTGGAGGGGCAGGTGAGGCTGAGAGTTCATCCAAACAGCCTCATTTCTTCAAAACAAACATCTCATTTGCTGGGTTAGTTTCAAAAGCACCAGGGGCTACGCTCTCCTGGCTCCGATCAGTGGAGGCTTGACTCCCTCCATCAATAAGAAGTAAAGGTTGCCCGGTTCTTCTATTGACCTAATTACAGAGGGGAAGAAAGTGGAGACACTGCTCATATTTCATTCCAGGCCCTCCCATCCCTTCTCCCCCACCCATCTTGCAGCCTGGAAACCAGCGGGTTTAATATGGATTAATGTAATGATGCTAGTCTGTCTCTTATTGCTAACTAGGTATGAGGAACAGGTGGTGAATCCCAGGGGTGGGTTGTGGAGGGGGAGGAGATTCCGGTGGAGATCAGAGAGCTCTTTAGCTGCTGTTACTGGACTGAGTTTCCATACACTTTCTAATCCACAACCCCCCGGATGCCCTGCTGAACTCAGACTCTGGTGGTAACCTTGCTCCTGTGTTTGTATGGCTGCTGCTGTGCTTATCCCATTGGCTGGTGATCAGTAATTCATGGCGTTCCACCCATTTCCTTTATGAGATCAGGTCAGCCCCACGAGCTCCACTCACCAATCATCTGCTACATAAGCCTGTGGGGTCATGTGAGAAAAGGCTCATCTAGAGATGCAATCCCAGCTCTGACTGGAACTGATCTGCTGTCTGTGCTTTGCATCTCCTAGGGGGCCAGAGGAGATGGTGCTGTTGGACACCCCTACACTGCAATATTGAGATATAATACACACACTGGTGAGTGTCCCCATCTTGGTTCACACCTTGGGGATTGTACTGGGGCCTTCTAGAGCTAAAATCACGAGCAAAAGAATCAAGGTGGGGCTCTAACAGACTCGTGCGCTGTATGCTCTGGGTACAGAGGGGGCCTGTAGCAGACTGTGCAGTGGTTCCAGAGATACACAGGCATAAGATAGGGTTGGTTTGTTTCCCCTGGGGTGCACCACAACCCCTGTGGCACTGTGTGACAGTGTGAACCCTGGCCAAGGCTAAGGAAGCATTGACTACCCCTGGGAATGGGGAGGGTGTGGTGAGATGAAGGGGGCAGAAATGAAGGAGGGCCAAGGTCAGCATCAACATTAGCATCGCAAGGGACACGGTTGCGTTCCATCTCCATCTAAACCCCTCTCCCCAAAAGTTTGTTTTCACCTAGGAATAATGGCCCCTACCTTTGGAGAAGGAAGATCTCTATCCGTACTGCCAAAACTTATGGTTCCACTGGGAAGGAGAAATCTGGGAGCAATGGCTCAAGTGGACCACTGATGGGAGTGTACATGGGAGATTTTCAATGTCATGGAAGAGTTCAACATGCCAGCAGAGTCAGTGCTCCACACTGACAGCTGGTGTCGGGATGCAGTTGCGGTGTTGGTAACCAGCTGGTGTATGGATGAACCCAATCCCCCTAGTTCCTAATGTTGGTATATTACTTATGTCACCAACTCATCCACACACACGCCCCACCAATGTGGGGAGGTAAATTTGTGCCCAGAAAATTCCCAGCATCCCTTTTAAATTGGAGTCTTCTCCGCTTAGCCCCCAGTCTTCAGGGAATGGTCCTAGGAAAGCACCTCTACATCTCTCCCAACCAACAGTGGTGGCAAATTTTACAAGCCACCAAATGGGAGGCAGCCAATCAGTGCTGGATCCTTCTCAATGCCATCATGGGAGCTTTAGACATTTATGTGCCTCTGAAGCACTTTCAAGTCACAGCCTTCCTTCCCAGTTGTATCAGGAGATACAGAAAAAGGGGACATCAGTGAGCTCTTTGTGGGATAGGTTCAATTCAGCAGCTAGCATTTGGAATATTCAGCAAGGAGCTGTAAGAAACAAACGGTCGGGACAATTAAAAAAATTGTGGTGGTCCACCACATGGGGTGTGACCACCATGGGGTGGTCACAAGCACGGATCTCACCCACATTACAGTGGCCACCTCCGCCCTCAAACATACTGCCAAATTGGCCTTCCACATGCGGGACACCTTACAGGAACTAATTAGACTATAATTAAGGCTGGGGACCAACTAGCTTAGTATTCTGTGTACTTCCAGCTCCAACAATATTTGAACCAGCAAGTGTGCAGCATCCAGGAGGATGTGCTCCATGGAGCCTGGCCTGGGGAAATCCACTTCCACTCAGAGATTTCTTGGGAGCTGTGGCCTTTTCACTGATCCTGGAAGCTCACTAACTGGAAGTGTACAGACACAGCCTGCTCCTTCATGGCCTTTGGCCCCATGAAAGGAGCTGGGCCCCTGCTGTAAAAATCTAACCAGGGCTTTGGGAAGGCTGCCTCTGGGAGTTGGTGGTCCATCGCAACTTGCGGGAAGTGACTTTTCCCAATGACATGGCCAAGCGATATGGTGCTGACTGTGTCTTCTATCAGCACATATGGATTGCAGAGGGCAACACCAGGCAGCTGTGGCCTATGGAGCCCCCTCAAATAATGTGTAAAGAAAGGGCAGTGCCAGGCCGGTTTTATGAGGTGGCTCAACACATCTGCTGGGAAGAGGAGGCATCGGGCTATGCCCCCACTAAGGCACATGTGTTTATCAATACCTCTGCCTGTGTTTGGAGGATCAGCTACCCTAGGGTGCCCCTCAATTTGCTGTTACAATCTCAAGAGCTAAATTTTTCGGTGCGTTGGCCCACTGTTATTCAAAGTACTGTTAATATTTCTAACTATATTGTGTTTAATTTTTCATTTATTACACCCAGTGTTTTTCTCCCATTGACGCATATCTGGGAGCAACTTTCCGTGTTCCAGAAAGATGCCTCCTCCTTTGCAGTGTTGCAGCACACATTCAACTTAGAGAAAGCTGCCTTTGCCACAGCCATTTGAGTGGAGCATCTATGTTAACAAAAAAAAGTGCTATGCTATGTTACTAATGAAGCCAGAACCCACTACTGGCTTTTGTATGCTATTGTTGCTGGCTTAGTAATTTTGTTTCTGCTATATTGCTGTTTGTGTAGGAGGCCAATGGTGACACTAGCCACAGCGTCAGAGGGAGGGTGTAAACCTAAGTGGGGACCCCTCACAACGGGGTGTTGTTTCGGGGTCAGAGGGGGGAATGTCACAATAAAAATTGCCCCCCATGGGGGCCTTGGGTAAGCACCAGAGTTGTATATTGACAGGGATCCCTGGACAAATGCCTCGATAAGAATCCAGGGCTTAAAACCCTCCCGAGAGCTGAAGCAAGTCGGAGATTTACAGCGGAGTCTAGACGACCTGTGCACAGAGCAGAACTCTCGTGTATCCTTCCCCCCTCTTCTTCTTACTTTACACCCAGGCTTGGCCAGCCATGGGTCATGTGAATGTGAGAATCAAAGTGGGTTAGGGCTCGGACATTAACTCTTTCTTCCTCTCTCTCAGTGATGTGGGGCACACCCAGCACTCACCGCTGTTATTTGATTAATAAAGCTTTAAATTTAGTCACTTGGTGTGCACCTTCATCTCTTCCCCTAAAGATCCTGCAGCCTCAGCCTGACCACTTGAAGCCCCAGGCAGATTGGTAACATAAATCTGTCACAGTGTCTTGAATGTTCTCCGTCTGGGAAGGGGCCTGAGAGAATACAGGGAAGGAGCAGAAAATCTTTGCCAGGCCTGAGCTGAAGCCTGACTGGAGACAGGGCTCTGAGGAGCTGTATCCTGAACTAGAGCTATTGAGTGAGGGGGGAAGTGTGCCAGCCCCTGGGCCATGGAGCTGCGCAAGGCACAGGAGCATGTGGTTAGACAGGAGGACAACCTGGAGCAGCGGAAGCATTTCTGTGGCAAGGTGATGGCCAACTGAGTGAGGGGAAGGTTTGGATGTTTATCTGTTTCTCCTGGACTATGGTAAAGAACTCTGTGACCCTGGAAGGAGCTAGATTCTATCAAGTTGTCTGGCTGGAGGGCCACGTCACTCCTGTGGCAAGAGTAGGCAAAAGGACAGTGTGGAAACTGAGGCAGACGTGCTGCATCACTATGTCCAGACACAAGGGATGTGCTGGAGTGGCAACTTTTCTACACACTCCCTTCCATGTTGTCTATATTTTAACACTCCTAGTGTCTTAGTCATGGCATCCCGATTCACAGCCGCCTTCCTCCAACCCAACAAGGAGTGGCTGTGGCTCTCCTACAGAATGCAAAGCCATTCCTTAACTGGCTGATGTGGGCTAAAATGCATCAGTCATCCTGCTGCTTTCTCGAGGCTGTGATTTACCACAGTTAATCCAGAGGGAGGCCCAGTGTGGTTTGGTAAATGGGACTGAGGACGCCTCCAGCACACATGTGGAAATCAGAGTCTCTGCATGAGTGAGGTTTGAGTATTGGGTAAACCAACAATGTCCATGGCCTTGAGTGAACAGGTCACATCCTAGACTTCATATGAGAGTTGGGAGAAATAACCTTCCCAGTGACATACAGCAAGGCCTTCAGCTGCTCACAGGCTCTTAGTGGAGGTCAAATCAAGTTCGTTCGTGCATTCAAAATCTCCAGATGCTGTAATGGCCTGGCTGCATCCCCTCTAGAGTGCTGAATGGACTTTGCAATGACCAAAGACACTGCCATCCTGGGCTTTCTTACGCCGGCCCTATGAATGCATGTTGGGAGTGGACTTTGGGAATTTAGTCAGAGCTGTGTGAATGCTCAGTGTGGGGAGTACCCAGGGCTCAGAAAAAGGCTTGAGAGAACAGAGCTGGGAAGAGAAAGTCATGGCAGGGGCTGCAGAGAGGAGGACACTCCTGAAGGGAAAGGGAAGCCTAGGCAGCAGGTGGGCATCTGCGAGGGGCATGTGTAGGGGGCCCTGAGATAGGCTCTGTAGGAAGGAAGAAGGTCCCTAGAAGACACTGCCAGAGATCCTGGCAAAGGGAGGCAGTGGGAACCAGCTAGGAGGAAAAGAGCCTCCATAGGAAAGCCATGGGACACCATGCTTAGCCTCTGGAGGGCCCAGGAGTGGGGATATAAGTCCAGGAACATCAGTGTAGCCTAAGAAGGGCAGAAGAACTGTTTTATTTGGATGGTTTTTGGCTTTTCGCAGAAGTGAACTGAATTGGAAAGGTGAGTTGGCTGGAGGATTGGGCCATGACAGATACAGCCTGATGGAGAACCAGACTGACCAACAACAGAGGGTGCTAGAGTGGGGGGTGTCTGGTGGTGAGCATGCCCCTTAAAACAAGGCCTTTAAGGACTGTGTGATGAGCAGAGATGCACTCTCTTAGGCCATGCTCACTGAGTGATAGGAGCAGTGGAACTATGGATTTGCTGCCGAGAGGGAGTCTCTTTAGAGCTGTCAGTGCATGTCCGTGTCATATGCAGGTGAGAGGGCTATGACATCAGTGCAGGGAACATGTCAGAAGAACGCAGCAGGGAGCAGGACCCTAGTGGATGTTCAGCCAGATTGAAAGACCAGGCAAAGATACCAGAGAAGAAGCAGAAAAAATTGTTGCCGCCAAACTCTTCCTTCTACTCCAGTCCTAGACCTCCCACCATATTGCCAGTACAGTGCACCCCTGTCATGACCTGCAGCCCCACCCTATGTCTAGTGCAAGGTCTCTCCTGACCTCTGAATGATAGCACTAGCTGCAACTCAGCATAGGATGGGACCTTCCCCGTTGCAATATCCTTTGGTGAAGCTCCCAGTGAGACACAGAACACTGTTTGGTAAAGTGCAGAATAAGGCACAGATTGTTGGGACACACCTCACTCTTGCCCATGTGCTCCATCACTCATCTTGAATCGTTCATAGGACCATTCCCTGATCAGACTGCGGCTCATGGTTCTCACAGGAGAACTGCCAGCCCCCAGAGGACTCTGTGTCAGGCCTGAAGAGGCTGTGCTCTTCAACCATCCACACAGCGTGGTCCATGGCTCCTGTCATCCCTGCCCTACAGAGCGACCTGGTGGATGACAGCTGGGGATGCCAGCACATGTGCAGTCCACACCTGAGTTCCTGTCAGTCCAGAAGAAGACAGATCACAGCCGGGAAGAAGGGAACTGCCCCTCAGCTCCCATTCATCCCCAGAGGAGATACAAAAGGAGAGCACTTCACAAACAGAAAGGGCTGGTCCTCCATTGCTATTAAACACTAGCAATTACAGTGATGAATCCTGCATTAGCAATAATGAGAGAGCTGGGAAATGGTGAGTGGGATTTGCTGCTTATTGATCACAAGCTGCTAATGCACCAGCGTGGGATTTAACACTTCCCTCTCCCCCAGAATTCATCCTCTTCATCCCTGTCAAGAACCAGCAGCACTTACACTCAGGAACCTTCTCTCCCACAACTTAATGTTGATAAATATATCCATCATGCTTCTCAAGCATCAACCCTGCCAGTGCGTGTTAGGAGCAAGAGCATGTGTGACCGTGCACCAACACAGAGAGCACCTGGAATTTGCTCTCAGAATTGACAGTTTGTAATGTTTAACTATAAAATCATTTGTTAAGTTTCTCTTCTCACTGTACCAATTCAATACACCAGGCTTTTAAGAAGAAAGTGGAAAAACAACCCTAAGGACTTGTCTGGTGAGACATCAGTAGGGTTTCAACACTAGGGTTTTGGATCCCCAGTGCAGATCTCTGCCTCTTAATTGCATAACCTTTTTCTTTCATTTTGAGCAGCCACAAGAGGAGACTTGGCATAGACTTTACCAGTGAGTTATACAACCATTTGCCAGGCAGCTATAAAAAAGTTAGGAACTAAAGAATCCTGATTCTATTCTTGACAATGGGAGGGGAAGGTGGTCTATTGCTTAGAGCAGTGGTTACAGGCAGGAGAGTCAAGTACATAGATGTCGTACCTTCATTCTGAAAAGCAATGTGACAAAGTTGGTGAGACTTAACTTGACCTATTAAAAAGCAGGGGTCTAGTCCCAGCACTGCCACAAATTGGGGTTTGCTGCCTCCCAGTTATCTTATTTGCAGAATGACTGGAAAGATGCTTGCCTGCATTCTAGAACTGAGGTATGAGGTTTTGCTCACTAATAAGCATTATGAAGTGTCACAGAGTCATCGAGGGACGTTCTGGAACTACTCCATACAAATCCAGTCTGGGGGAGCATGTCTCCCCTCGCTGAGCATACTGTCTCCAGGGCAAGAGGCTTATACAACTTCGGCCATCCTGGGGCTGACCTTGGAGCATTGTGTCCCCTCTTTACACCATGTGCTTCCCACAATGACTCCACAGTGGTGGTGGTCCTGGGGAAGCCAGAGGGCCCTGCACCTCAACTCTGGAGTTAGATGTGACTCCCAGCCAGTGTAAAACAAAAGGTTTATCCAAAGACAGGACCATAGCATAGAACAGAGCTTGTTATTACAGACATCAGTGACTTTCAGCCAAGTCCATCTTGGGAATCCTGGGCCAGACGCCCTGGATTTCCCCCCTCTTCCAGTTCCCCCCAAACAGACTGCCAGCCTCCAGCCACCCGACCTCTGACACCCTCCCTGTTGCCACTCCTCCATCTCTTTGTCTCACTTTATGGGCCAAAGGTGTCACCTGGTTGCACCCCCACTCCTGGGTCTCAGGTTACATAGCTGCAAATAGCGGAGCAGTCTCACCTGCCCTGAGGGCCTCAGCAAAATCACACACCAAATTCTCACCACCTAAGTATTGGTGCAGTACACAGGGAAACTAATGCATACATAGTATTAGTATAGGACAGTAAGACTCACATGCAACATAGCAAGACGGATAAAACCCCACTTTGTCACATGAAGTAAATAGAAATATAAACAGCAGTGATGAGGTTTATACTCCTAGAGCATATCCTCCTAAGCACTCTAACCCAGGACTGGCTCTAGGCACCAGCAAAGGAAGCACGTGCTTGGGGCGGCACATTCCAAGGGGTGGCATTCCAGCCATCCTTTTTTTTTTTTTTTAAATCCAGCAATGTAATGAAAAAAAAATATGAAGGTAAAAAAAAGTCTCCAGTTAGAGCTCTCCCTGGAGCTGCTGTACATAAAGGCCTACCTTGACCCCCGGGAGCGGAGCTGTCTCATGATTAATGAAGAGCAGCCAAAACGCCAAAAAGGTTTTTCTTGTGGCATAACTTATTCATCATTACTAAAAATGTCAGGGAGCAGCTCCAGGACATGTAGATCTACTCGGAACAGGCCAGACTGTGTGGGGAGTTGTTCATATTTTACTGACTTTCTGGGCACAAAGAGACCATAGAGAAAGTAGAAGGTGTATAAGCAGTGGTAGCTCTAGGGATTGCAAACACAGTCACTGTTGCCTTTCTTGGCTGGGGATACATGCTACTGGTTGTGTTAGCAGTACACGGATGCACGCGGAAACCCCTGCAAGCAAACTTGTGCTCCTTGCACCCTGTTTTTCCTCTCTGTTAATGCTACCGTGATGTGGCCCTCATTTGTCCAAGATGAGCTTACATTGCACTCTGTAGCTGAGGCTACAGTGTGGCAGGGAAACAGTGGAACGCTAAGCACTTAAAATACGTTCCCGTACTGCATATTTGTTATGCATGAGGGGCACAATGAGACAGAAATGAGAGGAGTAAAAAGAAACTCCATGCTGTGATTTTTATGTGACAGATTTTCCTTCTACAGAAATGGGATTTCTGCTGCAACAGGGATCTTTCCTGATTAGATTAGTTGAGTCAATGGTATGAAGTCAGTTTTACATGAGTGCTGCTGAGCAGGGCTACCTAGAGAGGCAGCTGAGTGGATCCAGAACCAGAATGGGACTATTGCTGGTTGAAAATTTCCCAGTGGAATGTTTTCCTGTCTGAAAATGCTGATTTGTCAAAATCAAACGGGTGCGGGAATGTGACAATTTCAACAAAATTCCATTTTGGGAAAACAAATAAAAAATGAATCATTTTGATATGGTTGTTTTGTCCCAATCAGAATGGAATATTTTGATTTTTCATTATGAAACAACTTCAATTTGTAACTTATTTTATTCAAATTATAATATACAATTTAAGAAGTCAAAATTGAAACGAACCGGTTCGATTTGATCAAAACAAAACATTTGGATTGACCCACGACTCATTGCGAGTACTTTTTAACGTTCTTTGTTTTCATTCAAATTTGGCAAGACAACAAAAGTCAAAAGAGTGCCATTTCCTGCCAAAGAGAAATGCTGGCTGCCACACAATGCTAATGGGGGCTTGAGAACCCTGGATTTTCCACCTTATTGCTACTGGCCCTCTGTATGACCTTGGGAAAGTTACATCCCCAGCTCACTAGACTGTAAGCATTTGCAGGCAGGGACTATCTCTCACAGAATCATAGAATCTCAGGGTTAGAAGAGAACTCAGGAGGTCATCTAGTCCAACCCCCTGCTCAAAGCATGACCAATCCCCTACTAAATGATCCCAGACAGGGCTTTGTCAAGCCTGACCTTAAAACCCTCTAAGGAAGGCAATTCCACCACCTTCCTAGGTAACCCATTCCAGTGCTTCACCACTCTCCCAGAGAAAACGTTTTTCCTAACATCCAACCTAAATGTCCCCTACTGCAACTTGAGACCATTACTCCTTGTTCTGTCATCTGGTACCAGAGAACAGTCTAGATCCATCTTCTTTGGAACACCCTTTCAGATAGTTGAAAGCAGCTATCAAATCCCCCCTCATTCTTCTCTTCTGCAGACTAAACAATCCCAGTTCCCTCAGCCTCTCCTCATAAGTCATGTCCTCCAGCCCTCTAATCATTTTTGTTGCCCTCCACTGGACTCGTTCCAACTTTTCTACATACTTCTTGTAGTGTGGGGCCCAAAACTGGACACAGTACTCCAGATGAGGCCTCACCAATACTGAATAGAGGGGAATGATCACGTCCCTTGATCTGCTGGCAATGCTCCTACTTATACAGCCCAAAATGCTGTTAGCCTTCTTGCAACAAAAGCGCACTGTTGACTCATATCCAGCTTCTCATCCACTGTAACCTGTAGGTGCTTTTCTGCAGAACTGCTGCCTAGCCACTTGGTCCCTAGTCTGTAGCAGTGCATGAGATTCTTCCATCCTAACTGCAGGACTCTGCATTTGTCCTTGTTCAACCTCATCAGATTTCTTTTGTCCCAATCTTCAAATTTGTCTAAGTCCCTCTGTTTCCTATCCCTACCCTCCAGTGAATTTACCAGTTTAGTGGTCATCTAAAAACTTGTTGAGGATGCAATCCATGCCATCCTCCAAATCATTAATGAAGATATTGAAGAAAACTGGCCACAGGACCAATCCTTGGTCCACTCCACTTGATACCAGCTGCCAACTAGACATGGAGCCATTGATCACTAACCCATTGAGTCTGATGATCTAGGCAGATTTCTATCCACCGTATAGTCCATATATCCAGCCTATACTTCTTTAACTTGCTGGCAAGAATACTGTGGAAAATCATATAAAAAGTTTTGCTAAAGTCAAGGAATAACATGTCCACTGCTTTCCCCTGATGCACAGAGCCAGTATCAATTCAGGACAAATTGCTTAGAGCAGGGCAGTCACAGCCCAAAGCTGGTGTCCTTTATTATTAAGGCAAACCAAACCAACCAAACAGAGAAGATTTCGGTTCTACTCCATTGGCTAACCACAAGTCATACAAGTAATTTCCTTAAATACTCCAGTTTCCTAGTATCGCCACCAGTGCCACTCGTTATGGTTATGAAAACCAATACCCTCAATAAAAGAAAAAGAGGTTCTTCCGATCCCAAATGACCAAGCCCCAGACCCAAGTCAATATACAAGTCAGATCTTACCCACAAATCACGCTGTTGCCAGTCCTTTAGAGCACTGGTCTTCAAACTGGGGTGCATGCACCCCCTGGGGTGCACGAACCCACCCCAGGGGGTGTGCGAGACCCTGGTGCTGCCGCCACATCTGCCTGGGAGACTGCCGAATTCCCGGGCGGACTATTTTGGTCCCGCCGAAATGCCGCCATGGAAAGCGGAAGCTTCCGCTTTCTGCGGCGGCATTTCGGCGGACATACCCTGGGGGGCCGTGAGTGGCTGCTGGGCTGCGGTAAGGGGCCACGGCCCAAAAAGTTTGGGGACCCCTGCTTTAGAATCTAAAATATAAAGGTTTATTCATAAAAAGAGAAATATAGATGAGAGCTAAAACTGGTTACATGGAATCAACTACACACAGTAATGGCAAAGATCTTGGTTGAGGCTTGTAGCAGTGGTGGAATAAACTGAAGGTTCAAATCAAGTCTCTGGAGTACATCCACAGCTTGGGTGGGTCATTCAGTCCTTTGTTCAGAGCTTCAGTTTGTACCAAAGTTCCCCCAGAGGTAAGAAGCAGGATTGAAAACAAAATGGAGGGGTTTCCAGGGCCTTTTATATCCTCTGCCATGTGAAAGAAACCCTTTGTTCTTACTGTGGAAAATCACAGCAGCGACTCAGTGAGATGGAGTTTCACATGGGCAAGTCATTTGTCCACGCATGACTCAGTATTCAGGTGGCAGCCTTGCTCACAAGCTACCTTGAACGTCCCAGGAAGGCTCCTCAGATGTAGAGTGGAATCTCCGAAGGTCCATTGTCAGTTAAGTGTTTCTTGAGGGAGCACTTACTCAAATAGTTTTCTCTCAAGAAACTGACCAAATGCTTCACAGAATCATAGAATATCAGGGTTGGAAGGGACCTCAGGAGGTCATCTAGTCCAACCCCCTGCTCAAACCAGGACCAGTCCCCAACTAAGTCATCCCATCCAGGGCTTTGTCAAGCCTGACCTTAAAAACCTCTAAGGAAGGAGATTCTACCACCTCCCTAGGTAACCCATTCCAGTGCTTCACCACCCTCCTAGTGAAAAAGTTTTTCCTAATATTCAACCTAAACCTTTCCCACTGCAACTTGAGACCATTACTCCTTGTTCTGTCATCTGGTACCACTGAGAACAGCCTAGATCCATTCTCTCTGGCACCCCCTTTCAGGTAGCTGAAAGAAACTATTAAATCCCCCCTCAGTCTTCTCTTCTGTAGACTAAACAATCCCAGTTCTCTCAGCCTCTCCTCATAAGTCATGTGCTCCAGGCCCCTAATCATTTTTGCTGCCCTCCTCTGGACTCTTTCCAATTTTTCTACATCCTTATTGTAGTTTGGGGTCCAAAATGGGACACAGTACTCCAGATGAGGCCTCACCAATGTTGAACAGAGAACGATCATATCCCTCGATTTGCTGGCAATGCCCCTACTTATACAGGCCAAAATGCTGTTAGCCTTCTCGGCAACAAGGGCACACTGTTGACTCATATCCAGGTTCTCATCTAGTGTAACCCCTAGGTCCTTTTCTGCGGAACTGCTGCCTAGCCGTTCAGTCCCTAGTCTGTAGCAGTGAATGGGATTCTTCTGTCCTAAGTGCAGGACTCTGCCCTTGTCCTTGTTGAACCTCATCAAATTTCTTTTGGCCCAATCCTCTAATTTGTCTAGGTCTACTATATCCTATCTCTACCCTCCAGCGTATCTACCCACTCCTCCCAGTTTAGTGTCTTCTGCAAACTTGCTGAGGGTGCAGTCCATGCCATCCTCCAGATCATTGATAAAGATATTGAATAAAACTGGCCCCAGGACCGACCCTTGGGGCACTACACTTGATACCAGCTGCCAACTAGGCTGCCACTGATGCTACTTAGAATCAAACACATTGAGATACAAGTACATAGCCAATATTCATAACTTCAAATACATAAATGATATACACATACAGAAAGCATAATTACAATCCCAGCAAATTATAACCTTTTTATGGACACCTTATGTGACCTTCTTTGTACAAGATTTGATGCCACTATAGGATTATGGTTGCAACAATGAACTATACGGTCATAGTTCATGTCAATAACATCACAGCTACACCAGTATAAGCCTGCTTTATACCAGTGTAACTGCAGCCACACTAGGGGTTGTACTGGTCTAACTACATCAGTAACAAATCACACCCCTACCTGTACCTACTGTGTATGTAGAGCAGGGGTTATCTATAATAGTGGCCATGGAAAGCACCAGTTTGCTCTTTGTGCACAGGGAAGCATGACAAGTACAGCATGTGCCACTTCAGCGAATGTTTTCTCATGACCACAACCTTTTCCTACAGCCTGGTGCCGAAAAGCCATTTTTCTTTGTACTGTATGTACAAGCAGCTGTACTAATTAACGTAATTAACACACAAAGGCCAATTAATCTCTTGATTATGCCTGCCATTCACTTATCTAAAGCTATTATGTTAAAATCAGCTTTTTTACCTCTGCTTGCTATGCAAATAACTAAGTTATGATGCCTTCATTACCAATATACAATTACCCGGAGCTGATACCCATGAAATCTAATGTGGACAGATTACTAGCATGTGGAGCCAAATGGATTGCGTGGTTAAAGCTTGGGCATGCTGGACTGTGGTGCCCTGTGTCATGCTAGAAAATAGCACTTAGGTCTCCATACAGATCCTGCCACATTCCCCTGGGTTGGATTTGGCCTGGATTTACACCAGTCTTTGCTGGATCACAGAGGCACCCAAGGCAGAAAGCTCACTAGGAAGTGTCGCTTCAATGGGGGAAGCTGCCCTACCACCATGGGGATGTAGGGAGCCAGCCACTGCTGAAAGCAGCTGGCACAGCATGTAAAAGGGACAGAGCCAGGGCCAATGGGGAAATGGATTTATGAGGCACATCTCCTCAGTGGTCTCCCCTGGTTCCTCAGCTCTAAAGTACAGCTGCTCCTCTAGCTGGCAGGGATCCTATGGGAGGTTCAAAACCATCCTGCCCACAGAACTTAGAGGCCCCTGCTGGTGAAGAGAGGTGTAATATTGGGGGTTTTTGCCTGCATCATCAATGGTGACGCTTGGTGTGTCTACACTGCAATTAGACACCTGCAGTTAGTCTGTGCCAGCTGACTCAGGCTTGCGCAGTTTGGGCCAAGGGGCTGATTAATTGCAATGTAGATGTTTGGGCTTGGGCTGTAGGCCAAGCTCTGGAACTCTCTCACCTCACAGAGTCCTAGAGCTTGGGCTTGAATGTCTATACCACAATTAAACAGCTTGTTAGCCTGAGCCCTGCAAGCCTGAGTTAGCTGGCACTTGCCAGCTGCAGGTGTTTAATTGCACTGTAGACATACCCTCGGACCTGCTGACATTTCCCCTCTTGCCTTTCTCATGGCTCCAGCACTCACTGATCTCTCCTGTTGTTCACATCTTTGTTTGCTATCATCCCGGTTGCTACAGCTCAGGGAATAATGGGCCCAGTTCTGTCTTCCTGGAATGAAATGGAAGCGCTCGGTGCAGGAATGGGACCAGTGTTTGTAACCTAACTTTGGCTGGAGGCTAGCCAGCAAAAGAAGCGTGAGAGCATGCAATATTGCTTTTGTGTTGGCCTTAAAAATTTCATCACTGATGATAAGCAGGTGCATAAGTGCTCATAGAACTGATGGCCAGAAGGAATATTGTACCATCCTAGGTACTTATACAGCCCCTATTACCATAGGATCTGAGCACCTCACAATCTTCAGTGTATTTATCCTTTCAACCTGAGTCGTGGTGGGAATGTGGACGTAACTATTGAGAGTTGCATGAAGAGCTCTTGATGTACCTGGGGGGGAGTTAATGGAAATTCCCTGTGATAAGAATATGCCAAGTCAGCTAAAGAACAAGGTATCTAAATCATGACTAGACCAGGTCATGGCATACGGGCAGGATGCTGGCCAATAAGGAAGAGTGAACAACCACTGCACACCCAGTGCTGGAACTAGGGGTGCTGGGGGTGCTGCTGCACCTCCTGGCTTGAAGTAGTTTCAAGATTCACAGTTGGGTTCAATAGCTTTCCACATCTCCACTATACAAATTGCTCCATCACCCCACTGTACCCTGCTGGAATGAGAATGCCCAGGTCGATGCTGGGTAAGAGGAGAGTAGCCTCCATCATGGAAAGGCTGAGGGAGTACTACCTGAATTGGCTGTGAGATGCTGAGATGGCAGCTATGCTAGCCAGAGAGTATAGTTAGGCAAAAGTTAAATGTTCAGTTAGCAGCTGAGGCAGAAACCCACATAACTAACAAGCAGGCATACTAAAGGCTCAAGGACAATGGCAGCTGTAAACACTTAATAACTTATATGGTCAGATGTCCGCCCAGTAACTCGGCCTCTCAGTAAGAAAGAACAGTACAAACCCTCCACAGCTCTCCAGATATCTGTGAACACTCACCCCCACCTCCACCTCCACCCCATCCCACCCCACCTCTTCGCCTTAAGGATAATATTAAATAATTGATGTAATTCGGATGGTTTCTATGGATATGTTTTGTTCCTGTCATCATGTTAAGTGTCTTCTCTCTCTTTTTCTTTTTCTCTGAAACAATGTTTGTCTCTGTAGGTACAAAATAAATGCAAATAAATTAATTAAAAAAGCTATATAACTGGTCACTGTACCACCATACTATTAAAGTTATTTATCAGTCTTCCCAGTGCCATGAATAAACCCCTTCAGTATTGTCTGTGCTGGCTAATCCTTGGGGAAAAGAATCTCCTTGCTTCACAGTTTAGTGCAGCAAGCAGGGTGTGATCGGAAGTCCTCAGAGAGTTTCTCACAGCCAGAGATAGAGGTAATTACCCTTTTACTTACCACCTCTAGTACACACCTTAGTTTGGGACTCCCTGAGACATCTCTTTATACCTCTTTTTTAGTACAAACCACATATAGGATGCACAAACGAGAGAACTGAATGGAATTGTGTTTGTGGCCAGGGTTTTCGGGTTGAGGGGATCGCTGCAGGCAAAGGCTGCAACACCAAGTACTGAGCATCAGAGCATGCTTCAGTAGTGCTGAGTACAAAGGTGTGCTCTGTCAGTTCCCCTGAAACACCACTTGGGTGGGTTTCAGGAAGCTGGGTAACAATGTCATACGACGTGCCCCAAGGTGCACCAATAATACCCTCTATGTGAGGAAGAATTGTTGATTTTATAAAAGAAAAACATGAGAAGGTTAAAAAAAACAATGGAAAAAAATAAATGGAATAAGGGTCTAAGTGTAAAGAATAGTGTGTTGTGGTGGTCTGGTCAAACAAAAAAAAGTTAAAAAAAGAAATCGCAATACTGTACTGTAAATATAAAAAAAGCTGTGGGAATTGGAAATGCTCCAAAAGACTCTTATGTCAGAGATGAACCAGAATGAACCAGAAGACAGATTTAAACCACAAATTAAGTGAGCTTCAAGCAAAAATCAATACCCTAAAAGCAAAAATAATAAAAAAATGCAGCTTCTCTGCACGCCCTATTGCTGCTAGCATACAACAAAAGGGTAATTTTACTGATTCTGGTTCAGGCAGCAATATTAATAAAAAACAAAATGAAATCAGTTAAAAAACAAATCCAGGATTGGAACCTGGCACACATGAGGGAAAACCGGGGTAATTGGCCTCCTCCCCCTCCTCCTCCTTTTAACCCAGAATTAAATGCCAGCGCTCCCCTGGCCCATCTCCAAGTAACCACGTGGTGGTCAGGGCCAGCAAATAACAGAGTGGCTCATAATACTTTAAGTACACTCCTCTCAGCACAGAGGAAATAAGGAGCTTACTGAAAGGTCTCCCTAATCTAAAGCCCCATAATCCAAATTTGGCGTTCTAAAAAAAAAAATAAGTCAAATGGTTACCACCTATACATTACATCCCAGGAACCTTCATATCCTAACTAAAGCTAAATGCCCCAACCTTTAATGGGTCAAAATCCCCTTAAAAAACCACCAAAACAGCACTCAGGCCTCCATCAAGTTTAAATAAAAAAATAATATACCTCATGCCTGCACTAATTTAAAAAAAGCCATCCAAAATGCCTCGGGGAACAAAGCTGGTAATTGGGGACTAATAGTGGGATGCGTACAAGGCAAGGTCGAGCCTGTTGCTCAATACTGCGAGCAAAAATGGGAACCGTATTCAAGTAATGCAAGCATTGCCAATCCAAAAAAACCTAATCAAGAGTTTCTAAAAATGTTAAAAGAAGGTTTTAACTCCCACCTGCAAACAGCCCTTAACTTGGGAGTAAACCCAGGCTCTAATTATGAATCCATCTGTAGGTGGGCCTCTAAATACAAAGACAAACAAGCTAAAAATATAAAAAGCAAGTCTACTAGTGTTTCTGTTATAACAGCAAAAGGTAACCTAACCTGTTATAATTATGAGTGTCTTGGGCATACCCAAACAAACTGCAGGTGCAAGGCCCAAAAGCCTAGTCAGGGACAGCACCCTGGCCAGTTGAATCTGCATCATACTTCACTGCCCTTTCAATCTGGTCCTGGTCCTGGTCCTGGTCCTGGTCCCACCCCTCACCCTCCTCCTTACCTTACAGTGTTTTGTATACAGGGAGATCAAACATTGGGCAGCTGAATGCCCAACCCGAGTAGCCCTGCCACTAAGCCAAAAAAAGAAAAGAAAAAGGCTAGGCTTTTAAATTCCATAACCCGCTAGGATTCAGCGGCCCCCTTCCTCATCAATACTGCTAATGCAAATATAAACCATTCTAAAGCCACACTTACAAGCATGAATAAGGGGCTGGCCATGCACAATTCTCATAAACATGGAAGCGTCTGTTTCCATTACTGACCTCCCACTCTCCACTACTAAATAGTATATTACCATTTCAGGGATAAAAGGCGCACAAATAATGGCTTATAAAAACTACCCTGTTCTTACAAAATCTGATCTATTCTTCTGGACCCAGTCTTTTTTATATAGGTCCAAATGCAGAGGGGACTATTTTGGGCATAAATGCCCTCTGCAATCTTGCAGCACCTCTTAATCTTGCTCAAAATACAGTTACATTTACTAATAAATTTATGCGTACAGGCATGTCACATCTTGTGTGAGGGTTCTGTTCTGCCATTACTGCGTAAAGTGGAAACCACGGATAACCGAAATTCATTGAGTTCAATGGCGGGCAAAATCGCCCGCCCTATAGAAAGTTTTTAAATTTTTATTTTTCCCTTTCTTTTTTTTTTTTTGCCTACTGCATAAAGTGGAAATTGCGTATGTTAAATGTGCCTAAGACGTGACATGCCTGTACTCATACCATTCCTCTCCGTAATAATAAATTTCTCTCTTCTGTTGCAACTGTCAAATCTGTGACTCTCACTTAAAACACATCTAACCCTTTTCAAAAATTATGTTCCAGGTTCCCCTCTGTTTGGGCAAAAAATAAGCTGTCTTGCGATTTGATGCCTGCTCACCTCAGCCCACCCATTCAGGTTGTTGGTCAACTCCCTCCACCTACCAACAGAGGTGAAAATAACTATACCGGTATGGGGCCGGGCTGGGGCTGGCTCTGGCCCTGGCCCCCTAAAGGGTGGGGCCTCAGGCAGAATGGGTGGGGCTGGGGGGCAGAGCCGGCCCTGTCCCGCCTTGTACCAGTAAGTGTCTGTAGCTGGGGCAGCTGTTCCCTTTGCCCCTCTCGCTGTTGGTGGCCAGGGGAGGAGGGAAGAAGGGGCAGGGACTTTAAAGTGCTGCAGGGTCCTTTGCCGCGGCAATGCTTTAACGTTGCTGCACCCACCTACTGGCAGTCTTTCTGATGTCATGAAAAAAACTCTTCAGTATTGTCTGTGCGGCCTAATCCTTGGGAAAAAGAATCTCCTTGCTTCACAGTATAAATGCTAGTAGTCATGCGACAAAGGTCATGAGGAAGGTGGTTCAAGACTTTGTAGGAGGACATGAAGAAGATTGGTGTCAGTTGGGAAGACGCTCTTGACAAGGACTCTTGGAGACGAAAAACAAGAGCTGCTGACCCCAATTGGTGGGACATGATGAACACAAGAAAGATGCTCACTACGTCCCTGTGAGGTCTGGCAGTGTTATCATCCCCATTGAACAGATGAGGAAGCTGAGGCCCAGGGAAGATAAATGACTTGTCAAATGTTATGCAGGGAGTCTGCAGCAGAGCTAGGAATTGAACCTAGGTCAGCCAAGTTTCAGACTATTTTTATATCATTCCACTTAAATAATTCTTTGATGATCTTCTGTCTAGACTCACTCCCTGCTTAAATCAGGCTATGAAATCTCACCCAGTGTTTTACATCATATCCAATAACATATGGCTGAATTACAGCCTATCACTTAGACAGACATCTGTTGTCAGATGGTACCGGTGTGGTGCTCTGCTCTTGTTCGGTGATGCTAACAGTCAGTTGTGTGCGTGTTCCCTCTGTGTGCTGCCCTGGGTCTGCAGATCGCTGGCACAGCAGGCCCTGAGAGAACCCCCCAATGATCACAGACTCTAGTAAGGTACAAAGGCACCCAGCCAGGTTTATTGTCAAATGAAGCACAGTAATAGTTTCCCATAGACTCTACAGGACATACTATGAATATGTGCCCCCTGACAATGGACCGGCTAGTCCAGGGATCAGCAACCTTTCAGAAGAGGTGTGCCGAGTCTTCATTTATTCACTCGAATTTAAGGTTTCACATGCCAGTAATACATTTTAACTTTTTAGAAGGTCTCTTTCTATAAATCTTTAATATATAAATTAACTATTGTTGTATGTAAAGTAAATGAGGTTTTAAAAATGTATAAGAAGCTTCATTTAGAAGTAAATTCCAATGCAGAGCCCCTGAGACCAGCGGCCAGGACCTGGGCAGTGTGAGTGCCACTGAAAATCAGCTCGCGTGCCACCTTTGGTACGCATGCCATAGGTTGCCTACCCCAGGCTAGTCAGTGGGGGGACTTTCCACTGCCCCCTAGGCCAGACAAAGACATCCACTCAGGGATGCATTCTTATCCACAGGTACAGACAGGTTATTTCAGTTATGGTATAACACTGCTATTAGCAAAGAGAAATGAAGGAATTGAAACTCCAGCTTAGTGTAGGGTCTGAAGCTTAGAGCTTCAAAGATGCAAGACAAAGAATCATTTGAATGTTCAGATGTTAAATGCATGGAGACACCCATTCCCTGGGAGAAGGGCTAAGTCTGAAGGTGACACCTGAGGGTAGAGTGGGGCAGGGCAGGGCTTTGAAAAGGCATTAGTTAATTACCTTTTCCATCTCTCTGTTCCTGGACTTGCCTTGTCCTGCATGAACTCACTTCATTGGAAATATGGCCTGTCTAACATGATATTCATTGGGTCCAAGGGCTCCAGCCCCAGAGGTCCCCCTCTTTTGGAATGGGAGAAGGGTTCTTCTTAATGCTGTTCTCCCCTTGAAACACTTGCATCCTCCATCCTGCAGCTTTAACAATAGGGGTTGCTACTGACAAAATCTATAATATTCCCTGCATTAATACTGTATTGACTAGAAAGTGAGAGTAGGCCAGGGCTGGTGCAAGGATATTTTGTGCCCTAGGTGAAACTTCCACCTTGTACCCTCCCACGACCTGGGAGCCCTGCGGCAGCTCCCCACCCCAGCTCCCCTCTTCTCCGCCTCCTCCCCTGAGCGTGCTGCCTTCTCCTGCCTCCCAGGCTTGCAGTGCCAATCAGCTGTTTGGTGTGGCAAGCCTGGGAGGGAAATAGAAGGAGAGGGGGTGGCATGCTCAGGGAAGGAGGCAGAGCAGAGGTGAGCTGGGGTGGGGAGTGGTTCCTCTGTGCGCCCCCCTCCCCTCCCGTTACTTACTTGTTGTTTATTGTCCTTAAGGCACATGCACTTGGTTTTGCCTCCTCCCTGCAGAGACATAATGCTTGTGCCAGGTCCTTCCTTGACCTGGTGAATCAGGGAGAGGGCTCAGGTGTGAGCTAGGTATGGAATAAAGCAGCCAGAGCTGTGCAGCAAGCCCAAAGAACAATGTAAATAGGCCTGAGGTATCCTTGTAGCATTAGACTTTGCTGGTGCTTTCTGAAGAGTGTTAATGGCAATCACATGGCCCAAATGCGTTTATGGATTGCTGGAAAATGTTCCTTTTTGTTCTTGAGAATATGCAGCCCATAATGTTCTAACCCCTAGAATATGACCTTGAAATACATTCACAATCAAGTCTGTAGCCCATTGGCAGGTGGCTGGTGCTGATTTTATGGTGGTATTGTTACAAAAACTGGCGCATTGCTATTGTTCCGGGACTGATCCTTAATTTGCACTGATAAAGCACCTTCTAATGACAGTAAAGGCAGGAATGTCTTTCCCTCCATCCTCACCCCCACCCCCACCCCATCCCCTGCAACCGGATGGGATGTTAAGGGCCTAATGCTGTGCTCATAAGACAGGTTATGCTCTTTTAGAATTAAGCATTTGGGCTAAAAATTAAAAATAAATCAGGTGAAATAATGCAGAAGCCACATTCTCTTCCTGGGCTAAAATCTTTTTAGCTCAAGGATTAGACTAGATGTTTTATGCACAAGCTGATGATTTCCCCAAGGAGCTACAAAAATTAAGAATGTGATTTTCTCTCTTTCTTTTAAAGGAACAAGTTGATGCGAATTGTAAGCCTGTGCCTTATAAGCAGCTATGTCACTCCACTTGGGATCTATACTATTGTTTTTCAAATAGGATATTTACCTTCAGCCCAAGGGGGAGGAATCCTTGCTGCTCATCAGCTGGTCACAGCTATAAGTTTGCATGAATCATAAGTAGGACCCTACCCAAATTCACAGCCATGAAAAATGCGTCACAGACTGTGAAATCTGGTCTTTTGCGTGCTTTTATCCGATACGATACAGATTTTATGGGGCGAGCCCAGCATTTCTGAAATAGGGGGTTCTGACCCAAAAAAAGGTTTCAGGGGGTCACAAGGTTATTTTAGGGGGGTCATAGTGTTGCTACTCTTACTTCTGCACTGCTGCCATAGAAGGATGGCCAGATAGCCCCCTTCCAGGTAGTTGAAAGCAGCCATCAAATCCCTCTTCATTTGCCTCTTCTGCAGACTAAGTAATCCTAGTTCCCTCAGCCTTTCCTCATAAATCATGTGCTCCAGACCCCTAATCATTTGTGTTGGCCTCTGCTGGACTCTTACCAATTTTTCCACATCCTTCTTGTAATGTGGGGCCCAAAACTGGAGACAGTACTCCATATGAGGCCTCACCCATGCCGAACAGAGGGGGATGATCACGTCCCTTGATCTGCTAGCAATGCCCCTACTTATAGAACTCAAAATGCTGTTAGTCTTCTTGGCAACAAGGGCACACTGTTGACTCATATCCAGCTTCTCATCTAGTGTAACCCCTAAGTCCTTTTCTGCAGAACTGCTGCCTAGCCACTTATTCCCCAATCTGTAGGAGTGCATGGGAGTCTTCTGTCCTAAGTGCAGGACTCTGCACTTGTCCTTGTTGAACCTCATGAGATTTCTTTTGTCCCAATCCTCTAATTTGTGTATGTCCCTCTGTATCTTATCCCTACCCTCCAGCGTATCTACCACTCCTCCCAGTTTAGTGTCATCTGCAAACTTGCTGAGGGTGCAGTCCACGGCATCCTCCAGATCATTAATGAAGATACTGAACAAAACTGGCCCCAAAACTAACCCTTGGGTCACATGGTTCAGTTTCTACTCAAGCCTGGATATGGTCTTGTGTTTTGGGAGGTGGCTTCTATGGTATCAGGTATCCAGTTCCACAAAACACCTCAGTTACTTTTTACACTTAATGAAAGACATCTTAAGCTAGGTTTAACCCAACCTATAACAGCTTATAATGAGCGACAACTGTTGGCAGAGAAGAGCAGGTTTTGTTGTCCTGTTTGTTAATTAGCAACTTCAATGAAGTTGTTGTTATGCATTGGAAATGGCTTCCTGAATCAAGCTTCTAGTTGGCTAGTGGTGTGACATCGTCAGCATTCAGCGTAGGCCATTTGGCTGCCAGTGACCTGGGACTTCTGGTTTAGTTGAACCCTGATTCTGGGTTCTGAGCAGGACTAGAAATTGGAAGCTTTGAAGAGCTTGGAACAGATGCTATTAGTACCGTCAGTGCTAAGATCCTCTTTCCAGGCCTGTGGCCAACAGAAGATGAGATCATTACACTAGCAGCTAATAAGCTCTTGCTGCTTTTTCTGATTCACTCTAGCTTACCAGCCAAGGTATGAAGTGACATTTAATGGCCGCTGGCTTTGCTTTTAATATTCAGGGTGTTTTCCTCCTGCCCCCTTTGGCTGAAGGGCTTTTTCTGTCAAAATGCTGTATTATGTTTACTTCTGGCTGTGCTAAAAGTCTGACGGAAGAGACCATTCCAGGCCCAGTGGAGACCTTCAGAGAGGTGGCGGCGGGTGTGTGTGTGTGTTTAACCCTGATTGTACAGCCTCCTAGTCACAGAGCAAAGCTCTGACAGTGACTGGAGTGTGTTAAACTTACTGCCCCATATTCGTCACTTGATTAATGCAAGGCTCAGAGATTGGTTTTTAATGTGATTAATTGTGCTGGCGGAAGCTCCTCTGCATTGTTTTAACAAAGGAGAGAGGGATGGAGAACGTTGGTGCGTGTTAACGAGGATCATTTGGTACCCAGACAGATGCGGGAGATAAATCAAAAAATGTCAAGGCAGGTATAAAGGGAACTCCTTGTGCTTTTGAGAGCAGGAGAAATGGAAGGAGAAGAACACAGAAAAGAGGAAGAGGCGGGAGTTAAAAAGGAAAGAGAAACAATGGATTCAGGGATGTTTAAGGCCTGAAAGGACCATTAGCTCATCTAGTCTGACCTCCTGCATAGCACGGGCCAGAGAGTACAGAGAAGCGCAAGGGAGATGATGGCAAAAAGCCTTTAAAGCGCAAACATCCCAGAAAGATGCAAGCTAGAAGAGCTTTTAATGAGCCAGAAGCTGAGAATGCAGGAGCGTGATTGACAAGCCAGCAGGGGGAGAGGAGATGCCTGGATTGTGATGGGACCTTTTCTTGGACTGGGGACCACATAGGAATGCACAGGACCTTGAAACAAATGGACCATGCCAAGCACCTTTGGCTGGCCCGAACCCTTGGTGCTGAGAAAATGCTACAAGGCCCCAGTCACCTGAAGAAGTATGAGTCATTTGATCACAACACATTTGTTTTTGGCACCGTCAGCCTTTCATTGCCAACAGCAAGGTGCTGTTAAATAACCAGGGTGTGTGCATGGAATACAGGGAACCAGGAAGTCAGGTTCCTTGGCTTAAGAGGTTTTGCACTGCTAACAGGGACAGGCTAGCAGACAGGTAATGTGAAGGGCATGTTTAGCTGCCCATTTCTCTGGCTGTGCAGGACTGATAGCAGGAAAGCTATGCACAGGAAAGAAAGAGCAGGATAGATTGGACCTGGGGAGGCAATGGCAGACATTGCATGCTGAGCTGCTGCAACCCAGAGAGTTTGGGGATCCTAAATCATCTGTGGAAAGGAGGCAACAGCTTTTTTACTCCACCATGGCACTCTGGAACCACCTTACCTGTGATGACGTTCCAAGTGGTTGACAGACTGGACTATCAGAGGCTGCCCTCACTCAGAGATTCAAATGCTTCCTTGGGGTCAGGAGTTCTCAGTCTCCTCGGGGGACAAAGTTGAGCTGAATGGAAAGGGGCTGATCTCTTTGGCAACAGCAGCAGGGACAAAAATAGTATCTTCCCTGGTTTTCCTCAGTTCCGTGCACTCAGCAGATGTGGGTGGATGGGCCCAGGAGCTGGTGAAATCAGCTGGGGCTGTGGGGTTGTCCAGCACAGCTAGAAATGAGGATGTTGTACCATGGGACAGGGGAGATTCTCAGACAAAACAGGGGTTCTTTTGCCCCTATAAGGGCCTGAGATATCAGATTTTAAAATCATGACATTTTAGTCCTAGAGACTCTATTTTAGGTCATTTTTGTGACTCCCTTCACCCCTCTCTAGTTGGACTTGTGGTAACAAAAGCACCTGCTTGGCTTTAAAGCTGCAGGGATAAATATGTCTCAAAACAACTCCATAAAACAAAATAAAAGTTGCTGCACTGTTCACATGAGGTGTATCCAGAGCACATGCAGAGAAGGGCTGTAGGATGATCCGGGCACTGGAGAGCCTATCCTAGGAGACTCAGATTGGAAATCTGTTATTGAACCATGCTACACAAGAGCTGTCCACAAACCAGTGGCTCCAAATCAGCTATGAGTAACCAGCAGAGGAAGGGAGGGAGGGTCTGGAGCACCCCCATTAGGAGCAATGGGAGGCAAACAACCTACCTGGGTTTAAGAAGGCGCTTGCTAAGTTTATGAATGGGATTGTGTGATGGGGTTGGCTGTAATAGCAGGGGACTAGACTTGATGACCCAGTCCTGTGCTCTTACACAATGGAGAGGAGTGGGGCAGATGTTTTATTTGTACTCAGTGAGGAATGCTGGTGTAACTTAGTCATGGCTTCCCTGACTAAAAGTGCATGTGACCATCCCAACCCCCATGACAATGGAACCATGACACCATCGTATCCTGTGCACATACTCCCTCTGTCTCTAATTACAGTGCCTTTATTTTATTATCATTAATTTTCCCTGCATACACACCACCTGAATAGGTACTTTGTTCCGCCAGCCTATGCTGGCTTCTAATTGTCAATTTGGAGGGATTCAGCATGGCTCTGAGTATACATTATACTCTCAGGCTTGCTGTACATAGTGCATTATATAGCACTGTTTTCGATGCATTGGAGCCAGCCTTCAAGTGAATTGATAATTTCAAGAAAATAACTATTTGTCTTGCTCCCTTGTTGGGTGGGGAAGGGCCGGGAATGGGTGGAGGCTTGACTCCATCCTCCCAGTGCATTGGTTGGTGCATGTCTGCTGGGAGTGCCTGATACGTCAGGTTTAGGGCTGGTGCAGGCTATGTTTCTCCTCAGGCCGGGGAACTCTGGGAGGCAGAGTGTGACTCTTGACTGTTATCGGGTTTCCGTGTTTGTTCCAGGGAAGCACAACTATGCACTGCCCCATGCACAAGGCTTGTGGGAAAGACACAGCTGATACCAACTCAAAGTCAATCTAGTTTTCAGTGTAGGGGTGAGACAGTGGTGAAATGGATTACCACAGGAGCTGGGGCCAGTTTATTAGGCTAGATCCTTAATTGTATTTAGGTGCCCAGCTCTCATTGAAATCAGTGGGAGTTAGGTGCCAAAGTACCTTGGAGGATCTGGGCCTTTGAGGCTCTGACCACACTAACAAGAGCTGGGCAGGAACCTGTCTTCCGGACCTGCAAAAGTTGAAATCTTGAAAATTGTCCCAAACTGGTAATCTAAAAACCCTCAGCTCCAGGCAGTAAGGATGACTTGTGTTCAGTCGACTTTGTTAAAAATGTTTTAATCTTTTTCCTGTTAGTATAAATAACTAAAATTTCTACACAAAAAAGTCACAAGTGTCCTTTAGGATATGTGAAAACAGGACCTTTGGAAAAAAATCCCCAAAGCTTTCCAAGTGGGAGATTTGTCAAAGCCAACCCTTTCCTGCCCGCAGTGTCTGCTTGGCCAAATCAGCATTTTCTGACACTCCCCTCTCTTCCCCTCAGGTCAAACAATTCCCAGCCAGCTCCAGTGTTAGCCACCATGTCCAATCAGCTAGTAGACTGCATGGGAGTGATTCAGTTCTTTAATCTCCTTGTTCATGGGAGTCTGCCACAACCAGCCGGTGCTAGTGGTTTTTCTTGCATGCGGGCGGGGAGTGCTGAGCTGACGGCTGTGAAAGCTGATGTCTCTATCACATAACATGGGCAGTGGCCAGGCCACCTTTTCTATGGTGTCCCCAGGCCAATGTGCTTCAATCTTGACCACGGGGTGACAATGGGACGGAGTCGTCCTACAGTCCCCGATCTCTCCAAAGAGGCTGACAGGAGACTGTTCAGCAGCACAGCGCTAAGGCGCCAGACATGGGAAAGGAAGGAGAAGGTTTGCAGGACAGGTGTTTCTTCCATCTTGTTCTGTAGCCTCCTGTTGGGCCCCAAGCCTGGTGAGGAGGAGCTAAGCCTCAGCCCTCTTTTCTTGTGTGGGCTAGTCTCCATCGCCTGTTTGTGTGAATAGACATTAGCAAGGGTGAAGCAACAGGGCTTGGAAGGTGAGTTTGAACCCAGGGGAAGGAATGACAATTCTGCAAAGCAGAGGATCAAAGGGAGGGGAAAGAAATCACTTCTGCTTCTAATTATGACCTGTGCAACTGATCGGAAGGGTTATCTCCTACAGATTAGGCCTTCCCTTTATCCTCTAGCGCCACTCCCCAGACCCTTGCAGGATATCCCTGACCTCCGTGCATGGTGGCTGGAAAGGGGGGATGGTCACCCCACAGCCAGTGGGATGTAAGTTGTTATCCCCAAGATGTGCAGCATCAACTTTTTCCGGTTGCCAGTTCTGGCAAGAGGAGATGGCGTGAGAAGTCTGAACCCAAATGTAATTATACTTCTGGATTATGGTTTTCATCAAGTTTAGTCTGACTTACTCTCCTTAGGCCTGAGCACTGCTTTTGGCTTCAGTAAACTTATCCTAGGTCCAGGTTTCAAACTATTATTTCATAATCACTGTCCTATAGAACAGACTAGGGCAGGGCTTCTCAGCCTTTTTCAACTGCTGTACCTCTATCAGGAGTCTGAGACTTGAGCCCTGCTGCTTGGGACTGAAGCAAATGACACAGCTTGGACCCTCCTGTGGCACGGGGCCCCGGCAATTGCTCTGCTTGCCACCCCCTAACACCGGCCCTGCACTTGTGACCCCACCGCACTTATCCTGTGACTCCTCTGGGGGTCAAACCAGTGAAAAACACTGATCTAGATGAGTTGATGTACCCGCTGGAAGCAAAGAGGGAGCCTAGGGAAAGACGTTAGCCCAGAAGGTGGCAATGTGCTTCTTTCTTTCACTCTTCTAGGACAGAGGACTGATTTCTCTCCCTGACCTTCCTAGCAAACAGGTCACCCTGAGCCTGCTATTGCAAGTTCTGCACTCCATGAGCTGAAGGGACCTTTACTGGCTTGATGCCGATTTACACCACACAGGGTCTCAATAGGTAATAGTTTAGGACAAGGCCTGTGCAGAATTTACAAATCACCTTGGCAGACAATAGGCCTCTATAAAAAAATTAGGGCCTGTGTTTTCAAAATTAGTCACCCAACTTCCATTGAAAATCAATGGGGGTTGGGTGCCTGACTCCCCTAGGCTCCTTTTAAAACTTCAGAGCTCGATGGGTAATCTCCCTCCCCTGTCTGATGTTATGTTTCAGGGGGAGGAAAAGCACTGTAAAGAAATGGGCACTTGTGAAGCATGGATGATTGTTGTCAGTAATTGGATGCTGTTGCGCCCTAAGTAACCTCCGTGTTCTGTTCCTTTCACATTCCTAGGGCTCGCTGCTGTAACGGCATCTCACCTGCAAGTGCTCTTGGTGAGAGAAGGGGTCAGAGGGCTGGACGTGTGTGATTTTGTGCATAATAATAATCTGATTCCTAGCACGGAATTCAGCTAGCCGGGTCACGGGGGACAAAGTGTCGTTTCATGGCTGTTTTCTCTGATTTATACAGGACTAGGCCCTACATGTTCTCTCAGGGCCACCCAGGAGGTAATTTAGACACAAACAATATCAAAATTAGATGCCTACAGTCAACAGAGATAAGAAACTGTCACTGCCTTTACCTAAGCTCTACCTGCTGTAACTCAAAGGCCAGCATGCACTCTTCCTCTTACAGCCCTGTTCAGATTAGCACATGCACTGCACATAGCAAGAGGCAGTCCCTGTCCTGCAATACCTACAATGTAAATAGAGTGGGGAGTATTATCCCCATTTTACAGATTGGGGCCCCGATAGATTAAGGGACCTGTGCAGGGTCACACAGGGAGCCTGTAACAAACCCAGGAACTCTTGAGGGATACGCATCACTGCCTTAGCCATGGGGCTGCCATCCTTTCAGCTCTTTGAACCTGTTGTGTAGTGTTGCTGTGCGGCGTTGACCAGCTGTGATGTTCTGCCCCAGAGGTGGCTGCACTGCAGTGGTGACCGATATGATTCCCTGCTAGTCAAAGCCCTTGAGATGATTATGAGAGTTCTGTTGTTTCAGTGGGTGGATTGCTGGGGTATTCGCAGCATTAGCGCGGAGGCGGAGGCAATCACATGGCATGCATTGTGAATGCCATACTTCTGGCACTGTGGTTCAGTGTCAGCTGCAGGCATGTGTCTGTTGCAGTTGAAAGCACTGGAGGGGTGTCCTTCAGCAAAGCACTCCTGTGGCCTCTCCTAGCTGGCAAGGACCTGGGAAAGCAGAGCACCGTCCTGCATGGGTGCATGAGACCTGCTGGCACGCAGAAGCTGGGCTCCAGGTGAGAGACCAGGCTCAATATCTGGTCTCATGCTGGACAGGCTTTGGGAGTGATGGTCAAGCAGCAGCATGCTTAGGCTCTGTGTGGGGGGCAGGGGTGCTGCCCAGCAGGATACAGCACCTCTGAATACAGTGCTACAAAGCGGGGATAAGTTGAGAGTCTTTCAGAGCAGAGCTTACCAGGCTGCTCTTGTGCAGATCCCATGACAGCTTTGTATGGGTTCCTCTCCTCTGTGGTGCCAAAGTCTTAGGCGGAGCCGGGGGTGGGAGGGGAAGACAAATTCCAGCCTCTATTCCCCTTCCCCCGACAGGGATACCGGTCGCCCTTGGCTGGGGGAGTCTCCCCGTCTCTTACCCACCCAGCACATGAGCTGGTGCAGCCTGGAGTCAAGTTCTTGGTGGACTCAGGACTAGGCTCTGGTGTGCCAGGTCACGATGCCATTTGGCCCGGCCATCCCACGCAGCTGGAGCATTTTCCGGTCTTCTCCAAGGGAGCCGTGCTCATTTAACATGGGGCCGCTGCTTCAAAGAGGTTGGGCCCTGGCCCCCCAGCTCAGGAGCCTACGCAGCTTTGAGCAAGTACAAATGTGTGGGGGGGAAGGAGGACAGTGTGCGTTCCTCTTAATTGGTGCCACTGGTATCCTTGGCCAACCCCCCCTCCCTCTTAGCCCACACTGTTGTGTTGCCTGGGTGTCGTCCTTCCACTCCAGAGGTGGCTGCATCCCAGCAGGAGGCAAAGTGACACCCATAAGATTTGGGGCTGGAGCAACCACAGAGAGGTGAGCTGATGTTCCAGTGCATCCCCCAGATCTCAAGTTGCAGTGGGGGAGGTTTAGGTTGGATATTAGGAAAAACTTTTTCACTAGGAGGGTGGTGAAGCACTGGAATGGGTTCCCTAGGGAGGTGGTGGAATCTCCTTCCTTAGAGGTTTTTATGGTCAGGCTTGACAAAGCCCTGGTTGGGATGATTTAGTTGGGGACTGGTCGTGCTTTGAGCAGGGGGTTGGACTAGATGATCTCCTGAGGTCCCTTCCAACCCTGATATTCTATGATTCTATGAGGGCAGAACTGCTTTTCCCAAAGCCAGAGGTACTCCAGGACAGCATCCCAGAACACCCTGTCCCCACCCGATTGCTGCTGGATAGGGGTTGCCTGTGCTCTGGAGCGCCTCAAGAAGGGTGAGTTGGGGAAGTACAAGTGGCTCTCATATTTGCTTCACTGCTCCACTCTGAAACACGCCTGGAGCTTGCTCCAAACGTGATTGTTCATCGATATATTTATATTTATGCTCCTCTCCATGGGGTTGCTTGAAAAATGAGCTTCCTAACGACAGACTAGGTGGGAGGGAGGCTGTGCTCTGCTTGGCAGGATCCTAATTACTGCCACCCATCCTTGAAATGGATTAAAAATGTAAAATAACCCTTTGGTTTCTGTAGTTCTGGCAGATCTCTGGATGGTGCAGAGACTCATGGATTGTGGTTCTTGCAGCTATCTGGAGAGTGCTGAGATCAAAGGGCTGCTGATCTCTAGGTGGTGCTGTAACCCATGAGCTGAAGCTCTCACAGATCTCTGAAGGGTGTAGTGACCCATAGGGTTTGGCTGAGGCAGCTCTCTGAAGTGTGCAGTGACCCATGGGCTGCAATCCTGGCAGCTCTCTGGAGGTTCCAGTGACCCATGGGATATAGTTCTCACTGATATTTGGAGGCTGCAGTCACCCACAAGCTGCGGGTGCTGCTGATTTCCAGAGGGTGCAGTGACCCACAAGAAGGGGGTCTCGCTGATTGCTGGAGTGACTCATGAGCTGTGGCTCTGACAGCTCTCTGGAGGGTGCATGACCCATGGACTGCAGTTCTCACTGATCTCTGGAGGGTGCAGTGATCCCCGGGCAGTATTTCTCCCTTATCTCTGGAGGCTGCTGTGACCCACAGGCACTGGTTCTCGCTGATCTCTGGAGAGTGAAGTACCGCTGGGCTGCTATTCTCAGAGATCTCTGGAGGGTGCAGTGACCCACAAGCTGAGGTTCTCACTGGCCTATGGAGGCTGCAGTGACCCATATGCTGTGGGCCTTGCTGATCTCCAGAGGGTGCAGTGACCCACAGGTGGCATTTCTCCCTGATCTCTGGGGGGTGCAGTGACTCACAACCTGTGGGTTTCTCTGATCTCTGTAGGATGCAGTGGCGCTCAGGCTATGGGTCCTGCTGATATCTGGGAGGAGCAGTGACCCACAAGCTGCAGGCCTTGCTGATCTCTTGAGGTCAGGGGTCTCCAAACTTTATGAGATGAGGGCCATATTAGATTATTGAAGGGGCTTTGTGAGCCAAAGTAACTGTCAAAAATTAAATATATGCAAATATATGCAAAATCATTTAACTAACCTAGTAAAGAGGGCTTTAAAGTAGATTCTCTGGGCGATGGTGACCTAAGCTCAGAGTTAAGAGGGGAGTGGGATATTGGGAGGAAACACAAGGAGGAGGGTACAAGGCGGGAAGCCTCCTGATTCATACTGAGAAAGTAGGGCACTCAGCTGGTTTTCTTAGGTGCATGTACACGAATGCAGGAAGCCTGGGAAACAAGGAAGGAAAATTGGAAGTCCTGGCACAATCGAGGAACTATGATGCTATGATGTGATTGGAAGAACAGAATTTTGGTGGGGCAGCTCACATGACTGCAACACTGTCATGGATGGGTATAAACTGTTCAGGAAGGACAGGTAAAGGAGGAAAGGTGGAGGCATTGCACTGTATGTAAGAGAGTGGTATGATTGCTTAGAGCTCCAGTCTGAAACTGGAGAAAAGCCTGTTGAGAGTCTGGGTTAAGTTTAGAGGCGAGAGCAACAAGGGTGATGTTGTGGTGGCATGTGCTATAGACCACTGGATCAGAAGGATGAGGTAGATGAGGCTTTATTCAGACAGCTAATTGAAGTCAGGACTTCAACCACCCTGACATCTGCTGGGAGAGCAATATAGCGTGCACAGATAATCCAGGAGATTTTTGGACAGTGTTGGTGTCAACTTCCTGATACAAATGCTGTAGGAACCAACTAGGGGCTGTGCTCCTCTTGACCTGCTGCTTACAAACAGGGAAGAATTGGTAGGGGAAGTAGAAGTGGGTGGCAACCTAGACAGCAGTGACTGTGAGATGGTTGAATTCAGGATACTCACAAACGAAAGAAAGGAGAGTAGCAAAATATGGACCCTGGACTTCAGAAAAGCAGCCTTAGGCTCCCTTAGGGAACTGATGGGAGGCTAATATGAGGGGGCATGGAGTCCAGGAGAGCGGGCTGTATTTTAAAGAAGCCTTATTGAGGGCACAGGAACAAACTATCCCAAAGTGCAGAAAGAATAGCAAATATGGCAGGTGACCAGCTTGGCTTAACAGTGAAATTTTTGGTGAGCTTAAACTCAAAAAGGAAGCTTAACTAAGTGGAAATTTTGACAGATGACTACGAAGGAGTATAAAAATATTGCTTGAGCATGCAGTGGTGTAATCAGGAAGGCCAAGGCACAATTGGAGATGCAGCTAGCAAGGGATGTGAAGGGTAACAAGAAGGGTTTCTACAGATATGTTAGCAATAAGAAGAAGGTCAGGGAAAGTCTGGGACCCTTACTGAATGAGGATGGCAACCTGGTGACAGATGATGTGGAAAAAGCTGAAGTATTCAATGCTTTTTTTGCCTCGGTCTTCACAGACAAGGGCAGCTCCCAGTCTGCTGTCCTGGTCAACCACTGTATGGGGAGGAGGTGTGCAGTGCTCAGTGTTGAAAGAACAGGTTAGGGACTATTTAGAAAAGCTGGACATGCACAATTCCATGGGTCCAGATCTAATGCATTCAAGGGTGCTGAGGGAGTTGGCTGATTTGATTGCAGAGCCATTGGCCATTATCTTTGAAAATTTGTGACAATTGAGGGAGGTCCCGGACAATTGGAAAAAGGCAAATATAGTGTCCATCTTTAAAAACAGGGAAAAAAGAGAACCCAGGGAACTATAGAGCAGTCAGCCTCACTTCAGTCCCCAGCAAAATCACGGGGCAGGTCCTCAAGGAATCCATTATGAAGTACTTGGAGGAATCAGAATGGATTCACCTAGGGCAAGTCATGCCTGACCAAGCTGAATGCCTTCTATGATGAGCTAACTGGCCCTGTGGATATGGGGAAAGTGGTGGATGTGATATATTTTGATTTTAGCAAAGCTTTTGGTACGGTCTCCCACAATATTCTTGCCAACAAGTTAAAAAAAGTATGTATTGGATGAATGGACCATAAGGCGGATAGAAAACTGGGTAGATTGTCGGGCTCAATGGGTAGTAAGCAATGGCTCAGTGTCTGGCTGGCAGCCGGTATCAAGTGGAGTGCCCCAGGACTTGGTTTGGGGGACAGTTTTGTTCAACATCTTTATTAATGATCTGGATGATGGGATGAATTGCACCCTCAGCAAGTTCGCAGATGACACTAAACTGGTGGAGAGAGGTAGAGATGATGGAGGGTAGGGATAGGGTCCAGAGTGACCTAGACAAACTAGAGAATTGGGCCAAAAGAAATCTGAAGAGGTTCAACAAGTGCAGAGTTCTGCACTTAAGAAGGAAGAATCCCATATACTGCTATAGACTGGGGACCAACTGGCTAAGCAGCAGTTCTGCAGAAAAGGACATGGGGATTACAGTGGACTAGAAGCTGGATATGAGTTAGCAGATGTCCTTGTTGCCAAGAAGGCCAATGGCATATTGGGCTTTATTAGTAGGAACATTGCCAGCAGATTGAAGGAAGTGATTATTCCCCTCTATTCGGCATGGGTAAGGCCACACCTGGAGTATTGAGTCCAGTTTTGGTCCCCCCACTATAGAAGGGATGTTGGACAAACTGGAGAAAGTCCAGCAGAGGGTAAAAAAAGTGATTAGGGGACTGGGGCACATGATTTATGAGGAGAAGCTGAGGGAACTGGGGTTATTTAGTCTGCAGAAGAGAACAGTGAGTGGGGATTTGGTAGCAGCCTTCAATTACCTGAAGTGGGGTTCCAGGGAGGATGGAGCTAGGCTGTTCTCAGTGGTGACGGATGACAGAACAAGAAGCAGTGGTCTCAAGTTGCAATCGGGAGGTCTAGGTTGGATATTAGGAAACACTTTTTCACTTGGAGTTGGTGAAGCACTGGAATGGGTTACCGAGGGAGGGGGGTGGAATCTCCATCCTTAGAGGTTTTTAAGGCCCGGCTTGACAAAGCCTTGGCTGGCATGATTTGGTTGGTGTTGGTCCTGCTTTGAGCAGGAGATTGGACTACATGACCTCCTGAGGTCTCTTCCAACCCTAATATTCTATTATTCTATTCTATTATTCTATGTTCAGTTTGGAAAAGAGGAGATTAAGAGGGGATATGATAGCGGTCTTCAGATACTTGAAAGGCTGCCTTAAAAAAAGGCAGAGAAAAGTTGTTCTCTTTCACCACAGAGGGCAGTACAACAGGCAGGTTCAAACTACAGCCTAGGAGATGTAGATTAAATCTGAGGAGAAACTTCCTGGTTGTAACCACAGTAGAACAATAGAACAGACTGCCTAGGTTGGTCATGGAAGCTCCTTCGCAGGAGGTTTTCAAAAAGAGGCTGGGCAGCCATCTGTCCTGGATGGTTCAGACACAACGAATCCTGCATCTTGTCAGGGTTAGACTGGATGACCCTTGTAGTCCCTTCTGATACTATGAGTCTACCCCTGATCCCCACAGCAGTGTGTATGGCACTGTGATGCCTTAAATCCCTGATTCCATAAGGCCCTCACTTTGACCCTGATTCAGCAAAGCACTGAAACACATGTGAGACTTTCATGGGATAACTCAGGTGCTTCAATTTAAGCACACAGTTAAGTGTGTTTCTAGATCAGGGCCAAATAATGTGCTTCATGCACTCACTTTGGTTCCTAAAGATCAAGCAAGGGCCAAAAAATACAGTGCACACTGGGCCCTCCAACAGGGAGGCTGTGCGTAGATTCTTGTGAAAATGGGCTGCTATCAGCTGTAAATGGATTCTATACTGTTGGGTCTTGCCGATGGTGGAGAAGCACTGGAAGAAATGGGCCTGAGCTAAAAAGTTTAGGATCAAGGGCCTGATTCTGCTGATCCCAGAAGTAACCCTAGTCCAGGTAATGGAGTTTTACTGGGGTGATTCTCACATGAGTTCAGCCTCCATCCCCAACTCTACCACAATTAAGCCATGTGCAGAACCAGGTGTGGCCCCACTCTCACAAATTTATCACTGGTGTCATGATATGTGGTATTTTTTCGTAAAGCCCCAGCTCCTGGAATCCTGTGACTATGTGACAATCTTGGCTTTCATTTATATATAAATGGCTGTAGGGGAAGCCTGGAAATATGAGGGCTAAAGGTTTGAAAAGACAAAGGCAAATAAAAAGAACCGACAATTTGTGATCTGTAAAATCTTATGATTTTTAAAGCCAATCCCATGATTCAGGGGCTGAGGGGGGCTGACATGATTTTTGAACATGTGGGGTTGGCAACATTGTCTTTACAAACTAAGTTGGTAAGTCTGGTTTTCCCCCTGCCAGTGCAAATAAGGTGTAACTCCACTGAATTCAATAGCATTATGCTGCAGTGAAGGTGCTGTGTAGACAGAACTGTGCCCTTTATAGATGCTATGAGGCAGCAGCAGTGAGCACCGAGCTAGGAGTACATGAAACTTTTATACATGTTTATGTATTAAACATGTACCAGTTGGCAGCTCTGTTTTAGTGATAATTTCCAACAGCTGTAAATTATTAAGATGGTGGCTACTGTACATGGGTCAGTAGGCCCTCCAGGCCACTGGGGGGTGGTGAGGAGCTAGCGCCGCACTTCCACGCCTTGGCCACACCTCCTGGTTACGGGGGAATTAGCATCGGGAGGTGGAAAGTTCGGAGTTAGTGGCACGCCCCCCAGGCAGGGGAGCGCCCACAGAGTCAGGACCGCGCCCCTCCGGCAGGGGAGCACCCATGGAGTCAGGACCGCGCCCCTCCGGCAGGGGAGCACCCACAGAGTCAGGACCACGCCCCTCAGGCAGGGGAGTGCTTGCTAGGGTTTGGGGTGTACCTCACAGGTGAGCAGGCACCAGCAGGAGTCAGGGTCATCTGTAGCAGGTGGTTCCAGGTCCCCATCAGTGTCCGCCTCGGCTACCCAGGGGTCACTGTCGGGCTTCAGCGGTTCCTTGGGTTCCTCCACCACTAGCCACTGGGGGTCCCCCCGCAGCGTCCGCCTCTGTCGGCCATGGGCCCCTGCAGGCCTCCAGAAGTTCCTCGGGGTACTTGGTGGCCGGCAGGTCTGGAAACCCCAGGCTGTCCCCTAGATTAGGGCTCCCTGGCTTGGCGGCAGGGTAGGGAGGGAGCAGCCCGCAGCCTGCGTCTGTCTCCCTCCCTGGTGCAGCCCTGACTGAGCTAGGGGCCCTGCCTTTTATACTTCCTGTCCCACCCTTCCTCTTCCTGGGGGCGGGGCCAGCTTCGTCAAGGCCCGCCCACTCCAGCTGCAAGAGGGTTTCTGTTCCCTCTGGCTCGGAGGGGGGAGTTCTGCGACTGTGGGGCCTACTTCCAGTTGTCCCTGATCTCATGTATCCGGGCAGAGTTCCACTGGGCGGCGTCCACTGGCTCCCTTGACAGCTTTGAGGAGCAGTGGGCGCTGTGCAGGGTTCTCTGCTCGGTGTCCCCGTCCGGTTCCCTCGTTCTGAACCTTTGACCCCCACCCCCGTCCCTGTTTTCTCATTTGTTGTCCCCCGGAATTAGTTGAGCCCAGGTTCAGCGTCCCTCCCGCTTGGCTGGGGGAGGGGCTTTAGCAGTGGGCAGGCTTGCGCCCGCCCACATCCTGGGATTTCAGTATTGGCTCGGAGGGAGGCCACCCCGGCTCCCTACACTACATGTTTGAGCAAATTACTACACAGTGGTTTTTTTTGGCTATTAGCAAAGCAAAACATTATTTTCAAACCCTGGGGCTGGAGCTGGTGGAATTATTATTATCACCTCAAGCATGTTTGTGAATGTGGATCCTGGATATCATCTCAGCTGTGGCTGAAATTAACCCCTGTACACAGAGCCAAAAGAGTTAGGTTCCTAGGCCTTGTGTTGGTTCTCTGTCTAATGGGTGAATTGCTCCCTACTTGTGAGCATTCAAGTGTAACCCTTCTGCCCATCAGAGTTGGCAGCAACAAGGGCCGGGTTCAGTATCCAGGGGTTCCATTCCAATAGCACAATACAAAAACCGGCTCGAGCCCCCATCCAGTGACCTGGGACAGCCATATACCACTCCTCTGGGCGTCTGTAAGAGACAATACTTCCCCTCTCGCAAGCACAGAGTCTGAGTGTACCAAAGCCTTTTAATAACAGGGAGAAACAATGTGGCATTATATTGGGGAAACACCACAAACAAGGTTAATAAACCAAACCATGAACCAGAAGCCCCCCTCCCAGCAAATAGGCCGTGGCCTTCCCTTTGGCTCTTGAGTTCCACAACCCCAAAAAGTCACTCAATAGTCCCAAAAGTCCAACAGCCCAAGAGTCTCTGTTCTGGGTCAGTGCAGAGCTCAAAAGTCAATTGGCAGAGTCTTACCTCCAGCCTGGGTGGAAATGGAGGGTAGGGCACACGGCACCTTACGTGGTCCAAGGCCAACTGTGCCGCCTCTCCGTGAGGTTCCGCTGCAGCTCTCACCGCAATCGGCTCTGCTCTGCTCCACTTGCTGTCCCACAAACCACTCTGCCCATTGATCCGCTAGCTGCCCTGCTAGCCAACACACAGACAGCTCTGCCACGCTGGTCACTCTGCCCGCAGCACCAACACCTCCCCTAGTCATCCTGCTAGCCGACATGCAGACTGCTCTGCTGCACCAGCCACTCTGCACTTTTTTCAGGCCCCCCTACTTAAGACAGTGCTCAGTGATTTCTTTAGCTCTTAGGTGATTTCAGCATACAGTAGGGGAGCTTTAGTGCAGGTGCACCAGTGAGCCCAAAGCAATTTTCAGCTCAGCAGCCTGAAACCAGGCTCCTAATGGAAACAAAATTCAATTCTAACATTCCACAGTGGAGAGAGACCAGGTACAAAAGGCCCTCAGACAGAGCCCTCACCAAAAGGCACCTCTCTCTATCTCACAGTGTTCTGAAACGCATGGCCCCTGCCCAGTGAGTGCTACCTAGATGATGGCGAGTCCCTCCATCACTACAAGGGCCAAGTACCTGTCCATAGTCCTTCATTCACATAATCACAGTAACATCACTTTATCATTCCTGCCCCAATAGCATAGAAACTGGGGCTCCCTCATCAGCTGAAGTGGCCATGTGGGCTGCTGTGGGCTCAGGCTAGGCACAGTGGGTGTGTCTATGCAAATTGATCAGCCCCAGAATTATTTTCCAAGACTCACTGCAATTCCCATAGTTCGCCACCAGATGTCAGAATATATCTCATTCCTGACACGGCTTACACAAGCAACTTCAAAGTATGAATGAAATTTTCCATGAATCTGTGCATGGCCCCCATTTTAGCACTAGCATCTGAACTATGAATGGCCATAATGGGTCAGCCCATGGTCCATAGCCTAGTATCCTGTCTTCTGACCGTGGCCAATGCCAGGTGCTTCAGAGGGAATGAACAGAACAGGGCAATTATGGAGTGAGCCATCCCCTATTATCTGGTCCCAGCATCTGGCAGTCAGAGGCTTAAAGGTTTTGCTTGAAAGCCTGTCACAGAATACGTCACCTATATTAGAGCTGAGTGAACTTTTTCAGGCAAAATTATTTTTTGGCAAGAAATCCAGATTCAGTAACACCAAGATGGTTCACGAATTCATGTTAGTTTCACTGAATTCTTCATCTTGGGGGCGGGAGTGGGGTGAAATCCAGAACTGAAACTTTTTTTTTTTTTGGCAGTGTTGTTGGTAGCCATGTTGGTTCCATGATATGAATGAGACAAGGTAGGTGAGGTCATATCTTTTATTGGATCAACTTCTGTTGATGAGTGACAAGCTTTTGAGTTAACAAAAGATATGACCACACCTACTGTGTGTCTCTCACATTTTGTTTTGACATTTTCAAAACAAGATGTTTCATTGTTCAGGTTGAAACAACTTTTTGCTTTCGAATTTCCTTCAATCTTATTTTAAAAATGCAAAAACTTAAAAACAATCCTTCTCAGAATTGAAACAGATTGCCTTGTTCAGGTGGAAATTAAGGGTTTTGTTTTTGGTTTTTGGTTTTTTTTACTTTATGATTCACTGATAATTTTGTTTTTGGTTTGACCTGAAACAAAACTTTTTTTGTGTTTTTGGAATTGCCAGCTAATTATTATTTATATCGCTTTAACTCATTATTCTCTTGTTTTAAAAATCCCAGCTATCCAATCAAAAAATATAAATTATACCATATGCCTTTAGGTGACCAATGACATGCCATGAATAGCTGAGAACAACAGTTTGCCAACAGCCTTCTAGGCTGAAATTTGTTTGTTTCTACTATTTGTAAACCACACTGAGAGAAAGTCATTATCGCCCTCTAGTGCCTGTGCCATGTGAGATGTCTATGGATTGCTGCTGAGACCTGGCTTCCACGCTCGCTTGGGCTTTGCATGTCATGTACCTTCTGGACAAGTGACCAAGAAGGATAAACAATTCAGTCACAAGAGCATTGCTGAAGCTGCAGTGGTTCCAGTCAGCCATCCATGAAAATGGAAGTTTTAGCTCTAGGATAAGATACCCCCACTTCTATAAGTTAGTGAGATAACCCTGGCCAGAGCTGGCCCAGGGAGGAAGGATGGGTCACTGGTTTGGACACGAGGCTAGGACTTGGGAGACCAGGCTTCAGTTCCCTGCTCTGCCACATAGTCTCTATGTGACCTTGGGCAAGTAACCTAGTGTTTCTGCCAGTATGGCAAGGAAGCATGTTATATTGCTGACAGATGGTGAACTCTCAGTAATAAGCATCATATAAAGAGCTTGGAAAATGAACTAGAGAGAGTGAGTTAGGACTTACCCCCCCTGTAGCAGGGCAGTCACCCTGCTCTGGCCCTGAAGGAGTTAAAACAGGACTTGGGAAAGGGCTGTCCCAGGGAGCTAATAAGGTAAGCTGATTGGGGAAGCATCCACAGCTGGGCCACGCTCCAATCAGGCCACAGCTGGCCCTGGTAAAAGGGCTGTAAGCCATGAGCTAAATCACTCTCTCTAGCTTTGGAAGGAGACGGACCTAGCTGCCTGCGAGCTTAGGGTGCAGGCAACAGAGCAGGGCTGGAGAAAGGCAAAAGGGAGCTGGGGAGATCCAGCCTGATAAACCGCCAGACTACAGGCCTTAGTGAAGACCTACATAGGTACTGAGGTTGCAGAGGGCATCCCAGGATTAGGCAGAGGCAGCTGGTCCAAAATCCTTGCCAATGATGAGTGGCCAATACACACCACAGTCTGCCCCAGTGAGCGGGGGCTAGGTGATGACTGACAATAGCCACTGAGGCAAGGTGGATTTAGAGAGTTGGGGGTTCCCCTGAGAGAGTGTGGGGGCACTGCCAAGGCTCAGCACCAAGGCAAAGGGGCACCGAGGTCCTGGATGGACACAGGGGGCTGGTGGCAGGCAAGACACCAGCCACCAGGAGGCTCTCTGAGAGCTGGAGAGCTAATTGCCAAGATGACCAGCAGGAGGTGCTGCACTGGTGAGTCATCTCATCGCCACCGCCACCTCCTTCCCCAACAATTTCAGTTGGGTTACTCTTCACTGCCTGTTCTAAATGTATGTAATGTCATTGGCATAGTATAGCTGTCCTGTTTCACTGCAGTTCTGTGGCTGGCGGATAACCTGTAAAGTACTTTGGGATTCTCTGCAGTGAAAAGCAATGTGGAAAGTGAAAGTCCAGCCCACCATTCAGAGCTGAGAGCTCCCAGACTTTGAGAGGGTTTGGAGCTGGATGAATGGGATCCATATTTCAGCTGACCTTTTGTCTTTATAATAGGTCAGAACAGACCCTCAGATATGAACCTTCCTCCCCGAACTCTGAGGAAGTTCTGATCTAGTTCCAGACTTGGATCTAGCTCTTGTGGCATAGACCCATCATCAGATATGTCTAGAGATGGATTAGGAATGGAAATCACCCAAAAACTTGAGTGAAAAGTTCAACTCCTAGGTTGCAATTTCTGTCGACATTGCTCTGCGGCAGAAGTGCCAAGGCCTATGGTTGGAGCCTATTTCTGATGATTGTTGATGTGGTGAATGATTCTTAAAAATAAGATGCCCTTGAAAAAAGAAAAAGTGGCCGCCAGCTGGCTGTGTGCAGCGATTTGCATCCAAGAGGCAAGAATTCCCAAAGGAGTTTGGTTAATTCACCTCATTCCATCGCCTGTAATAAACAGTGCGCCGCAGTGTAAATGGAAATGGAGGAGTGGAAGCGGTTGGAAAATAGTGCTAGTAAATTGAAGTTTTGCCTTATTTGCTGAGATAATTTAGTGTAATTCTCTTCTAATGAATTAATGCACCATTTCTTGTTCATTATGGCTTTCCTAATTTGATTGGAACTCTAAGTGCTATCTAACTTCATTACCAGCAAATATTAATGTAATAAAACCAGCTTTGGTGAAGTCCTTCATTCTCAGCAAGCTTTGGTTGGCATCTCTGCTGAGCTCTTGGCTGGGGCGATGCTGTCCCTCTCCAGGATGTCGATGGGTTGCAATGGTTGCATGGGGGTCAGTTAATAATATAGACAAGTACATTTTAAAAAAACCCTGCTCTGAATCCAGCTCTCTACAAAGGTGCTGGACAGACGGAACGCTAGAGCACTGAGGTCTCTCTCTCTCTCTTTAGCCGTGGAGTGGGACAGCATGGGCAATGTCAGGGCAGGGTGTAGTCAGCCCATGTGCCTCCACCTGTCCTCTAGTGGGAGTCCCTGTTCAGTCTCTTCGCTGCTGAGGATTAGCATCAGCGTAGTTCTGTGGATTAGGGGCCTGCTTCTCATTTATACTAAGGCCCTTTTGCTTCCCTCAGGCAGCTTCCAGCTGTTACATAGTGCCTGTCATCCATACATCTCAGAGCACTTTACAAAGGAGGTCAGTGTCATCATCCCCATTTTACAGATAGGGAAACTGCAGCACAGAGGGGCTGTGATTTTCCTAAGATCACTTAACATGCCAGTGGCCAATCCAGGAATAGAATTCTGGTCTTCTGAGTCCTAGCCCAGGGCTCTAGCTGCTGGCCATTGGGGCTTGTGTTCTCAGATGTTTCAGGGTGTTGGTTATTGCTGCTGATTGTAGCACACAGAAGCAAGTATTCAGCTAAGTTCCAGCTGAACTGGCATTGTCTAGAATGGCTTCTCCAAGTCCTTCAAAGATACATCTACACCGACAATGCTAAAACCCGTACTCCCCAGTGGGGCAACTCCATTAGTGTTAGTGTGACCCACTGATGACTGTATGTTACAAGTCCTCATCTGAAGCCAATGCACTCTAGCTATGAATCTGTGTCAGCCTTGGGCTGGGTGTTTTTTTCCCTGCAGAGTGTGTGTGTGTGTGTGTGTGTGTGTGTGTGTGTGTGTGTGTGTGTGTGTGTGTGTGTGTGTGTGTGTTGTTCTGGAGGTCCCTGGTTCAAGCCCCCATCTCGCAGCTGTGACACTGGTGCTTGTGACAAATGTAAACTTGCTAGCATAGATGTAGCTAGTGAGGACAGGACAAGGAGCAATGGGCTTAAATTACAGCAAGGTTAGGTTGATCATTAGGAAAAACTTGGTAAGATAGGGGCAGTGAAACACTGGAACAACTTACTTGGGGAGGCTGTGGACTCTCTGTCACTGGAGCTTTTTAGGAGCAGGTTAGACAAACACCTCTCAGGGCTGGTCTAGATAATACTTAGTCCTGCCTCAGCACAGGGGCCTAGACTAGAAGACCTACTGAGGTCCCTGCCAGTCTGACATTTCTATGATTCTATGAGCAGGAAGCCATGAGCTTTGCAGATCAGCCAGTCCTCAGGCCCTCCCACAAAGCTGTGCTCAGGTGTGATTAAGTGACCCCAGAGCCCATGCCAGCTGCAATGTTGCTGAGCACTGTGGGATAATGGCTCCTGGAACCCCAGCATGCTGCGGGAGGATATTGGCATGTGTGAAAATACTAAAAGCATCCCCCTGGGACAAGCACCGATGTGCAGATCTAGCTATGAGCCACGTCTGCCCCATCGCCAAAGTGGTGGAGCACCTCACCTTCTTTCATGTTTATTCTTCCCTCCCCCAGGAGACAGGGCAGTGCCATCATCCCCATTGTACAGGCAGAGAGTCGAGGAATAGAGACACTCAGCTGATGTGCACACACCGGGCTTAGCTTTAATCTAGTTAGCACAACTGCTGGAGCAGCAAAATCACTTCAGCACAGCTAGCCCCTCTGTAGTCACCCAATACGATGTGGCTGGCACTCAGCTAGCTCAGGGTAGGGGTGCCTCCTGGGCAGGTATTCTCAGGATTGGCTCTGTTTGGAGGTAGCTGTCCCAGGAATATGAAAGAGGCTCAGGAAATTCTGGCAGCTGACCCATTTGATGAGCTTTGGCTCATTCCACACAGCCTTTTTTTTTGATACTTCAGAGGTGGCATCCCTTGCTTGGGCATGGCTGCTCAAGCTGTGCTCACACCCTGTGACTGCAGCATAGACAGAGCCTCAGTGACTGGCCTGAGGGCCCACAGGAAGTTTGTGGCAAAGCAGAGCCTGGAACACAGGTCTCCAAGCCCCCGGCTTGTGACCTAACCATGGGCCCATCCTACCACTCTGATGTCTTCTCCAGATGTGCTCAAAATGTGCAGGGACCAAGCGAGACATCGAAACAACTTGCGCACTCAGTGGACAGGCCATGCTTCTCTCAGTACGTGCGGGCACATCCCAAGCACTCAGTGTGGTTATTACATTTCATCAGAAAACCCCATGAAGCCTCCAGCCAATTATGCCCTGGCGTATGTGGGGGAAACATTCATTCCTGATCCCTACCTGCAACAAGCGCCTGCCTGAAGCAGGAGGTTTAATTAAGCGATAATATCATTGGCCCTCTGTTTTATGAGGCTATAATCCAATTCTTGAGTGGATAAACTGCAAGGCTGAAGGCAGAGTAGTTTATCACAACAAGGGAATCGGATTATTGCCAAGCAAAACAGAGGGGCAATGATATTTATCGTTATTAGCATACAAGGCAATCCATCTCTTCATTTTTCCTTCCTTTGCTGGCTGGGTTAGGAAGAGAGATGTTTTATTCTGCTTTATGCAACTGCAGCGTGGGGACAAAATGAGGCCACGGAGGATGCGCTAGAAGGTGTTGCTTTCACACCATTCATTTCAAACTGGATCCCAGCTATGACCCACCCAGCCCGGCAGATTTAGAGCATGTTGAAAATCTCTGGGGGATCTGCATTCTGTTCTCCTGCATACTCATCAGATGAGCAGGGCGGTTTGTACCTACTCTCAGCCCCAGTTCAGCAAAGCACTTGAGCATGTGCTTAATTTTAAATCAAGGAAGATTAAGCATGTGCTTAAATAGTTTGCTCGACAGGGATGTACTGCTGAATTGGGGTCTGTTCACTGTCTGACTGGGTTTGAGCCTAAATAAATATGCCTTTAATAATAATCAAAATTAATTGCTATCCAAATCATACAGAACTTGATTTTACAGAGTGTCTGCATAGGCGCAGTTGTGCTGGATGTTCCACATATACAACATACTGGCTTGGAACTGGTTCGTCACAGATATTTAGACAGCTAATGAACCCCACTGAAATCTGTGGGATATAGGCACCTAAATACCTTCAGGGGTCTAGACCTTAGTGCCTGGCTGGCTCCAGTCACTTGAACAGCCTGCAGTTCCATATAGCACATTAAGAATGGGGAGAGGGTTATGCTTGTGAAGTTGAAGGACCTGGGGAGGATGGAGGTTGAGGATGGAGCATCTCTATCATCTGTTTTTGCTACCTTCCTGGCACAAAGGACCAGACAGTCATCTTAACTGGCATTAATTTCCTTAATTTCCCTAGCACTGGGGGACTCCTCAGCCCACATCGAGTCAGCATAGTCAACTTTTTGCAATCCCCATCTCAGGTTTGAGTGCAGGGGGCATGGTCAGATCACCAGTGTATTTCAGCTATTGCCCACAACCAGAACAGCTCCCTTGAGGTTCCTCTAGGTTGTGCCAGTGGCCAAACTGGCCTTCTGCCAAGACCTACAATGAGGGGAATGCAAAAGGTGCTTTAGCATTTCTTACCAACCTCTGCCCCTGCCTTGGGGCTTGCACGGAGTGCAATGCAGTCAGCTCCGAGGATCAAGCCAAAGAGACAAACAATTAGCATCAGAGCTAGTTGAAAATTTTTCATCAAAACTTATTTTTAAAGAAAAATGTCATTTTTGTTGAAAACCCCTATTTCAGGGCTTGCAGCCCAAGAACCAGTGTCTGGATCCAAAGTAGCAGCTCTGCGCTGGAATTGATTCTTATTAGTGAGATTAAGGCAGAGAACAAACTCCCCTGCTGCTCAACAGCTTCCCCCCAAAAGAAACTCCATAAAAGAACCTAACAGTTGTAGGGTATTTCCTCAAGGAGGAAACCATGCTTCCACACTAAGAAAAAGAACCTGCAGAGTCATATGCAACAGCACCACCTGTTAATGTCCATCGTAACAGTAGATTGGCTACTCCAATATCCATAACAAATACAGCCAAGCATCTGCAACCACTGGTGAGTACCAGATGACTGGAGGGTAGCTAATGTGACACCAATTTTTAAAAAAGGCTCCAGATTTTGGCAGTTATAGGTCTGGCTATACACTTCAGTACCAGGCAAATTGGTTGAAATTGTAATAAAGAACAGAATTATCAGACACATAGATGAACATGATTTGTTAGGGGGAAGTGCCAACGTGGCTTTTTAAAAGGGAAATCATGTCTCTCCAATCTATTAGAATTCTTTGATGGGGTCGACAAACCTGGAGACAAAGGTGATCCAGGGCATAGAGTGTATTTGGACTTTCAGAAAGCTTCTGACAAAGTTCAGCACCAAAGGCTCTTAAGCAAAGTAAGCAGTCATGGGATAAGAGGGACGGTCCTCTCATGGATCAGTAACCAGTTAAAAGGCAAGAAATAAAGGGTAGGAATAAATGGTCAGTTTTCAGAATGGAGAGAGGTAAATAGCTGGGTCCTGGAAGGAGCATACAGTGTGGTGGCAAAGAATGCAGATATAAAATTACTCAAAATAGTTAAGTCCAAAGCAGACTGTGAAGAGTTACAAAGGGATCTCTCACAACTCAGTGACTTGGGCAACAAAATGGCAGATGAAAATCAATGTTGATAAATGTGAAGTAATGCACATATAATCCCAACTATATAATCAAAATGAAATTAGCTGTTACCACTCAAGAACCAGATCTTGGAGTCATTGTGGGCAGGTATCTGAAATCATTCACTCAGTGTGCGGTGGCTGTCAATAAAGCTAGCAGAATGTTAGGAACAATTACAAAGAGGATAGATAATAAGACAGAAAATATAATTCATTAGAGGGAAACATGACCCAGGCACCAAGCCAGCATAGTAACTGTGGGCAGGTTGAAAGTGTGCGATGTCACTCATCATTGTTTGTCCGTTGTTATTCTCCTGATGAAAATGTTTCAGCCATTCAGCCAGAGAGCAGAAACAATCTCCTGAGATGTAGTCAGCCAATCACACATCCTGAATAGGGAAGAGTTACTTAAGTTGTAAGCATGTCAGGGAAATGTCCTTGTGTTCTGTCTTCGGACAGCGCCTCACACCATGGGGTCCTGAGGAGAGACCACAACAGGAATAATAGCTAATGATAACAACAGGAGTCAAGGAGAACAATAGGCTGAAAAGTATCCCTCTGAACTGAAGGAACTCTGAAGAGCAGCTACGTTTCTTGATGAAAATCAGGTTCATGGGGGCTAAGACCCCAGTCCTGTCATTAGATCCAAGCCCCTGTCTGGAGCCCCTCTGGCTCCAGTGGACCCTCTGCTGAAGGAGTCTAAGGATTCCTCACGATCTGCACAGAGAGCTCCTCTCTCTTTCAGTTTAGTGCTGGGCAGGTACAACCCTTTTAACACCTCTCCATGCTGCAGTTGCGGGCCAGGGAGTGAATGCTGAGTACAGAAAGCTCCTGCCGCTGGTGGGAAGCAGGAAGTCAAGGGCAGCATTTGTATGCATGGAACAAATTGTGTTGGACCATTAGGGCTGCATCTCTTGATTTATTGAAGCACTTGCCCAGAAAGCACTCCAGCAGCAGGTCTCAGCCACTTTCCTAAAGAGATTTTAATGGTGTGGGTAAAAAAACAAACAGAAAACCCCAGCAGAGGCAAGTCAGGGGTAATAATAAAAAATAATCAGGACACAAGTTTTATTGCTAGCCTGAAGGATTCTGGCTAGATCCCGCTCTCCAGTGTGCGGCCTCCTTCTGGCAGAGTGCAAGCCTGCAGGGAAGCTTCCTAGAAGTAAGGCTTGGCTTTCTGCTCTGTGAGCAATGGCCTGATTCTTCAAGAGGTGTTGCTGCTGTTGGCCCTGCGTGGGCTCAGCAATCAGGCCATGGGATGAATGGAGTAGATGGGGCAACAGTTTCCTGTTCAGAGATGCTTTGGTGCCAAGTTTAGCAGAAGTGGGGGTGGGACAAGCTAAAAGCCTCTTGCTGTCATGGTGGCTGGGGCAGGTGTCTTCACACAGGAGGAGCTGGTGACTCCACCTCACCCAGAGGGAATTAAAACATCAACCCAAGGGCCTGACCCAAAGCCCAGGGAAGTGGGAGGGAGTTGCTCCACTGACCTCAATGGGCTTCAGATCAGGACTTCACAGAATGTTGGGATGTAAAGGAAGAGAGATTCCACAGGGGTAAACTCAAAGTGGGGGAGATTTTTGGGCTGCCTTGGAAGGACTCTTGCGGTGTCTCTTCTACTTCTGGAGCACTGAGCTGGGTCACCATTAGTCACGTAGAGCTGGGTCAATAACCTTTGAGATTGTAGCACCAGAGGGAACATTGTTGGATCCTTCTTCCTGGTATTCTCCCTTCTGCAACACTCCCTTTTGCAACATCACATCCTAGCATCCTCTCCAGCAAGTCCCCAACGCCTATTCCTACCTCCACTAGAAAAGTCACCTTCTTCTGCAGCGTCAGCAGGGCCAGCTCCAGCATTTTTGCCACCCAAAGCCAAATTAAAGGAAAAAAACCCCAAATCCCAGTGGAGCGCCAGCTGAGCAAAAAAAAGAAAAAAGAAAAAGAAAAAGAAGAAAAAAAATGGCGTCTGTAGCAGAAAGTGCCGCCCTAATATTGGCTGAGTGCCACCCCTTATGAAGGGCCTTATGAAGGGCCACTCCAAGCATGTGCTTCCCAGGATGGTGCCTGGAGCCGTCCCTGAGCACCAGGTATGGGGCACTTGCCAGGAGCTTCTGGGGACATGTCAATTCCTTGCCATTGCTGGGGCCGCAGGCAGTGGCACACTTTAGTCCTCTTCTCTGCCTGGGACACAACAGTTTAGTCTCCTGGTGGCTGTGATACTCTGGTCTCATTTCCACTGTTGTGTTTCAGAGCTGGTGCTGGGTGGGGTTAGTGGCCTCTAATACACAAGCGGTCAGACTTGATAATGCAGGGACCACTTCTGGCCCTAAATTCTATGACTCTATGACTTTTTCCCACATTAATCTGTGTATCTAACCGTATCACTACCAATCACCATGAGTGCAACCCTCTCACAGCACTGTATCTGCCCTTATACAAGAGCAGGGCTGGCCTAAACGTCCAGTGAAAAAATGACCTGTTCATCCAAATGAAATTTCTGCAGGAAATGCTAATTTTGAACAGTTTTGGGGATGTGCAGCAAAAATCCCAAACTCAGAAAATGGTTTGGTGGCCCAAAAGAAACAAATCTGACCATCTCTCTGTGAATGAGGCTTTTGGTTTACTGGTGAACTCCCAAAATGGGGAGGAAATTTTTGATGAAAAGTGTCTGTAGATGTAGGTGGAAGAGAGAATGCATGGCAAATGTATCTCTCTTTTATCATGTTCTTTCTTCCCTCTTGGCTTTGCCCTCCCCCGCCCCCTTCAGAGTCAAGTGAACATTATCTCATCATAGTCCCAAACTGACCAAGGGAAGGGGGGTGATTCTCTTGAGAGTTGAATAGATCCTTTGTTGCTGCCTAGGTTAGCATCCTTTGTTCCTGTGAGGCTGGGCTGGGTTTGTCCTGTACATGCCCTGATGAGGTGTGAACTGCCCCTCTGCTTCTGAGAGTTTTGTCTGGGCTTGTTTTAAGCCATGAGGACACATTTTCATCCTCACAACTATATACATGAAATTACAACCTATAACATTACTATAACAACAATGTTCAGTGCATCATGAGCACTGAAGACACTTGACATGACAAACCTTGCATTGGATACCACACAATCATAAGGATGAACATGGGAGTGCAGGGTGTTCCCCTGAGGTACAGAGCATCACAGTCCCATTGCCAATGTGGATGTGTGTGTGTGTGTGTGTGAGAGAGAGAGAGAGAGAGAGAGAGAGAGAGAGACAGAGACAGCTGGCGTATTAAACCCTGCTCCACTGCAGCAGAATTGTAAATGAGCAGGAGCCTGTAGAGCTGCAGTAATGTTATGCAAAGGTGAACGCATGGTCCAGCTCCTCCACATCAGCCATGTACAGCAGCGAGTGTTATCGGGCTGGATGATGGAGGTCTGGTGCCTCGGCAATGCTCCGGGGAAGGATGGCTTTTAAGCCACCTGAGCTGCTGCTGTGCAGGCAGGGACAGGTACGAGGAGACTTGTGCTCTGGGGATCGACTGGGATTCCTTTCTACTGTCCTGAGCAGAGGAATTGTGTCCCCATCGAAATATTTCAGCCAGGGGCCTGTGTCAGCTCTCACCCCACATTATTCCATTGGCTCAGACCCTCTGCTGCCCCAAAGCTATGTTCCGGAGGAGGGGTGGTGATGGTGGTGAAGCCAGTCATCACTTTAGCAATTCCCGGATCTTGGAGTGGAGAGGATCCAGTTTGTTTCCTGACTCAATCTAGAGCTACTCTAGCCTGGACTGACTTGTGACAGGGCCTTGTGGCCATCACACTGGTGGGGATTGCTGGAGCACAGTGCGTGCTGGTGCATGGTCCCACCCATAGCATTCCCCTTCCAGGGAGGGGTAGATTTGTGGTCCCGCTGTGCCTTTCAAACAGAGCAAAGGGACCACAGTGGGGGCCAGGACCAGGCTCATTGGCTTCAGTGTCATTGCTCCTGACTGTATGTTGGTGTGAGTTCAGCTTCAGACCCGCTGCCTCCAATGTACAGCTGGCCTGTAACCTCCACTTTCACGGCTATATGGAAGGCCCCTTATGCATTCCCGCCCAAGGGTGGAGCTGGGATACGTGGCTGTGGCTCTCCATGCCCCAGATAGGACAACTTGGTCTTCATCACGAGACAAGCTCAGGATTCTGGGTAGGGCAAGGATGTAAGAGTGGGACTGATCAGGCTGTGATACTCTCCAATGCTAGACCCACAAGCAGCCCCACCTTCTCAGTGAGGGCTCACGGAGCCAGCGAGTTCATGGAACATGCTCACAAGTAAAAGAGGTTTCACTTCACCAAGGAACATCCGCCCGCCACCACCCCAGAGGAGAAACCCGAGCTCCTACCACAGCAAGTGGCTCCCTCTGCCTTGTGCCACGTGTAAATAGTGTTTCAACAGGTAGCCTAGAGCAGGATTCTCAACCTATTTCTTTCTGAGCTCCTGCCAACATGCTATAAAAATTCCTTATAAGTCTGTGAGGGAGTGGGGTTTAGGGCTTTGGACTTCAGCCACCAGCTCTCCAGGGGCTTGGGGCTCTGGACTGTGTGGGAGGGAGCTTGGGGCTTCTGCCATGTGGAGTATTGGGGCTTGGGAGAGAGATTGGGGGTTTAGCCCCCAGGGAGCATGAGGGCATAGGGGCTCTGGTCTTTAGACCCGCAGGGGTGCTGGGGCTGTGGGTTTCAGCCCCATGGCTCGAAGCCCAGCTGTGATGCTGGAGCACTGGGCTTTAGCCCCCCTGGAGGGTGCTGGGGCTAGGGGCTCTGGGATTCAGCTACTGGGTAGAGTGAGGTGGGGGATCAAATGTAGAAGAGAATATTCTCCCCTCCCTCTTTTATGACTCTTTAAAGAGAAAAAACTCACTTCTTTGCTAGATTGCAGTTTCTGAAATGTTGGAGGGGGGGATAAAAAGTCTGAGAATACAGGAAACAGAATAAATATTTCATCAGCTGTCGGTTTTTCAAAGGAGTGAGATGAGTAACCTAATTCAATCAAACCCCGGGCTTTGAACTGCCGCCTCGTTTCTAATAAATATGTTTTAAAAAATGGTAAATGAAAGAAAGGAACAGCTGTAAAAAAAGGGGACATTTGTTTTTGAATGTCTGTGCCAGAGCAGAGCGTGCATCTCTGTGCTGTGATGATAACGCGGGGGGTTTGGCATGAGGGAGATGCAAGCTGGGAATGTGGGCGGGGGAGTTCTTCACAAACTCTTGAAATTTCTCTTTAATTGTTTTCAGTGTGGTTAGTGCCTGAGGCATCAGCAAATGATGGAAGCATCCAGGACTTGTGACTGTTAGCGATACTGGACTGGATGCACCCATTAGCCTGGATTTGCTAGGGTGGTCCTGATGGTAGAGTGACCAGATGTCCCGATTTTATAGGGACAGTCCAGATTTTTGGGTCTTTTTCTTATATAGGCTCCTATTACCCTCCACCTCCTGTCCAGACTTTTTGCATTTGCTTTTCACCAAAAGCCGGTCAGTTGTCAAAACATGACAGTGTGACAGAGTGGGAATACTGTGTAGGTGCCTCAGTTTCTCCAATGCATTTCTTGAGTGTCTATGTGGAGGGATCAGGGTGTGTAGCTGATGCAAAGCAGAGAGACAGCATAAGTAAGTAGCCCATGCCCTGTCTAGGGCCTGACCCTCTCCCCTCTCTGCAATGTGTCAGCTGAAACTGTTGGAGGGAGGTCGGGTGATATCTTTTGGCCCAGAAAAGAGACAAAGGAAAAGAAAGAGGAGGGGCTTGAGAGGGAGTTTTGAGTCTGGATCTGGCTGGGAGCAGGGAGTGAGCTAAAGGCCGGGGATGCCTGGCTCTCTGGTTCCCAAAATGGATCCAGAGAAGGGATCGCGTTCGTTCTACCTACAAGCTCTGTCTTAGATCACCTGTCATCTAATAAACCTCTTGTTTTACTGGCTGGCTGAGAGTCACGTATGACTGTGGAGTTGGGGCGCAGGACCCACGGGCTCCCCCAGGACCCCGCCTGGGCGGGCTCGCTGGGGGAAGCGCACAGAGGGGCAGAAGGTGCTGATGCTCTGAGGTCAGACCCAGGAAGGTGGAAGCTGTACACTGTGAAGCTCCTAGCCCTGAAGACAGGCTGTTCACAGAGAGGAAGCTTCCCCACAGAGTCCTGACTGGCTTCATAGGGAGCAGTTCCAGAGCATCGCCCCAGGGACTCCGTGACAGACAGTGACTGGTCAGAACCCCCAGAATTGGTTTTCAGTGAAAACCCTTAGAATTCTGCAAGAATGTTTTGACAAAAATGGCTCTTTCTTTTGCTGATTTTCTGTGAGGACCCAGAGCTCTGCTGTGGATTTGCTCTTTCCACAGCATTCTCAGCATGAGGAAACAGCCCCGTTCTGAATGACTGTGGTCACTAGCTGACCACAAACATGCAAGGCCTGGGGAGGGATGTTCAGTGCTGCTGGGTTTGGGTCTGGTGGCTTCTATCATAGAAGACAGACAGGCTCAGGAGAGGACTCCCAAGCTATATAAAGGGACATCTCCCTATCCCTACGCACTACAAACACATTGCATGGCATATCCCACCCTCAGAACAGGGTGCTCCCTGCCCCAACTCTTGGGTAAGATTTGGCACAGATGCTGGGCACAAACCACAGTGACTGCTGGCCTGCGGCGGGGATCGCCGACCAGCAATCTGGGGTGTGGTCTCTAGCAGCAGAAGTGAAGTGTGGCTGGGTTGCTTGGCTTGTGGGAGTCTCAAGCCATCAAGGGGTTTGGACATGGAGTTCTCTGGTTATACACTACCTCCTCCTTCCCTGGTCCTCTGCAATGCCTAGCAGATGCCCTTGCCCCTTGAGGAAGGCTCCTAGGCATGGAGCGGCGACGCGCTACAGGGTGCTCCTGGCTCTCAGAGCTCAGTTGTTAGAGGTGGAGCAAACTCACTGATCTATAGACAGCTAGAGGAATGTGACTCCATTTCAGAGGCGCACTGCTGGCATCTTGGCTCCCCCGGTACAGGTAGCTGCACTGGCCCTGCACTGCTGGTGCCCTGGCTCCCCCTTGCAGTGGAAGGGTGACGCATTACGTCTCAGCTCCCCCCAGTGCAGGTAATGGCACTACCCTGCACTTCTGGCATCTCGGCTCCCCCTGGTGGCAGTTAGATGCACTGCCCCTGCACTCCTGGCATCTTGGCTCCCCCTGGTGGCAGTTACATGCACTGCCCCTGCACTCTTGGCATCTTGGCTCCCCCTGGTGCAAGTAGATGCACTGCCCGTGCACTGCTGGTGTCTCATCTCCCCCTGGTGCAGGTAGGAGCAGTGCCCCTATACTGCTGGCATCTCAGCTCCCCCTGGTGCAGGTAGAGGCACTGGCCTCAACTCCTGTTATTTTTCCATTACTTTTATTTTTTCTTTGCTGCACCAATTTTTGTGGTTATAAAAACAGAAGCGTTTAAAGTCAGCGCTGGCATTTTGTCTCTTTCTGCCCTGGGGCCACATATCAGTGGCTGGATCAGAGAAATCATTCAAGACGTCCCCAGTGAGAAGAGCCCTTAAGCCTGGTACACCTGCCTCTGCCTGGCTGGAGCTGTCATTTCACCACGGAACAGGTACGTGCTGAGAGATGGCAGGGAGTGAGGAATAAAAAACAGCACATCTCCTTCCTCCCCTCGAGCACTGAGTCCCTTCCACATGAAACCTTCAATTTCTTCTTCTGTTACAAAGACACAGGGCTGCTTTGCCTGCATTCCCTGCACTGGCTGGTGAGACTCAGCAGGTTCTGTTAGGCCCTGCTGATTAGAACCACACTTCAGTGCCTTTCACTTTTTGATGCCTTTGCCCCCCACTCACCACCCCACAGCCTTGCTTTGTGAGGGCAGAATGAAGGGGGACGAGGAGGGTAGGTGGGAGTTGATCTGCAAATGACAAAGGTTTTTTTCCTGATTAGGTTGCCCTGACAACCTTGTCTGGATTCTGCTCAGGACACCCCAGGCTGGAGTGGAAGAACGACTCAAGGAGACAGAGGAATCCCCTCACTTTGACTGGGGGTGGGAAAGTGCTGGGTGGAATCAGTGCAGGCTGGGTTCAGTTCTGGTAAAGAGACCCTCATTAATTGATCTCTCTGTGCCTTTGGTGCGCCGCCTCCTTTCCCCTCAAGCCTGGGTGACCAGCCTGGCCTTCTGTGCATGCAACCTTTGGCCTTCCAACCTGTGTGCACCCCCAGACAGATACAAACCTTGCAGCCTTGCCCTGGGCACAAACTATGCATTGTGTAACATCCTGGGTCAGTGGCCAGGGAACTAGATTGGGGCTCAAGAGACCTGCATACTGTTCCTGGCTCTGCAAAGTGTTTCCATTCCCACTCTTTGTCCTGTCTATTTAGACTGGAAGCTCTTTGGAGCAGGGACTGTCTCTCATTACATGTCTGTGCTGCACCTAACATAACAGGACCCTGTGTATAGATGGAGCTATGCTAATGTCAAGACTAATATAAGCAGTGTCAGGAATGAGATATATTCTGACATCTGGTGGCGAACTATGGGAATTGCAGTGAGCCTTGCAAAATAAGTCTGGGGCTGATCAATTTGCATAGACACACCCACTGCGCCTAGCCTGAGCCCACAGCAGCCCACATGGCCACTTCGGCTGATGAGGGAGCCCCAGTTTCTATGTTATTGGGGCAGGAATGATAAAGTGATGTTACTGTGATTATGAGAATGAAGGACTATGGACATGTACTTGGCCCTTGTTATGATGGAGGGACTCGCCATCATCTAGGTAGCACTCACTGGGCAAGGGCCATGCGTTTCAGAACACTGTGATATTGAGAGAGGTGATGGACAAGCCTATATACCTTTTGGTGAGGGTTCTGTCTGAGGGTCTCCTAGGCCTATTGCACCCTGTCTTTATCCACTATGGAATGTCAGAATTGAATTTTGCTTCTATTAAGAGCCTGGTTCTAGGCTGCTGAGCTGAAAATTCCTTTGGGCTCACTGGTGCACCTGTACTAAGGCTCCCCTACTGTGAGCTGAAATCACCTAAGAGTTAAAGAAATTACTGAGCACTGTCTTAAGTAGGGGGGACCTGGAAAAAGTGCAGAGTGGTTAGTGCAGCAGAGCTGTCTGTTGACTAGTGGAGGTGTTGGTGCTGCGGGCAGAGTGACCGGCGCAGCAGAGCTGTCTGTCTGTCACCTAGCAGAGGCGTGGGTGCTGCGGGCAGAGTGACCAGCACGGCAGAGCTGTCTGTGTGTCAACTAGCGGAGCTGTTTGTGCTGCTAGCGGAGTGACCGGCACCGCAGAGCTGTCTGTGTGTCAGCTAGCAGAGCAGCTAGCGGATCGACGGGCAGAGTGGTTCGTAGGACAGCCAGCGGAGCGGAGCAGAGCCGATTGCGGTGAGAGCTGCAGCGGAACCTTACGGAGAGGCGGCGCAGTCGGCCTTGGACCACGTAAGGTGCCCCGTGCCCTACCCTCCATCTCCACCCAGGCTGGAGGTAAGACTCTGCCAATTGACTAGTGAACTCTGCATGGACCAAGGACAGAGACTCTTGGGCTGTTGGACTTTTGGGACTATTGAGTGACTTTTTGGGGTTGTGGAACTCAAGAGCCAAAGGGAAGGCCACGGCCTATTTGCTGGGAGGGGGGCTTCTGGTTCATGGTTTGGTTTATTAACCTTGTTTGTGGTGTTTCCCCAATATAATGCCACATTGTTTCTCCCTGTTATTAAAAGGCTTTGGTATACTCAGACTCTGTGCTTGCGAGAGGGGAAGTATTGTCTCTTACAGACGCCCAGAGGGGTGGTATATGGTTGTCCCAGGTCACTGGATGGGGGCTCGAGCCGGTTTTTGTATTGTGCTATTGGAATGGAACCCCTGGATACTGAACCCGGCCCTTGTTGCTGCCAACTCTGATGGGCAGAAGGGTTACACTAATAAAGATACTTCCTGGCTTTTGACCCTCTTCCACATCTTCTGGGAATAGCTGGCCAGTTCTCACACCCTCTCCTGATGCTAGCAGTGGGAGGGCTGGCAGGAGATTGCGGGATTTCACCCCTGCTCTGAGTCTTATCCCCTCTGCTAACTCACCCTTTAAAATGCTCTGGGGCCAAGACCTAAAAATGGGGAATTTATATTCTGGGGCATTTCAGCTCCTGGATGTTTTAAAAGACATGGGACCATGTGAGAGGGAGATGTAAAAATCCAGCTAGCTGGCTTCAATGAACCAATCCTCTCAGAGGTTGCTGGGAGTGGGCGGGGCTTGAGGGTCTATAGAAGCCAGACCCAGCTCATTCCAGATGCAGAGGAGGTGAGGTATCCAAGGATCTGTGGTATCAGGGGGGAAAACAGTTCCAGAAAGGGGCAGGAGGAAAGACAATCATTGTAGAAAAAAGGTTCTGAGTTTGGAGGGGGCGGGCACAGGCTGAGTTTGGGGAAGGTGGGTCATAGGCTGCCTCCTTTGGACATTGGGACTGGCCTAAAGATAAGAAAATGTATTTGGAAATGGGATAAAAGGATATAGGTGTGGATGATGATAAACAGAGTACTGATACACCCCTCTGATAAGTACTACGCTGTCCCCTCTGATCTCCTTTGCCTTGCACCTTTTCTGTGCTGGTCTGGCCATCCTGATGGTTGGGACTATGGAACTGGGGGCTTAGCTGGAGGGGCCAGTCACCTTAGTGATTGTCTGCTGATCTCCCTGGGGCTGGTGAGATACCACTGGGTTACCCAGCCATAGAGAGGTTTAGAGGCCTGCTGCAGAAGATGCCAACAGGATTGAAGAAGGGGGAACAGCTCTCCCCTTGCTCCCCAAAGAAGCAAGACAGTCAGGTAGCTTCCCAATGGTAAAAATCATCCAGCCTCTCTTCCCCACTCTGTAGATAACACAAGGACAAAAGGGAGGCTGGTGTGAAATCTTCTATCTTGGGCAACACTGGGGATTGAACAAGGAACCTAAAAGGCTGCATACAGGAACTCCTCACTTAACATTGTAGTTATGTTCCTGAAAAATGCGACTTTAAGCAAAATGATGTTAAGCAAATCCAATTTCCTCATAAGAATGAATGTAAATGAGGGGGTTAAGTTCCAGGGTAATTTTTTTCACCAGACCGAAGACTATATATATATATATATACACACACACACAGTATAAGTTTTAAACAAACAATTTAATACTGGTACACAGTGATGATGACTGTGAAACTTGGTTGAGGTGGAGGAGTCAGAGGGTGGGATATTTCTCAGGGAATGCCTTACTGCTAAATGAAAGAGCACTTGACTGAGCCCTCAAGGGTTAACTCTCACACTGTACAAGGCAGCAGGAAAGGAGGGAGGGCAGACAGAGACACACACCGTGTGTGTGTGTGTGTGTGTGTGTGAGAGAGAGAGAGATTCCCCTTTAAGTATGCTGACTCTTAAGTACACTGCCTTGTTAATTAGATCAGCTTGCAGAGACCAGCTTCTGCCAGCCAGCTCCCTCCCTCATGTGTCCCCCCTGCTCTATGGAAGATGAGGTAAGCGGGGTGCAGGAGCAGGGAGGAGGGGGGCACGCTGACATTAGCCCCCCTCTTCCTCCCCTCCACCCCCCGCACAGCAAGCAGGAATCTCGGGGAGCAGCTCCAAGGCAGAGGGCAGAAGCAGCACATGGCAGTTGGGGGGAGGGACAGCTGAACTGCTGACAATTGATAGCCTGCTGGGCAGCTGTTGCACAGGTAATTTAGGAGAGCGGGGAGCCAATATGGGGGAGCTGATAGGGGGGCTGCCAGCCCACCCTGGTTCCAACCACCGACCCGCTAGCTGCAACGGGCTGCTCTTACTGCAAGCAGTGGACAAAGCAAGCGGCTGCCAAATGATGTTAGAAAGCAGCATTGCACAACTTAAAATGAGCATGTTGCCTGATTGATCAGCAACGAAACACCAAAACAAAGTTAACCAGGATGACTGTAAGTGAGGAATTCCTGTATCTGCAGCTTAAGCCAAAGCATCAATTCCTGTAGCTGGTAGCTGCAAATGAGCGACATCATGTGTGGCCCAAGGCATGGTGCTGGACACAACACTCTCTAATAGTGGGTAACAGCTGCATTGCTAGGGAGAGGAAGAACAGTCTCCTAGCATGTCTCCATGCTGACCCCCTTGAAGGTATGATGGGAGCCAGTGGGCAATGCATGGGCTTTCAGGCTCAGCAGCATTTGTTTATTTCCCTCCATGCAAAGCAGCAACAAACCCACTGAATTAAAGCCTCCTTATCTTCAGTAACTTCCCGTGAAGGAATCTGATTCAGCTGCTTAGCAGGGGAGACCCCCTGATAAGGGGACTCCCTGTCCTGTGCCTTCAGGAAGCCAAATTCATCTCTGTGCTTTGTTTCCTTGGTGTTGGTTTGGGTATCTGCATTTCCTTATGTGTGTGAGAATTAATACACCACAATAAGAGGCGAGCATGGGAGACCCTTTGCTAGTGTGCATGTCTCTGTTGATATCCTGTTAGAAATACAGTAGCCCCAGGAATGAGAGAACCCCAAAAGAGAAATCCTAAGGAGGGCAGCATGCTCACTTGGGTGCCAGAGGAATGAGACAGCTAATGCTGACTCAGCATTGCTGCAAAATCAAGAACCACCCAATACACGGTCCTTGATGCAGGGATAAACCTCAAGAGATCCCAGAGGAAAATCAGCAGGGAAAATTCACCTAACAGTCTATTTAGACAGAGAAGGAGACGTGATCATGAGGTTAAAGCACAGGACTTGGAAGGAGGTCAAAACATATCCAAAGGAACACTTCCTCATCAGAAAATAGGGTTATGTTGAAACAAATGATCAGTTGTCTTTATCAGCCTGTACTGAAGCAGTATCTAGACGTGCAACCAAGATGGGGCTCCAGGATGCTAGGTGATGTACAGAGGAAGAATAAACAAATATACAAATCCCTGGGTCAGGATCTAATGTATCCAAGGGTGCTGAGAGAGTTGGCAGATGTGATTGTAGAGCCATTGATCATGATCTTTGAAAACTCATGGTGATCGGGGGAGGTCCTGGATGATTGGAAAAAGGCTAATGTAGTGTCCATCTTTAAAAAAAAATGGAAGAAGAAGAATCTGGGGAACTACAGACCAGTTAGCCTCACCTCAGTCCCCAGAAAAATCATGGAGCAGGGTCCTCAAGGAATCCATTTTGAAGCACATGGAGGAGAGGAAAGTGATCAGGAACAGTCAACATGGATTCACCAAGGGCAAGTCATGCCTGACCAACCTGATTGCCTTCTATGATGAAATAACTGGCTCGATGGATATGGGAAAAGCAATGGACATGATATATCTTGATATTAGCAAAGCTTTTGGTACAGTCTCCCACAGTATTCTTGCCAGCAATTTAAAAAAGTATGGATTGGATGAATGGTGGATAGAAAACTGGATAGATTGTTGGGCTTAATGGGTAGTGATCAACGGCTCGATGTCTAGTTCGCAGCCAGTATCAAGTGGAGTGCCCCAGGGGTTGGTTTTGGGGCTGGTTTTGTTCAATATTTTCATTAATGATCTGGATGACGGGATGGATTTCACCCTCAGCAAGTTCATGGATGACACTAAGCTGGGGGGAGAGGTAGAGACGATAGAGGCTAGGGATAAGTTCCAAAGTGATCTAGATAAATTGGATGATTGGGCCAAAAAAATCTGACGAGGTTCAACAAGGACAAGTGCAGAGTCCTGCACTTTAAGACGGAAGAATTCTATGCACTGCTACAGACTGGGGACTGACTGGCTAAGCAGCAGTTCTGCAGAAAAGGACGTGGGGTTACAGTGGATGAGAAGCTGGATATGAGTAACAGTGAACCCTTGTTGTCAAGAAGGCTAATGGGATATCAGGCTGCATTAGTAGGAGCACTGCCACAGACCAAGGGAAGTGATTATTTCCCCTCTATTCATTTCTGGTGTGAACACATCTGGAGTATTGAGTATCCCTACAGAAGGGATATGGACAAATTGGAGAGAGTCAGTCGAGGGCAAAGAAAATGATTAGGGGGCTGGGGCATATGACTTATGAGGAGAGACTGAGGGAACTGGGTTTATTTAGTCTGCAGAAGAGAAGAGTGAGGTGGGGTTTGATAGCAACCATCAATTACCTGAACGGGGGTTCCAAAGAGGATGGAGCTTGGCTGTTTTCAGTGCTGGCAGATGACAGAACAAGAAGAAATGGTCTCAGGTTGCAGTGGGGGAGGTCTAGGTTGGATATTAGGGTGGTGGAGCACTGGAATGGGTTATTTAGGGAGGTGATGGAATCTCGATCCTTAGAGATTTTTAAGGCCCAGCTTGACAAAGCCCTGGCTGGGATGATTTAGTTAGTGCTGGTCCTGCTTTGAGCAGGAGGCTGGACTAGAGGACCTCCTGAGATCTCTTCCAACCTAATCTTCTTTGATTCTACGAAATAATCCCTGCCTGAAAGAGTTTACAGTCAAAAGTCCTGACTCATCAAAGCACTTAAGCCTGTGTTCAACTTTAAGGAAACTCTTTAAAGTTTCCTTGAAGTTGATGAATTTAAACATGATCTTAAGTGCTTTGATGAGTAGGAGTGGCTTGTGGAGTCGGGGACTTAGCAAGAAAGATTCTACTTTGTTATTCCACAGCTTCACTGTGTGACCTGGGCTAAGTCAAAGATATTTAGGTGCCCAACTCTGGAGTTAGGTGCCTAAATACTTTTGTGAATCTGGATGTTAGGGCCAAATTTATAGTCTACTCACAGCTCACCCAAAGTGGATGAAGTTGTGAGGTTATTTGGATTGTCTCATCTCAGCTGGAGAACACCATAAATCACAAGCTGAAAAGAGTCCAAAGTAAGGAAATTCAACTAAAATGTTGACCATTTACCATAAAGCAAACCTGAGCCATGTAACATTCTTGTCATGAGCAACTTTTCAGGCTGATAAAAGAACAGGAGAACATTTAGTGTAATTGAAAGGCAGCTGACAGAAGGAAATACTTTTTGCAATTAGTCTTTGAAACTCAACATTTCAATTCTAGGAAGCCATCTGGACTTCTCATCAACGCTAACTTGCCCTCTGTCTTAATTACTATTGTTTCATGCATACAGGTTCTGATTAGTATCAAGTGTGGCATGGGGCACGTTTTAATAAGGACACAATGAAGTGGCTGGACAGTGCATGGGCTATTTCAGTCAGACTCTGTTTCCTCTAGTCTGATACCTACTTTTCTGTGCTTTTTAGCACCTCCAGAAGCAAGTGTAACCCCTGTAGGTCATCAGCAGGGTTTGAGCCACAGATCATTAGCAACACTGAACTATATCATGGGAGCTGAAGAAGTAATTCCATTAGCTAATGGCAGTAGTAGGCTGTCATCCTCCATGTGCACCAGCCAGGAGAGGGAGCACAGAACATACAGCTGCACTCCATAAGTATGGTTTTCCCAATCCAGTTTTGATTCCAATTGCCTACAAGACTAACCTAGGTAAGAAAGGGTTAAATCTACTGCACTGGGCTACAAGCCAGCCCACCCGACAGCAGATGAGGCTGCTTTCTGTAACTCTTCTTGTAGGGAGAAGGAGAATAGGGACCTCATGTGAAAAATCATTGAACGTGTGAGAGAGCAGCGCCCAACCATGATATTGCTTGAGGGAGCTCTCTTGGGGAAAGCAGTTTCAGGAGATGTGACAGTCCACACTCTCACTATAGAAGCTGGGGGAAGTGACAGAGATCTGTCTCCGTGTGCGGAAAGCTACATGGTGTCACTATGGTGTGTGTGCAGTCAGCTGCGGGATTGTGGGAGCCACTGTAATGACTTTTTCTAAACGGTGCACTTCAATGCAAATAGCTCCATGCATAATTTAAGCCCCTTGTTGTTTACACTGAATAATTGTCTCTGCTTTCACAGCTGAGGAATAGGGGTAGGTTTCTTTGCTGATTTTTAAAGTGTGGCTTGGATTCTGGGAAACAGGCCTTTAGGCTGGATTTTTTCCAAACAGCCTATGGGGACTCAGTGCTCAAATCCCATTGAGTTGGGTGCCTCACTCACAATGGAGCCCATAGGCTCCATTGAAAACCCAAGCCTAGCTTCTGTCAAACTCCTCCCAGCTGTATTCTTTCTGGGAACAGTGCTGGTGGCTCTCCTTAAAATAACAGGCAGAGGGCCCCTTTAACCAATAAATAAGGTATCTGTTTTGACATTCCATGAAACCTACAAAGCCATTCTGGAAGCAGAGCACAGCTCAGCACCCTGCTCCCCCTTCCCCATGCTGTGCTAATTTTGATAGCAATTACTGGCTGCTGTTTTCCATCTTGCTACAGAACAGAGGTGGTGGCTTGCTAGGGAAGGCAGAGTATGATAATCATGCAGGATGCAGAGGGCCAAAATGTGAGCTAACTTGCCACCGATGCATACACCCAGTATTTTGCTAGGGCCAAACTATTCACACCAGGTGTTGACTGAGGCCCAGCTCTGAGGTTATGGCTACATTGTGCAAATATTACAGTAGCATGGAGAGTACTCAGTGGTACACCCCCACAGCATGGGTACAAACAGCAGTGCTGACTGTGAGGCATGGCTTAGGTGAGAAAAGCCATGCCTGAATCTCAGAGTACACATCCTACATGGTTCCCTACATGCCCAAGCAGCACTTCTGCCATCTATACTGCTGTTCTATGCCCCCCCATCCCCCACAGCAAAGGCTTCGGCAGCCATGTAAAGCACTGGAAGAGTGGAGGCAATGAGAGAGGCTCTGGCAACTCCCCACTGCTGAAGCCTTTCTTCACTACCTCCCCCCTGCCAGAGCTTTTCACTGCTGCATGTAGCTACGCACGACAGCGGGAACACAACCAGCTTTCCACTGAGGCATGTAGCACCCTACAAGGCCTCAGAGAAGAGTGCTATTTACTCAATCACCTGCTCCTCCAACAGCCTGGATGCTTCCTCTTGAGCTAGTGAGCGGGGCCCAACCTGCTGAGCTAGCTCAGGCACACGGCTGCAGCCAAGGGATTTGTGTTTTCAGTATCATGACTTCACTCTTCAGACAGTCCCTGCCCTGCGTGACCCGGTGCAGACAGGCTTCCTAATAACCAGTGCAGAGCAGACACAGCCTGGACTTTACAGCACTGAGCTGCAATGTTCGGAATCAACGTGTGTCTACTGGGGGCCAGACTGATCTCTGATGCAGGTGCCATTCCACTGATGTACAAGACCTCATCTGCATCTAAACGTGTCATCATCCTCTGGGTCTGATAGCCTCCTTCGACACCTGTCATTCCATGACTGCCAGCTCCTGGACTGGGGGAATTTACGGTGTTAACATCCATTTGAATTTGGGTCAAGTTGTGGGGGAGGTGGACTTCTAAGTCCCATTTCCCCTCTCAATATTCCCCCACTCCCTTGGGGGACTTCTCCAGTGAAGGAGAACTGGCCCCCTTCTGCACCTACAGCAAGGCAGTCCTATGCCACGCATCCACCAGCATGTGTCACTAGAAAGCATTTACGGTGATCGCCATTAGTATTATAGTAACAATTGGGGCAGATCCATGGTGGAGGTCTCTGCCTTGGAGAGTTACAAGACACAGATTTGAGCCATTCCTCTCTGTAACGGACCCTTCTTTCTTACGGCTGTGCTTCAGCAAAGCACCTAAAGACACATTTAACTTGCATAAGCTTATGTGCTGTGCTGAATTAGGAGCTTAGATTCCTATTGACCACAGGACTGCAACCAGCTGGTCAGTGCTGTTGTGTGCTAATGAGCTCCTGAGACTTGTATACCTCTTCAGACTGGTCAGTCTTACCCATTCCGGTAGCTCATAGCAAAATCCCTTCTAGGGAGGGGAGAGGACATCACCCATTCCCCTTCTCCCACTCTTTTCCTTTTTGTGGCTGTGACTTCTTCCCTTGCTAACAGCCAAAGCACAAGGCTGTAGGGTCTCGTGATCTGCTCTAATCCCATTAGAGGCTCCAACTAGTCTATTTTTAGAGTTGCTGTGTCTTGGTGTTGTCTCTTTCTCCTCTCACAGAGGGTCAGGGAGAGTTCAGCCTTCCATCTGAGGGAGAGGTGAGTGCTGGAGGGCATGCTGAGGAGAATAGCATCTCAAATAACTCACTAAGCAATGAGACTTCCTCTTGGCATGGACTTGCTCCTCAGAGCCCAGCATTCACTGCTTGGGTGGGGAGCCTGCACAGGAGAGGATGGCCCCTAAATTCTACAGTGCAGCCCATGGCCATGCCAATAAGTAGGCATGGCTAATGCAGATTACAGACCCCAGCATGCACTGTGCTATCCTCATCCAAGAAGCATCACACATTGCATCCTGGGAGTTGTAGTCTTTACAGGCCACTAGGAAGGTGAGGGGCAGGGATGGCTGTCTCAGTTGCTGCTTATTAAGGGTGGCCTGCAGGTTCCTGGTAAACTGTCACTTTTCTCTGGGCAAAAGTTGGGGGCCAGGCCCTAAGAAAGACCTGTTATGTGCAGGTATTATTGTGGCCTGCTTGCCACTCTGAGGGCTTTAGAATAGTAGCTCCCAGCAGTATAGAGGTTGGGGAAATTGAAGCTGAAACTGCCTAGGTTCAAGTCCAGATGCCACCAACCCATCTAGGTGTAGCAGACTTCGCTGTGCTGGGTGCTGTACAGACACAGAATAGCCAGTTCCTGCATTAAAGAGCTTATAGTATAACTAGATGTGGAGGGAAGCCCCTTTCCAGGAGGCAATCCCTTAGCAGAGATTATAGCTGGAAAAGGAAGGAACACTCCAAATGTCTGACACACTAGTTCAGGGGCTCTCATAAAAAAAAAAAACTTGGTGGCCTCAGAGTGCAGCCACCAACTCTCACTGCTGGCCTCACTGACACTTTTCCCCTAAAATACTTAATTAACTTTAGGAAAACAATTAAATATGCGCAGATTAACATCCAGATAATTAAAATGTATATTTGTAGGGTTTTCTTTTTTTTGGCAGATTCAGTAACAAAAATTTTGATAAATGAAGGGTGTGGAGGGGGAGTTCCCTTTTATGGACACCCAGCCAGTCAGTTAGCTATAAAGCCCCTGTTGGTATAAAGCCCCTTTCGGGGTAGGCTTTTGCTGCCTCTTTATTGGCAGATGCAGCTTCACCAGTAGTCTGCACGTTTTTGAGGTTGAAGCGGTTCCTAAAACTGTTAAGCCAACCTTGGCTGGATTTGAATTCCTTCTTATCGGACGGCTGTCCCTCTTCGGCAGGAGGTTTGAACAGCACATATTCTCTAAGAGCCTTTTTCTGCAATATGTTGCCATTGATAGCACACGTTTACGGTTCATGTCTTAATGCCTTTTCAATCTTCACTAAAGTTTTATCACACACTTGGCTCGTCACCTTAGCAGTTATTGGAGGGTCACATGCCTCTCCAGATTTCTGCCAAGGTTCACACCAGAATGTGGCCAGCAGCAGCCGTTCGGCACTGTGCGGGAGGGAAGAGACAGGAGCTGCTTCCAGCTGCAGGAAAGGAGGAGAGGGCAAAGGGATAAACTAGCCCCTGTCTTTGCAGAGCTCATCTCCTCCCCTCCCAACACAATGGCTGGAAGCTGCTCCCTTCCCTTCCTGCCCACACAGTGTCAAAAGTCAGCTCACACCTCCAGGCTGCTGCTGGCCACCGACATAACCCAGCCGCCTTCTGTCCCCCGGCTACAGCGTGGGCAAGAATGGGTTAAACCCTAAGGCTGCATTGTGCACCAGGGCCCAGGGAACCTGACTGCAGGGGCTTCAGCCAACCTGGCCAGAGAGGTGGCTCAGCAGGGGAGGGTGCCTAGGGGATGGAGCAGCCCCATGCTCCCTGGGGGCAGGACACAGGGCTGGAGGAGGAGGGTGGTGAAGAGGGTTCTGTGGAGCCTGCAGGATCAGGGCACGAACAGGCTGGAAATCACTCCCCACCCGCTACTCCAGAGCTTAGCTGAGGGCAGAGAGGCTGCCCCATGCCAGCACTGTGCAGGGCTTTGACACATGCAGGGCTCGGCTCTTCCTGGCCAGTACCCTAGGTCGGAGGGTCTTGGGCTTTCCCGGGGCAGCAACCCAGCCAGAGGCAGTTGGGGAAGGAAAGCGCCTGCCAGCTATCCTGTTGGTAAGCTGAGTGCTCTGACAAGGGGCTGGTTCTCTGCATAGCGCTGGGAGCAGGCTGCGCCCCACTGCAGGAGATATGGAGGAACAGTGGAGCTGGCAGAGTGTGAAGGGGCAAAGCAGAGAGAGGACTGTGAGACAGGAGCATGTAGAGGGCCGATGGGTGAGCAGTAGAGGCAATACCTGCCCGCAGTCACCAGCCACCACAGCTCACAGCACGCAGCCAGTGCTGGCCAGAAATAGGATGTGGGGTGGGACCCTGCTGGCCGAGAGCTGAGAGCCAGCATCCAGCAGGGGCTGCACTGATGGACCAGCTGGGGGAGTGGCCAGCCCCATGTGTTGAACATTTGCCCTGCCACCACCTTGTACACTCACCCCCATTGTGGCCACTGGACCTGCCTGTTCACTGCTGGTGAGGGAGCGGCTGGTGAGCAGGGATCCAGCCAGCAGCAGGACCTGCCAGTACTGATCGGGGGGCGGGGGGAGGTGACAGGACAGAAAATACGGGACAATTTTCCCATTTTTAAGAAAAAGTCAGGACATCCGCAGGAGGGTTTAAATACGGGACTGTCCCTTTAAAATTGGGATGTCTGGTCACCCTAGCTCAGCACGATATTGTCAGAGTTGGGACCCAAGCAGGAGTTGCCATTTTTCAAGCTTTTCTGCAACCACAAGGGCTAGAAATGTCCTTTCTTGGGAAAAAAAAGCCAAGCTGAGCTGCTGATATAGTTGCATGACTCCAGGAGCTGGGACCTAGTCATGGGTCTATGGAGCTCCGCCTTACTCCAGCTGTGGGTCCGCAGTGGCACACCAGATCCTGCAGTAGTGAAGAGACGGAGGCTTACACCAGATTCTGGAGTATTGAAGGGAGGGAGGCTCACACTTCCACCCCCCACACATGGGCCAGCCTCCCTCTTTGGCCAGAGTGAGCAGGTGAAGTTCCTCTCCTGGCTCAGCTGGAGCTGGTTACCTTCCAGTGCTGCCTGTCCCTCCTCTCCTAGGCATCCACTCCAAGGAAGAACGCTTGGGGGCTGTGCCCTTCCCTGTAGTCAAAACCTGCTGTTCACTGAAAGCAAATGCTATTTCCTAGGTAACGTCCATTTCCCAACAGCAGCTTTAAGCTGATGCTAGGCAATTTTGGTTTCCCCTCTGCAATGCCCTGGCAACAGAAGGCAATATAGTGAGTGCAGCCCCAGATGAGTAATAGCCAACACTCTAGCTATTGGGCTTGGGCAATAAGACACAATGTAGTCTATTAACAGGCCATTAACGCACACATTGGCACATCTGGAAGCATGAGGTCACAGCTCCAAACTACCTCAGAAGGGCATTAAAAGGTTCATTTATAGGTGGCTCAGTGCTGCACTGCTGTTATAATGGGAACAGGGCATGAGACTCAGCTGTTGGCCTTATTTATTATTATGCAGTAGGGTTTGAAAGTAGGGCGGATGGAGAAGCAAGGACTGTCACACCAGCCTGAACTTTAAAACATAGCCGAATTCAAACTGATTGCCCAGGTGTGTGTCATTGCCAACAACTCCTGGGTCACCGCTGACAGCAATGACCAGAGCAGTGTGTCTAAATCAGCTTTCTTGCCTCCCCTGCTCCTTTCCCTCAGATCACAGTGAAGTCTTTGGGTCTTCCCATGTGCTGTGCCTCTTGGAGATGGGCTTCATTCACCTTTGTGCCTCCTTGGTTCGGGGCTGGCTAGAGGCTGGTGTGGCCCCTAATCTAAATTAAAGCAGCCCTGGGATTTGGTCTAATTTATGGCAACTTCTTCAGAGCTGCTGATGGGTGGTGCCAGCTCCTGGAATCTCCATAGTGCCCTGCACTGGGGAGATGTCCTGATTGCTCCTGTCCCCAGCATGTCCCCCATGCCCAAGCTTGTGTAGGACTGATTTATGCCCTGCACTGGAGGAATTCACTCCTGGACCTTTACAGCCTCTACTGCCCTTTGCACTGCTAGTGCATAGGGCCAGGGCAGGGGAGAGAAACCCACCTCCCCTGGGGAATTTGTACAAGGGCCACTCTCACCCAACCTTGCTGCCTAGTTAAGGGAATGTTCCATGCATGCCATTCATGGCACTTGGTGTCCTGCAACACTAGTAAAACATTCAAATCTGTTGTGTTGCTAGAAACAGCCAAGCAGCAATGAACTCCTCGACTGAAACCAGTGACTCTGTCTCTCCCTCTCCGTGTGGCATCCCCACGGTGGGTTGTGAAGCTGTTTGCTCTGGAAACTTTCCACAGTATGGAAGCTCCCTTTAAAACAGGGGTAGGCAAACGTTTTGGCCCGAGGGACACAGCCGGTGTGCAAAATTATATGGAGGGCCAGGTAGGGAAGGCCCCGCCTCTAATCCAGCCCTCTCCCACTTCCTGCCCCCTGACTGCCCCCTCAGAATCCCCAAACCATCCAAACCCCTGACCTTGTCCCCTGACTGCCCCTTCTAGAGACTCCTTATCCTTAACCACCCCCCAGGACCCCACCCCCTACCCAATTCCTGCTCCCTGTCCCCTGAGTGCCCCAACCCCTATCCGCCCTCCCGTCTCCTAACCACCATCCCAGAACCCCACCCCCATCCAACCCACCCTGCTCCCTGACTGTCCCCTCCAAAGCTCCGCACCACCCCAGAACGCCCCCCACCCCCTTACCTTGGCTGCTTGGAGTGGCTATGGGGAACGGGGGAGTGCGCTGCCCCAGCCCCCAGAGCACTGCCCACGTGGCGTTGCTCGGGGGGAGCAGGGGGGAGTGCGCAGCCCCGGCCCCTAGAGCTCTGCCCGTGTGGCACGGCTCCGGGACAGCGTGCTGCCCCGGCCCTGGGAACGCGCCGACGCACATGTCTCCAGGGGAGTGCGCTGCCCCGGCCCCTGGAACACTGCTGGTGCGGCGCAGCTCTGTGGGAGGGGCGAGCATGCTGCCCCAGCCCCTGGAGGGTGGCTCCAGGGGAGGGGAGGAGCATGCAGCCCCAGTCCCCCAGAGTGCTGCCCATTCAGCGCGGCTCCAGGGAAGGGGGGAGCGTGAAGCCCCGGCCCCACAGCGGTGCCCGGGCGGTGCAGCTCTGGGGGAGGGGCGAGGCCAGCCTCCCCGACATGGGCCTGGACGGGACAGGCTTGCGGGCCGGATGTGGCCCATGGGCCGTAGTTTGCCCACCCCTGCTTTAAAAGCAAGTGATGTTTCTAACTCTTCTGTCTGGGAGGAAAACTTTGACTATGACTACCAAGTGTAATTAGGTTCATTCCGTGTAGCATTGGGGAAGGTGCAGTTCATGAAATTTTCAGAGCCAGGGACTGTGCACTTCATGAAATTTTCAGTGGGAACGTATTGGTGTATCCTTCTTGTTAGAGTTTTTTAAAATGTGAAATTGTCACATGAATATGCACAAAATGCTGATGGGAGGCCACATGCTGGGTGGATCACAGAATGTGAAGAAAGAAATGAGTGGGCCCGAGGAAGGTGAGCAGACCTTCCAACAGCTATGGCCTTCCTGGCATTGACCCCAAAACCACCTTGTCCTGGGTGAAGGAACATTTCCCACATGGAGGGCTGCTGGGGAGGAGGGGAGGGCAGAAGGTTTGTCCTGTCGGCCCCACCCTAGATGGAGATGGAAGGGTGGATGGGCCAAACCTGAGTGGCATTGTGTCCCTATGACTAAAGTGGAGGTGTGGGAGGGTATGTGGGAGAGCACAGGGCTGGGAATCAGCTGGCTCCAATTCCTGGCTTTGGCACAGACTGACAATGTGACTTTGGGAGAGTCCCTTGATCTCTCTAGGTCTCAGTTCCAGACCTGTAAAATGGGGATATGACCCTTTATCATTTTCAAGGTCTATTCTGAGGATGACTTCACGAAGCGGAGAGGTGCTTGGATCATGTGGCGATAGGCAGTTTTATGGCAGCGTGACTCCACTGATCTCTCAGCTCCATTATGCATTAACAGCAATTCCCTCCGCCCTCAAAATTGCACCAAAGCATTCTAGTAAGCTGAGCCCAAAGGATTGTGGCTGTGAGCCTCATGATGGCATGGAGCAAGGAGATCCAAGGTCTATTCATGGCTCTGTCACAGACTTCCTGTGTGACTTTGGGCAGGTCACTTAGCCTCTCTGTGCCTTTCTTCTCCACCTGTAATATTGGGTTAACAGCACAACATCATAAACTTCAAGGCCAGAAGGGACCCCAGCCTGACCATCTTCCTACCCACAATGAGGCCATAGAACGTCTCCCAGCAAATGCGTAGCAATAAATAAAATACTGGGGTTGTGTTTTTTCAGGGGAGAAAAATGGAGGTGGTTTGGGGATCCTGGCTGGTAACAGCTGGACTGGAGCTGAAGGATGCCAGCTAGGCCCATGCCCAGAAGGGCAGAGAGAATGGTGACTATACACTACCCAGGGCAGAGATATCAGTGGGATTAGGAAAGAGGGGTCAGAGAGTCTCCGTGGGGTGCACTGGGGTCACAGTGTGACATGTAGAGTGGGAGAAATAGTTGGGCGGTTCAGGGAGGGATTAGGGGACCAGGAAGTGTTTTGGCAGGTGAAGAGGGTCTTGAGTGGGACACTTTCATGGGGAGGCATGTCAGCGTTGCAGCTTTAAATAGCCTGAGAACTCCTGATTTAAAACACTGTGTAGTGGCTGCTCTCTGAAAGGCATCCAGTGTGGGGTATAGTTCAGCTCTGCTATGATGCCAGTGACGTTACACCAAGGACCTCACCAAGGTATTTGTCTGGCCCCCATCATTACAGCTCACAATCTCTATTATCAATGTCCCTGTCAGATAGGTCAGCTTGGACCTGGAATTCCAGGACTCCAGAAACTGGGGCTGTAAGAAAAAGCATCAAATATCATGAGACTTGAGGAAAAAATCATGAGCATTGGCAAAACTCCTTTCCATCAGTCTCAGCTTTTTCCTTCAGTGTTGTTTGGTGTCCACACCATGTGGCAGAGTGCTGCACTATGGTCCTGTAGGCATCTCAAGGCCTAGAGAGAGTCATGGGGGCAGACAGAGTTCAGGGCTTCTCCTAAGCTAGACACTGCATCCAGATCTCTTGATAGAAGTAAGGTGCAATGTCTTATTGCTTGCACTTGTTCTGATCTTTTAAAATATTTCAGTCTGACTGAGTTCTTCTACAGCTCTTTCTCTGGGACATTGTTTATTGCTGAGTCAGTATTTCTCCCCTTCCCCATTTTTACCTTCACCGTTTCCTCTTTCTCCTTCTCTCGGTCGCAATCTCTTCCCAGTGCTATTCGCCACACTTGGAAGGTGGGCAGATCTGCAAGGTGTGCAGACAGAGATGCTCGCAGTGCCAGGTTGTCACCCCAGCTGGTTCAATCTGTACATAAATCCCACGCATCACACCATCTCTCTAGCTCCAGCAGCTCATCCCTTTAGCTCTGAAGGTAAGGGTGTCAGAACCTTCCCAAAAGTGGGGGAGATGGTGGCTGGGGAGACCTGCCCCTGCTCTTCCTCCCAGGCACCACCCCAAGCCAAGCCAGAAGCAGCCCCCCGGCCCACGTCCCCACCTCCTGGAACTCTCACCAACGGCAGGTGGAGGGTCCCCGCCACAGCTCCCCACAGCTGCCTGCTTGGCTTTTACCATGGCTGCGCTGCGGCTCTGAGGCCCCACCCCCGGGAGAGCTGTGTGGTACATAGGCCCAGGCTGCTCTCAACCTCCCCTCCCCCTGCAGATGGAGGTTTTATGCAGCTACCACAACTGTTCAGGCTCATCGGCTCAACTCCATTCTGGCTTGGCCGGGGGTAGGTGTTAGGGGGTGGGAGGAGAAGGGGAAGGGGGCAGGCAAAAAGTGGAAGGGCTATGGCCCCCTGGTTTCGGTGCCACCGTACTGGAGATGCTTGGTACAGTCCCCAGGGTGTTAGCCAACTTGGCATCTGTCACAATTACAGCCCATGAGATTGCTGCCCCTTCCCCAGCAGTGCACTCCAGGCTCACATGGAAGCAGGGGTCCAGAGGAGTGGTGCAGATCACTGGATAACAAACCCTCAGGGGCTCCCATTTGGCTCTTCCTGCCCTGGCTTCCCTCAGCCCTGCATCATATACAAAGCCTGGCTCTGAGCTACGCAGCAAACACACCCCTGTGGTGAGGGCTCACCCCTTCCTCCAGCACCGGGATTTCTATATTGTGGGGCTAAGCAGCAGCTCTCCCAACTGGTTCCAGTCTTTATCCCATGCAAACAGGCATGGCGAGCCGCTGTTCCATTTATGGTCTTAGACTGAAGTCTAAACACTTGAATTATTTATTTGAAGTGTGATTAATGTTTCGTTTGAAGTTGCTCTGCTACAAGAGCTCAGTTTCATTTTTGTATATTGGGATCTAATTACTAAGAACTCCCATCAAGCATGTAATTTATTGCCTTACATGTATCTTTTAGGACTCCCTAGCTACAGCTGTGCTTCCCCTAGCCCCCCACCCCATCTGTGACTTGTTTGCATCTGGATCTACGTTGCATCCAGCAGCACCCACAGTGGCAAAAGCCCCAGCAAAGGGGCTCTATGGCCCAATCCTGCACTGGCAGGCAGAGGGAGTGATTGATCTAATAGTCATTCCCCAGCTCTGTGGCGCTCTACTGGTGGTCCTACGCTGTTTCTTGATGCAGGAGCATAAGGTAGTTTTGGGAACTTAGCGCTGGGGAAAGGTAACACCTAGACATTGGAGGCAGCTGGCTGCTAGCCACCGAACAGGTATATACAGGCTATGGCAGTACAAGTTTGCCTTGTGCTTCCTCCCTTGCTGCTGTGCCTCAGCCCTATATTACAGAGGGAGGTGGATTTCGACATTCAGTTCTCTGATAATACAGTGTCCCCTCAGGACTAAGCACTCACATCACAGGCACAGAGGATTGTGAAAGAGAGATAAAATTAACCACTAAAACCAAGGGGAATTGGCTCTCCTTCTCTGGGTCCTTGGGGATTTAAATCTGTACGTCTGCCTGGGTGTGGCAAGCAAGAGTCCTCAATGTTGGCAGTTGCAGATGACATCCGGGCCAGCATGTACCTGTGAGCGCAGCTTCTTCCACTCATCACTCCTCTTCCACCTGTTGCCTGGGACAGCATGTGACCCCCACCTGAGTCTCCCACCCCTGTGCACACTCAATTTCCCAGGCAAGGTCTTGTGGGGAGGGTTTGTGACAATCCCAAGGCCACTTAGGCCTTCCCCACTGTCCCAGTGCTGCACTCTCTGGCTGTGGAGAGTTGGTCTGATCCGCCCCTATTACACGCACAGGTCCCTGATGCCTGAGCTAAGGGAGACCCCCAGTGTCACAATGGAGCAGACTGAACTCCATCCAGCGAAAGGCACAGATCCCTAGCCAGGCCATGACTATATTCTGTAACCCTTCTGCCCATCAGAGTTGGCAGCAACAAGGGCCGGGTTCAGTATCCAGGGGTTCCATTCCAATAGCACAATACAAAAACCGGCTCGAGCCCCCATCCAGTGACCTGGGACAACCATATACCACCCCTCTGGGCGTCTGTAAGAGACAATACTTCCCCTCTCGCAAGCACAGAGTCCGAGTGTACCAAAGCCTTTTAATAACAGGGAGAAACAATGTGGCATTATATTGGGGAAACACCACAAACAAGGTTAATAAACCAAACCATGAACCAGAAGCCCCCCTCCCAGCAAATAGGCCGTGGCCTTCCCTTTGGCTCTTGAGTTCCACAATCCCCAAAAGTCACTCAATAGTCCCGAAAGTCCAACAGCCCAAGAGTCTCTGTTCTTGGTCAGTGCAGAGTTCAAAAGTCAGTTGGCAGAGTCTTACCTCCCAGCCTGGGTGGAAATGGAGGGTAGGGCACGGGGCACCTTACGTGGTCCGAGGCCAACTGCACCGCCTCTCTGTGGGGTTCCACTGCAGCCCTCACCGCAATCCGCTCTGCTCGGCTCGCTGACACTCAAACTGCTCTGCAACGCCAGTCACTCCGCTAGCCGTCCTGCTAGCTGACACACGGACAGCTCTGCGGTGCCAGTCACTCCGTCAGCAGCACAAACGGCTCCGCTAGTCAACACACAGACTGCTCTGCCAGCCACATGAACTGCACTCAGGAACCACTCAGTGGAGTCCGCTTCCAGTCACACAAACTGCACCCAGGAACTGCTCGGCTGAGTCCACTGCTTTGCCCTGCTAGCTGCACAAGTTGCTTGGTGCCACCAACATGCCTTTAGGCCTGCCCCCGCTTAACACAGTACTCCATAGTTTCAGCTCTTAGGGGGGGGGGGGTCAGCACCTTGGCACAGAAAACACCATCAAACTCAAAACAGCAAACTCAAAGTGAATTCAGCTCAGCAGGCTAAACTAAGCCTCCTAAAAGAATCAAAATTACCTCTAACACTCTACAGCAGAGAGAATAGAGGCATAAACAAGTACCTCCCCCAAAGGTACAAAGATTTATCCACAGCTTCTCTCAATTTGAGAGTGTTCTGAAGCATGTGGCCCTTGACCAGTGAGTGCTACTGAGATGATGGCGAGTCCCTCCATCATAACAAGGGCCAAGTATATGTCCATAGTGCTTCATTCACACGATCAGCATAACATCACTTTATCATTCCTGCCCCAGTAACACAGAAACTGGGGCTCCCACATCAGCCGAAGTGGCCATGTGGGCTGCTGTGAGCTCAGGCTAGGCGCAGTGGGTGTGTCTATGCAAATTGATCAGCCCCAAAGTTATTTTCCAAAACTCACTGTAATTCCCATAGTTCGCCACCAGATGTCAGAATATATCTCATTCCTGACACTGCTTACAATTCTAAAATCAAATGGGAAACAGAAGGATGCTCTGCACCACCCATTTACGGTATCAGAGTGTGCTCTGTGCAGTGATAACTAGATTCCCCAAACTCCAGCTAACCCTGCTTAACTCTGGTCGCCTCCCATGGGCTTTGCAAAGCTGTCCTGCAAGTACTACTGACAGCACACACTCCCTCTGCAGCCATGTCTGCAGGGTGAGTGGAGGCTCGGCTCTGCTTCCCCTCTGCTGCTAGAAGGGGATCAGCACAGGCTAGGCTGACCATATTTTCCCAAAGGGAAAATGAGACACCGCATGGGGCCAGCCCAAGATCCCTTGCCGCTCACTCAGATGAGACTAGCCCAGCCTGAGCCACTCTTCTGAGCCCTTCCTCCCACACAGGACAGGCATTGCTGCTCACCACCCCCTCATATTCCTCTGCACCCTGCTAAGGGTCATACCCCACTTTTTTGGCAAAACTGTGTATTTGTCAGTTTTGCCAAAAAAAAAGTCGGGATGGCTGGGACAGGGCTTAAAAAAGCAACAGTCCCGGCTGAAGTGCTATGCATGGTCACCCTAGCACAGGCCCTTCATTTTACTGAGCAGAGACTCAGCAGAGTGGTCTGACTTAGCACCACTGGCTGTGGGAGGGGGTCAGGCAGACAACCGGCAGCCCCTGCTCTGTTGGCATCCTGAGACTGCCCGCGTTTCGGAGGCATCTTTGGCCACTGAGGGCTGTGGGGCTTACGGCCCATCTTTGGCATGGGACATAGCAGTAGTTCTGTACCAGCAGCACTGTGCACAATGTACAGTGTCACTCCAGGGGCTGCTGGGGAGGAAGGGACCCCAACCAAGGGGCAGCAAGAGCTTGTTGAGGCCATGCCAGACTCCTTTGCCATGGCTGTGAACTGTGCATGTGAGAGAGAGAAGCTGCTGCTGCTGAGTGTGAGACCCCTGGGGCTCCCCAGTGTGGTGTGTAACTGAGTCAAAATCTGCCCATGTTCCTGCCCTGGGTGGCTGAGGAGCTAAGTGACACTTTCATACCCGCTGCTGTTTCCTGTCTCACCCATCCACACTGCCACGCCTTGTTCTCCTGGTCTTGGTGTGTCTGCTTCAAAGAGAATCCGACCTCTGGTAAGGAGGAGGCTGTGCAGGTTTCTTTAAAGCTGCATCTCCCTGTGTGTTGGATCTGATCAGTGTCTGGAGACTTTGGCTGTTATCTGCTCTTTGTGAAAGAAGACAGGAGCTGCACACAGGCAGCCCCAAATCTGAGTGAAATGCTCATGATGAGGACCTAGATGATTTACACGTACATACGTTAACAGCCCAGGGTTACTCCAGACAGGGACTGGATTCTTCAAACCAAGGCTGATTAACACCAGCTAAGGATCTGTCCATTCCATCGATACTGCCCTTCCCACTCCCCCGACCCTGTAATGAACCAGCTGGCTGGCATTCCCCAAGGCACCAGGCTGTAGAACTGAAGGAAACCCAGGCAATACTGTGTAGGCGATTCATACAGAGGAAGATTTTCATTAGGGTTCTATTGGTTTTGCTGTCCCCACCACAAATTTGGATTTGGGTTGAACTAGCCCCTTCCCCCCATCCAAACCCTTCAGGGAGATTTGGGTTCAGACGTGAACTTCATAGCCTGGGTCCAGCCCTGTCTTTTTCACTCTGGCCTTTATAACACCTAACCAACAATGGGAGAGGCTGAGCAGAGGAAGAAGGCTGAAGTAGTGCAAAGTTCATTAGCCTCCACAATGACTCCAAGATCTCTTTCTTGAGTGATAATAGCTAATTTAGACCCCATTATTTTATATGTATAGTTGGAATTATGTTTTCAATGTGCATTCCTTTGCATTTGTCAACATTGTATTTCATCTTCCATTTTGTTGCCCAGATACCCAGTTTTGAGAGATTCTTTTGTAGCTATTTGCAGTCTGCCTGAGACTTAAGCATCTTGAATAGATTTTTATCATCTGCAAATTTTGCCACCTCTCTGTTTACACCTTTTCTCCCGATCATTTATGAATATATTGAATAGGACTGGTCCCAGCACAGACCCCTGAGGGTCACCACTATTTACCTCTCTCCGTTCTGAAAACTGACCATTTATTCCTACCCTGTGTTTCCTATCTTTTAACCACTTTCCAGTCCATGTGAGGACCTTCCCTCTTATCCCATGACTGCTTACTTTGGTTAAGAGTCTTTGGTGTGGACCTTGTCAAAGGCTTTCTGAAAATCTAAGTGCATTCTATCCACTGGATCCCTCTTGTCCACATGCTTGTTGAATCCCTCCAAGAATTCTAGCAGATTGGTGAGGCATGATTTCCCTTTACAAAAACTATGTTGACTCTTCCCAATAAATTATGCTCATCTATGTGTCTGACAATTTTGTTCTTTACCCTAGTTTCAACCAGTTTGCCCGGTACTGAAGTCAGGCTTACTGGCCTGTAATTGCTGGGATCACTTCTGCAGCCCTTTTTAAAAATTGGTGTCACATTAGCTATCCTCCAGTCATTTGGTACAGACGCTGATTTAAATGATACATTACAGACCACAGTTCGTCATTCTGCAATTTCACATTTGAGTTCCTTCAGAACTCTTGGGTGAATACCATCTGGTCCAGGAGACTTATTACTGTTTAATTTATAAATTTGTTCAAAAATCTCCTCTAACAACACTTCAATCTGGGACAGTTCCTCAGATTTGTCACCTAAAAGAATGGCTCAGGTTTGGGAATCTCTCATATCCTCAGCCATGAAGACCGATGCAAAGAATTCATTTAGTTTCTCTGCAATGGCCTTATTGTCCTTAATGTCCTTACCAGTCCACCTAAGAGGATAAGAGCGAACGACAGGTTCCACCTAACAGAGGTGCTCTTTTAGCTCAAATGGTAGCAGCACTAGAGTTGTTCTGGGTTCACTCTTTGAGGAGGTAGAACTCAGTTAGGAACATAAGGAATTTTCAGACTGGATCAGACCTGAGATCCAACTAGCCATGTATCCTGTCTCTGACAGTGACCAATGTCTGATGCTTCAAAGGACAGTAGAAGAAATCCCATTGCAGGCAGATGAGGGACAGCATGTGACCCATGAAGGACTCATGCTGATCTCTAATATCAAGAGATTGGCTTAAACCCTGAGGCATGAGGACGGATATCTCTTTGTACATTTTTTTAAAGCATGAGCTATTCTAACAGAATATTCCTGCTACCCAGATAAATGTCCAGTCCCACTTCTGATTTTGCTAAGTTCTTACCCTCAGCGACACCATGTGGTGCTGAGTTCTGCAGTCCCATTGTGCATGGAAAATGTCTCCTTTTGTGAGTCTTGTCTTTACCGCCTTTCAGTTTCATTGAATGTCACTCCATTTAGTGGGAGGAGCTAAGCCTGGAGCAACCCAGACAGTGGGGCTGTAATTTTTTCTGGCCCTCCTGAGCAAGCTATGGTTGGGAGTCAGGGGAGCTGTGTATGTGCATTTTGTGGGCTCAGTCTTCAACCAGCTGGAACCTCTGACCACAATCATGGCCTGAAGGTCAGATTAGTGGCAAATCTTCATGTATGCAGGATCTGTAACCCCTCCCAAAGGTCTGAGTGCCTGTGAAGGCCAAGAAATACATATGGAGAGCCAAAGTCAGAGCCAAAGGGGTCTCTGTTGAAGGATTAGGCCAAAAGAAATCTGATGAAGTTCAACAAAGACAAGTGCAGAGTCCTGCACTTAGGAAGGAAGAATCCCATGCACCACTACAGGCTGGGGACCAATTGGCTAAGCAGTAGTTCTGCAGAAAAGGACCTGGGGATTACAGTGGAGGAGAAGCTGGATATGAGTCAGCAATGTGCCCTCATTGCCAAGAAGGCCAGCGGCATATTGGGCAGTATTAGTAAGAGCATTGCAAGCATATTGAGGGAAGTGATTATTCCCCTCTATTCAGCACTGGTGAGGCCACACCTGGAGTATTGCATGCAGTTTTGGTCCTCCCCTCCACTACAGAAGGGATGTGGACAAAATGGAGAGGGTCCAGTGGATGGCAATGAAAATGAGCAGGGGGTTGGGGCACATGACTAAAGAGGAGAGGCTGAAGGAAGTGGAATTATTTAGTCTTCAGAAGAGAAGAGTGAGGGGGGATTTGGTAGCAGCCTTGAACTACCTGAAGGGGGGTTCCAAAGAGGATGGAGTTAGGCTGTTCTCAGTGGTGGCAGATGACAGAACAAGGAGTAATGGTCTCAAGTTGAAGTGGGGAGGTCTAGGTTGGATATTAGGAAACACTATTTCACTAGGAGGGTGGTGAAGCACTGGAATGGGTTACCTAGGGGGGTGATGGAATCTCTATCCTTCGAAGTTTTTAAGGCCCGACGACAAAGTCTTGACTGGGAGGCTGGGATGATTTAGCTGGGAATTGGTCCAGCTTTGGGCAGAGAGTTAGACTAGACCTCTAGGTCTCTTTCAACCCTAATATTCTATGATTCTATGACTCTTGGGCCCAGATGGTTAGAGGTATTTTGGTACCTAACTCCCATTAAATCAATCAGTGCAGGCTAACATAGGATGTGGTCTGTTACAGCAGCTGTGATTCATTCAGAATCCCATCTGAACTTGGCCTTGAGTCCCTGTGCTTGGTAACCTCTTAGATTTCTTCCCTGACGCAATTAAACCTGGTGTGTGGTGGGAGCTGTGCTGTAGCATCTCTTGCTGCCTTCCCTGCTGATAGTGACTGAGAAGGAGAAGCACAGCAAAGAACAGGGATTCAGATCTGGATTTCCAGGAGGAGAAAGGAGAGGGAACCCGAGGGAGCTAGATTTGACTGCTAATTCTAAAGAGTGAAAAAGGTTTCATGACCATGTGGGTCATTTCCTAGCTTTCACTGAATAAAGGGAAATGACCTGCCCTCCACTGAGAGATGGGAATATAATAACTTCATTCAGCTGTGCCCCCTATGCCCCTGCACCATTCCTGGTAGAAGAGTATCCCTGGGAAGCTGGCAGTGCTGGGTGATAGGAGAAGCTGGGGAAGTGAGACCAGGCCTCTGTCCCAAGATAACTGCCAGGGCAGCCTAAATCCCATGACAGCTATGGTTATTGCACTCCTGAGAACTCATGTGCTGGCCACAAGAGCAGAGCTGAGCTAACTCACCATAACACAGGGTGGAGTTTGGGGACATGTTTAGAAAACATCTGGTCAAGCTTAAGACCACAGAGTCATTTCACAGGTGTCTCTCTCAGTGGATGCTCAGTGTGCCAAGCCCTTGGGTAGCATTGTCCTCAGACAGATGACGAGCCGGTAGCTTGCCATTAAAGAGAGTCAGTGGTGTCAGGGGCCAGCTTTACACCCTCAGGGCTCAAACATATTAGGTAAAAGCATAGTGTCACCTTTACTCTACCTCACCCCCTCCTGTAGCCCCTCTGGCTCCATACTGCCCCAGGTATGACTCCCTCTGGTATCTAAGTGTGGATCAAGGACATGATACAGCCCATGCACTGGGTCCACTAGCCCTTCTCGTGCAAGGTCGCTCACTTGTCTACAGAGCCCCCGGCCAGCTCTGACTCAAGCAGCAACATGTAGTGAGTCAGAGTCTAATGCTTCTCCCACCTCCCTAAAGAAACAAGGAACAAATGGGGACCCAATATGGTCCCTCTGTGTCCAATGCATTCCTCTGCTTCCCTGCAAGGCTCCGCACTTGGCACTGAGTCATATACCTTCAAGGGCAGTCCTAATGCTGAAACTGTCATGTGTTTAGCCTCTTTTCAGTGAGGATCTCATCAGATTTAAAACAAACAAAAGGAAGTATTTTTTTCACACAATGCACAGTCAACCTGTAGAACTCCTTGACAGAGGATGTTGTGAAGGCCAAGACTATAACAGAATTCAAAAAAGAACTAGATAAATTCATGGAGAATACGTCCATCAATGGTAAATAGCCAGGATGGGCAGGGATGGTGTCCCTGGCCTCAGTTTGCCAGAAGTTGGGACTGGGCAACAGGGGAAGGATCATTTGATGATTACTTGTTCTTTTCAGTCCCTCTGGGGCACCTGGCGTTGGCCACTGTTGGAAGGCAGGATAATGGGCTAGATGGATCTCTGGTCTGACCCAGTATGGCCATCGTTATGTTCTTATGTGCCAAGCACATCACATTCATTCATTAAGCCTCACCATGCCCTTTATTTGGGCAGATGCTGTATTATCCTCATTTTAAAGGTGGTGGAGCTAACAGCCAACACCAGGCATCAGATCAGTGGCATAAAGCTCAGGAGTCCTGCTCCCACATGCTCTAATCTTTAGACAACATTCCCTCCTTCGACTGCTAGTTTTCCTCCTAGGGGAGAGGAAGTTCCCTCAGGGAATCTCCCTTTTGGTGATCTCCAGTGCAGAAAGCATAAAGTGTAAGTGATTGTTGGCCTGTTAGGCAAATAGCTGAGCCAGAGCTCAGGGCGGTCTGCTGGCTTGCCCTCTTGTCCTGATAGTGCATTAAACTTGTCACCTGCCCTGCCACAAATTGACTGGCTGTCATCTTCGTGGTAAAGAGGCTTCTAACAAGGTGTGAAATTAAAGGCTGCCACATGCCAGGTGAAGATGAGACAATACAAGCTTCAGAGTGGTAGCTGTGTTAGTCTGTATCAGCAAAAACAAGGAGTCCTTGTGGCACCTTAGATACTAACAAATTGATATGGGCATAAGCTTTCTTGGGCTAAAACCCACTTCATCAGAAGTTTCCATGAACCAACATCACATCTGTGTCAAATGTCGTCCGGTTTATTTATTTATTTCTGCAATTCAGGGAGGCCTTTGGCATGGAAGTGATTCCAGAGCCACAGAAGATGCTGCTCTGGCTGGTCATGTGAAGATTTCAATTGATTTCAAAAAAATTTCAATCAATTATCCAAACTCGGCCTGGGAAAAGGAACTTGTCCTGTTAATGAGCAGATTTCCTCACCCAAGGAGAGAACTATCTTGGTCTCGTCTGCAAGATTCTGCAGCCCCAAATACTAATCGCAATGTGACACTTGGATGCTTAGAACTTAGAGCCCAGAGCTATAGGAACTCTTGTCACGCACAGCAACTTCGTGAGCCTCAGATTGCTAGTTTTTAAAGCCATTAGATTGTTTAGTGTGACCTCCTGTAGCTAAAAGTTTATCTAGTTGACCCTATGCTGAGCCCAACAACTTGTGTTTGGCTAAACCTCATCTTCCAGAAAGGCCTCCAGTCTTGATCTGAAGACATCAAGAGATGGGCAATCCACCCCTTCCCTCAGTAGTTGTATCCAGTGATTAATCACCTGCATTGATAAAATCATGTGCCTTATTTCTAATCTGAATTTGCCTGGCATTAACATGTGACACATGAGGCCACGACTTCACTGCCATATAGGGTGACCAGATGTCCTGATTTTATAGAGACAGTCCTGATTTTGGGGTCTTTTTCTTATATAGGCTCCTATATATATATTTCTTATATAGGCTCCCACCCCACATCCCAATTTTTCACATTTGCCTTCTGGTCACCCTACTGCCATGAAAGGATTGTTTTTGTAGCAGGCTGGTTAACATGTATTAACTATCTCATTGTATATTCTAGTGGAGACAAAGCTCTGTAGCATTTACTGTGAAGCAGCTAGGCAAGGTCAGTCACAAGTGGGGGGTGTAATGTTGATTGAGTTTAGCTACATCATGGTGAAAAAACTGCCTGTGCCTTGTCGCCACTAGGATTTTACAGGGATATAGCTAATGGGTGGCAGTTGAAGACATAGGCTGTGACCTACAGTACATGGGACACATAAGCTGGGGTTCAGTGAGCTTTCAGGAGAATGTTTCACTACAGTAAAGAAACTATCTCAGATATAGATGACCCACTGGAGATCTCCTATCAATGTGATGAGGTCATGAAAAAAGCTAATGCAGTCCTTAGGTGAGGTATTTCCAATGAAGACATGCAAGTGCTCTTGCCATTATACAAGGCAGTGGTGAGACCTCAGCTGGAATACTGTGTTCAGTCCTGGGGTCCCATGTTTAAGAAAAATGAATTCAGACTAGAACAGGTGCAGCAAAGGGCTAAGAAGATGATCAAAGGAATAAAGAACCTGCTTTATGAGAGAAGTCTTAAGGAGCTTGGCACGTTTAGCCTAACCAAATAAAGGCTGGGAGGAGATGTAATTGTTCTCTATTAATATACCAGAGAGATAAATAACAGGGAGGGAAAGGAGCTATTTAAATTAAGGGACAATGTTGGCACAAGAACAAATGGCTATAACTTAACCATCAACAAGTTTAGGCTTGAAATTAGACAAAGTTTCTAACCATCAGAGAAGTGAAGTTCTGGAACAGCTTCCCAAGGGGAGCAGTGAGGGCACAAAACCTAACTGGTTTCAAGACTGAGCTTAGGCTGACTAGACAGTAAGTATGAAAAATTGGGACAGGGAGTGGAAGGTAATAGGAGCTTATATAAGAAAAAGAAACAAAAATTGGAACTGTCCCTATAAAATCAGGACATCTGGTCATTCTAACTGAGCTTAATACATTTATGGGGAGGATGGTATGATGAGATTGCCTATAATGACATATGGCCTGTCCGAGACTGCTGGTAGCAAATATCTTCAGTGGCTGGTGATGGGACCCTAGATGGGGAGGGCTCTGAGTGAATTCTTTTCCAGGGGTGGGCTGGGTGGGCCTTGCCCACATGCTCTAGTCTCAGATGACTGTATTTGGAGTTGGAAGGAATTTGCCCCCCAGGTCAGACTGGCAGAGATCCTGGGTTTTTTTAGCCTTCCTCTGCATCATGGAGCAGGGTCACTTGCAGGTTTAAACTAGTGTAAATGGTGGATTCTCTATCACTTAAAGTCTTTGAACCATGATTTGAGGACTTCAGTAACTCAGCCAGTGGGTCTGCTACAGAAGTGGGTGGATGAGGTCTTGTGGCCTGAAATGTGCAGGAGATCAGACTGGATGATCAAGATGGTCCCTTCTGGCCTTTGAAGTCTGTGAGCCTATGAGCAAGTGGAGACATCCCATAATACTTAGGCCACAGTTTCTAGAAAACTATTCCTGACCACCTGAGCCTTGGTTTCTAGAACTGAGGCAGAAACAAACTTTGGGAAGGTTCTAAAATGGCTGGTGGAAATGCAGAGGCTGGGTTACGGCTTAGTAGTAAGAGCTCCATGCTACAGCAGCATATCTTACCTACTCTAGGGGTTTGCACTAATTACATTGGTGCAAAAACCCCAGTGTGGACAAGCCTATAGTCTTGTAACTCACTCCAACAATAGAGCTCTCTCTCTGTGTTAGATATGGTGAAAACAGATACACAGGGGTGTTTTTAAGTGTGGGCTGAGTATGTGTGCTTGTGTTATGGTGGTGCAGTGGTGTGGACTGTGTAGATGGCGTATACAGTGGTTGTGTACAGTATTCATGTTTTGAGCCAATGCAGCATGCTCCATTACATCGCTGAAGAACCTCATTTCACTGCCAGGAGACCATGAACAGCCCATGAAAGGCGAGCACTGGGGTAATGAGCCGAGAATGGAGCCTTTCACAGAGTAATTAATTCTCAAGTGCTCGGCAGCAGGACTGAGACTCTAATATTTGTTTTTGGCTGCATGGTGGGAGCTGAAGTAAATGCAAATACTCTGCAAAATTCTGGACATAGTGAATCTTATATACAGACGGGCTGAGACTGAACCCAGGCTTATGCTGGCTTCTATGCCCAGGTCCCTGATGGCAGGAAGTCCTCTGCGGGGAGTCAGTGGACAATAGCACAAGGTGACTGCACCCCGGGTGCTCACAGGGGACCAGTGTAGTCCCCAAAGAGAGCATGGCCAGAGTGAAGGCTGAATGAATGCATTCACCCAGTGCATCTTCACTGCAGCCTCTCTTGGATGGGACTGTGCATATCTCCCAGTGGAAACTCTGTCCTAAGACATGTCTCCTGCCCTCCCCTAGAGTGAGAACCCCAAAGGGCCCCAATGCCACTAGGAGGTACAGTTTTGAGATTTCTGCACAAGTCGGGGTAAATATAGCCCACGAAGTACACACACACATAGGCACGCCTGTGCACACCCACACATGCGCAGCCATGCACACTCACACATGAGCAGGCATGCACATCCTTAAAAGAACTCACCTTCCCCACTTCTGGTGTGAGACACACCAGTCATTTAGCACCATGCAGCACCACTGCAGAAGAGCTCAGAGCAGCTAGTGAAGACTGATTGTGTCTTTGTGTGTGTGTGTGTGTGTGTGTGTGTAATGTTATTATCCAAACTGGACATGGGCCAGGATCTATGGGGTTACTCTGTCCAGAGTGTCTGGACAGCATCTAGCACTAAGAGACCTTGGTCCATGACTGGGGCTCCTTGGTGCTATGGTAACACAAATTAATAATAATGCAGGGTGCCCAGTCAGTGTTATGTCTCATTCACTGCTGCATCTCAGTGCATCTCATCTGGAAATAGCATTTGTATAGTTTGCCTTAGTGTTAATGGAGCTTACATGCACTAAATGAAGAGAGGATAAACCCTGCAGAGAGCTGTGTATTGTAAGACATCATCCCCTGTAGCCATTCCCGTTCCCTGGGTTTGTGTAGCATTACAGTTAATGGCTCTCAAGCTGTACAATACCAAGCTGAAGCAGCTCAGCTAGATTAACTAGCCCAACCAAACTAGCATTGTTTTGAACCTTCACCCATTCCACCAGCCAAACTCCAGACTGTCCAGGGGTTCCCCACTCATCTCACTGACTCCCAAAATAGCCATGGAGCTCCTGCCTGCAACCTTTCAGTGGGGCCTGATTTTGCAGTGGAAGGGAAGATCCCTTGTGGATCCTGGCCAGGCCTTTAGAACAACCAAACCAGACCCAGCTGCATGCTTGGTGAGAAGTAGGATGCTCCTCCTGGAGAGCACTGTGGAGCTGTCCAGCCAAGCCAGATGAAACCAATACATTTGCCACCTAGTTCTGTGTCTTAATACAGAGTGATTGGCCCAGAGTCTGAGCTGTCTTTGTGCCCCCTAAATTCTTGGCCCAGTAGGGACCACACTAGTGCCTGATGTAAGCTAGGCTGCTTTAACTTAAACACAGCTGCCTTTGGCCCTGAGGGCCATTCCAGTTAGTGGGAATAGTCAGAGCACAGCTCCGCTTCAGTCAGCCCTTTTCCTAGCCACGTCCCCTAACCTACACTGTACTGTGACTTAAAACTTAATAGTGTGACAAAGCTCCAAGTTTGTACTTATGGGTGCTGCGCTTCCTGGCAGATTTAGGGGCCTCAGAAACTCATCTAGGCCTCAGAGTGACCTCCCTTTCTCAGTATAATTGGCAAGAGTCACCGCCTAGTGAGTTACCTTCATCACAGGCCAGTACGGAAGATGGAAAAGTGGGGGAGCCCGGGCCTGCCCTCTACTCCAGACTCCAGCCCAGAGACCCTAATAAAATCAGCTAAGATGGCTGACCTTTTAGCCACAAAACACAATACAATTCCCTGGGCTACTTCTCCACAGCAGTCACTGCTTCTTCAAACTCCACTTCACCCTTACCTCAGGGCCTCTTTCCTTGCGTATGATATGTTGTCCACCACTCAGTCTCACCAACAGCACCACTTCCTTCCACAGCTCCTGACACCCACAGCCCACTTGACTAACTGGGAGGTTTTTATCTGGTTTCAGCCAGTCCCTGATTGGCTTCAGGTGTCCCAATCAGGCTAATTGTTTCTACTCCTTTCTAGAAGGTTCTTAATTGGCCCCAGGTGTCTTGATTGGCCTGGAGTAGCCTTTGTTTGGCTATCCAGGGAACAGGGACCTGCACATCCTGAGACTAATATACCTGCCTTCCAGCACTCTCCTATATCCTTCTGGTCTGACTCCGTCACAATAGGCTTGTTTCCTCTCAGCTCTGTTAATTTTCCCATGTGTCTCTGCTGCTTCCTGTTCTAGACAGAACATGTAGAGCAACTAAATGACTAGGAAAGAGAGGCAGCTGCAGGAGCATAGGGAAGGGAGCTGGGGGAGGAGAGCTAAGGGGGAGGGAGTGGGAAAAAAGGGCAGGCAGAGCACGGGAAAGAGATCAAGGTGAGAAGGTATTTTGGCTGTCCCCTTCCTTGCGTGGGGCCAGCAACTAATCTGGGGTGCTACAAGAGTTCAAAGGTTCTTGTGGTTCTGGTGGGTGTGAGTGCAAAGCAGATGGAAAGTGTCTCCATACTATAAGGTTTCCCACGTGGTCCAGCACTTCGGTCCCTTCCAAATGGTGGGAACAAAATACCCCAGATGCAGACGCAGCACCCTTCCCTAGCTCGGAGTGAATTCCTGGCTCTGAGGGAGTCATCATTCCCCTGCTGTCTGGCTGGTGAGAGCAGCAAGAAACGGATGCTGGGGAATGCTAGGGGGAAAGCTCCTGGCAGAGCTATAAAGGAGATGCATTGTGCAGGGCATTGATACATTACTCGCAGTAATTCAAGTGTGGTGCAGCAATGGGACACACATAACAAGAGGCCATCCATTAACAGAGGCGAGAGTCTAGCCGCTCCCTTCGAAAACACACCATTTGTCTCCTGACACGGGTAAAATGAGCCCTGAACATTAAGGAACAGTCCAAGTGAACAGCAGACAACCACTCTCTTCTCATTGGCATAGGTGGCCAGTTCCATCCCCCTCTGGCCCTATAGACCTGAGGTCATGGCTGTCACTCAGAATGTGGCCTGATATTTGTGTGGGGGCAGGATGCCCAGTGGAGCAAGGATGTGAATGGAAAGGCTAGGGTCTGGGCTTGTGGCAACACTTGTCATGCCAGCCTCCTCTCCCACACTAGTAGGTGAGCCTACTTGTGGATGGACATGAGGACACATGGAGGAAGCATTTCCTAGTGTTTAGGGCTATGCAGCAAATGTCCTGAGTGACTGTGGGTGACAGTCTATCCCTCAGTCTCTCCCACCCTTAATAGTATGGCCATGCCATGCAGGGATGGTACAAGGTTAATACATTACCGCTTGGGAGATGCTCAGATTCTAAGTAATGGGGGTCATATAAGATGATGGCAGTAATGATGCATCAGTGACTGATCATGCCTGTTCCTGATAGGGTGGGCTCTCCAAAGTCATTAGCAATCTATCACTTCACTATTTCGCCTGGCCCCTTTGTGCAGAAGGTGCTGACTCAGTAGCCTGGCCTACCCTTCATCACGGGCCCAGTCCTCTGAAGTGCTGTGTGACGCCAGTTCTGAGCCTGGGGGTGAGGCTGTGCTGTCCTAGGAGCTGGCAGATGCAGGTGCCATGACTTTGCAGTTCTCCAGGGGCTGTACTGGTGTGGCTGGGAAATATTTACCTTTCTTTGTTTCTGTGAGCGGTGCCCACTCTGCATGTGTGCCCCACCAGCTGCAAAGTTGGCTTATCTGCCTACCTGGGGATCCCTCCGTTGCCAGGAGAAACCTTGCATGGCTGAGCACTGGCAGAGCAGCTCTGCACCCTGCAGGGAAAGGGACTGAGGCTCGGCTGCACTCTGGCTAATCCTCTTCCCTCAATTAAATCTGGTGTTCCTTTACTATTAAGGCCAAACAGAGACGACTTCGGTTTTACCCCACTGGCTAACCAGAAGTCACACAAGCAATTCCCTCAGATACTCCAGTTCACTTGTATCACAACCAGCAAGCACTGCTCTTTATGGGGATGAATGGTTATGAAAACCAACACCCCAGTAAAAGGAAAAAGATTCTCCTGATCACAAAGGACCAAGCCCCAGACCCAGGTCAATATGAAAATCAGATCTTACCCATAAATCATGCTGCTATCAATCCTTTAGAATCTAAAATGTAAAGGTTTATTAATAAAAGAAAGAAATATAGCTGAAAGTTAAAATTGGTTAGAGGATTCAATTACATATAGTAATGGCAAAATTCTTGGTTTAGGCTTGTAGCAGTGATGGAATAAACTGCAGGCTCAAATCAAGTCTCTGGACTTGATGGACCAGCTTGGATGGGTCATTCAGTCCTTTGTTCAGAGCTACAGTTGCAGCAAAGTTCCTCCAGAGGTTAGAAACAGAATTAAAGACAAAATGGAGATGATGCTGTTGCTTTATAGTCCTTTTGCCATATGGCTTGTGCTTCCTTTGTTCCAAACTCAAGCTATCCAGCACTTGGCATGGAAACACCTTAGAGTTCTCTCCATAGGCATGCCCCCGAATGCCTTGCTGAGTCATAAGGTGTATCTGCCTTCTCTCAATGGGTCAATTGTACAGCAGAGGGGCCATCAAGTAGGCTACACAGTGCTAATGCCAAATTGTCTGCACAAATTTGAAATAGAGACAGTATAGAGCCAATACTTAAAACTTTAAATACAAAAATGATACATGTATACAGATAGCATAATCATGACCAGCAAATCATAACCTTGTCATAGAAATCTTATTTGAACTCCTTCGTACAAGATTTGGTTCCTTGGTTTCAACAACAGTCTGTATGGTCACAGTTCATGTCAATGATTTTGCAGGGGATAATAGCACCCTTCAACTTCCCACCAGGGAAATGGGATAATAGCCCCCCTCAGCTCTGGATACGGGAGATGGGGATAATAGCACCCCCTCAGCTTCTGATGTAGCAAATGGAGATAAAAGCACCATTCTACTGCTTATCCAGGAAATGGGGATAAAAGAACGCCTCATCTCTGGATTCCAAACCAGGAGAGAGGGATAATAGCCCTCCTCAGCTCTGGTCCAGGGAATAGGGATAATAGCACCTCTCAGCTCCCGACCCCAGAAATGGGGATAATAGCAACTCTCATGTGCCAATCTGGGAAGTGGGATTAATACCACCCCTGAAATCTCGATGTAGGAAATGGGGCTAATAGAAACTCTTAGCTCCCAAACTGAGAGATTGAGATAATAGCACCCCTCTGCTCCTGATCCAGGAAACTTGGATAATAGCATCCCTCAGATCCCAATGTGGGAAATGAGGATGATAGCACCTCATAACTCCCTATCTGGGAGATTTGTATAATAGCAACTCTCACCTCCCGATCTAGGAAATGTGGATAATAACACCTCTCTATTGCTGATCTGTGAAATGTGGATAAGAGCACCACTCAGATCTCAATCCAGATGGAAGGGATTATAGCACATCACAGCTCGAGAACTGGAAAATGGGGATACTAGAATCTCCCAATCCTGGAAATAGGGATAATAGAGCCCCTCAGCTTCTGATGTGGGAAACAGGGATAATAGCATCTCTCAACTACTGACCTGGGAAATGGGGATAAGAGCACCACTCAGCTCTCAGTCCGGGATTTGATGCTAATAACACCTCTCAGTTTCTGATCTGGGAAAAGGGATAATAGAACCCCACAGCTCCTAATCCAGAAATTGGTGATAATCGCACTTCTCAGCTCTCAATCCGGGAGATGGGGATGATAGCACCTCTTAGGTCCCGATACAGGAAATGGGGATTTTTGCATCCATCAGCTCCTGATCCATGGCATGGGCATAATGGCACCCCATAGCTCCTGCAATAGGAAATGGGGAAAATAACATCACCAGATGCCAGTCTGGGATATAGGGATAACAGTAAACTTCAGCTCCTGACCCGGGAGATGGGGCTAATTGTACCCCTGTGCTGTTGAGAAGGATGAAAGCCTCAGAGAAGGAGAACATCCAACTGAAGCAGAGGGAAACAATCCTATATTTGGGACCCTCCTCCCAGCTGATGTTGGGGTTTCCTCTCACACTGAGGGTACTTCTCTGGGGGAGGGAACTCCAGTTATTAGGAAGAGACAGGTATTAGTAATGGGACATTTGATCATTAGAAACATAGATAGCTGGGTTTGTGATGATCGAGAGAACCATATGGTGACTTGCCTGCCTGGTGCGAAGATTGCAAATCTCTTGAGACATCTAGATTGGCTTATGTGTAGTGCTGACTTATGTGTAGTGCTGGGGAGGAGCCGGTGGTCGTGATACATGTAGGTACCAATGACAAGGGGAAAGATAGGAGAGAGGTTCTGGAGGCCAAATTTAGGCTGCTAGGTAAGAGATTGAAGTCCAGGACCTCCATGGTAACATTCTCTGAAATGCTTCCAGTTCCATGCACAAGGCCAGTTAGACAGGCAGAACTGCAGGGTCTCAATGCATGGATGAGACGATGGTGTAAGGAGGAGGGGTTTAGATTTATTAGGAACTGGGGAAGCTTTTGGAAGAGAGGGAGCCTATACAGGAAGGACGGGCTCCATCCAAACCAAAATGGAACCAGATTGCTGGCGCTTAAAATTAAAAAGGTCATAGAACAGTTTTTAAACTAAAAACTGAGGGAAAGCCTACAGATATGGAGGAGCATGTGGTTTGGACATCCCTTGGGGGAGGATCTATAAGTGGAGATTCCCTATGTCCTAATAAGGAGGAGAGGATGGAAAATGATAAAAGACGGGGAGGATCTAATGAGAGACAGTCAAACGAAAAAAATAAGTCCCATTCAGTTACGTGATGCAATAGGGGACAGCCAAAAAGTGACAAGTTTTTAAAATGCTTATATACCAATGCTAGTAGTTTAAATAATAAGATGGGTGAACTAGAGTGCCTCATATTAAAGAGGATATTGATATAACAGGCATCGCAGAAACTTGATGGAATGAGGATAATCAGTTAGACACACTAATACCAGGCTACAAAATATATCGGAAGGAGAGAACAGGTCATGCTGGTAGAGGAGTGGCACTATATGTGAAAGAAAGCATAGAATCAAATGAAGTAAAAATCTTAAATGAACTAAATTGTACTATAGAATATCTATGGATAGTAATTCCATGCTTGAAAAATAAGAATATAGCAGTAGGGCTATATTACAGACCACCTAACCAGGGATATTTGACAGGCTATTAAAATAAAAAACTAATTAATAATAATGGGGGATTTCAACTATCCCCATATTGACTGAGTACATATCACCTCAGGAAAGGTTGCTGAGATAAAGTTCCTTGACACCTTAAATGATTGCTTCTTGGAGCAGCTAGTCCTGAAAGCCACAAGAGGCAGTTCTTGATTTAGTCCCAAGTGGAGCACAGGATCAGGTCCAAGACGTGAATATAGCTGGGCTGCTTGGTAACAGTGACCATTATATAATTAAATTTAACATCTCTGTGGTGTGGATATGATAGAGATCTATAAAATCATGAGTGGTATAGACAAATTAATAAGGAAGTTGTATTTACTCCTAAAATTGCAAGAACAAGGGGCCACCAAATGAAATTAATAGGTAGCAGGTTTAAAAGAAACACAAGAAAGTATTTTTTCACACAATGCACTGTCAGCCACAGGAACTTCTTGCCAGAGGATGTTGTGAAGGCCAATACTATAACAGGATTCAAAAGGGAGCTAGATAGATTCATGGAGAATAGGTCCATCAATGGCTATTAGCCAGGATGGGCAGGAATGGTATCCCTAGCCTTTGTTTGCCAGAAGCTGGGATTGGGTGACAGGGCATGGATCACTTGATGATAACTGTCTGTCATTCTCTTTGGGGCACCTGCCATTGGCCACTATCAGAGGACAGGATACTGGGCTCGATGGACCTTTAGTCTGACCCAGTATGACTGTTCTTTTGCTCTTATGTTCTTATGTTCCTCAGTTCCCTATCTGGGAAATGGGAAAAATAGCACCCTCAGTTTTCAATACAGAAAAAAGAGGATGATAGCATTTCTCACCTCCCAATCAGTGCTACTAATGGAGATAGTAGCACCCCTCAGCTCTGGATCTGGAAACGGGATAATAGGAAACCTCAGCTCCCGATCCAGGAAATAGGGATAATAGCACCCCTGATTTTTCAATTTGGGAGACTGGGATTATAGCACCTCTCATCTCCTGATCCGGGAAATGGGGATAATAGCTCCTTTCAGCTCCAGATCTGGGAGATGGGGATAATAGCACCCCTCTGCTCCTGATCTTGGAAATGTGAATAAGAGTTTCTCTTGACTTCCAATCTGGGATACAGGGATAATAGCACCCCTGAGCTCCTGATCTGGGAGATAGGGCTAATAGCACCTCTCAGCTCCCTGTCAAGAAAAAGGAGATAATAGTACCCCTGATTTATTAATGATCTGGAGGATGGTGTGGACTGCACCCTGAGCAAGTTTGCAGATGACACTAAGCTGTAAGGATTGGTAGATATGCTGGAGAGTAGGGATAGGTTACAGAGGGACCTAGACAAATTAGATAATTGGGCCAAAAGAAATCTGATGAGAAATCTGAAGTGCAGAGTCCTGCACTTAGGATGGAAGAATCCCATGCCCTGCTACAGACTAGGGAACAAAAAGCTAAGCAGCAGTTCTGCAGAAAAAGACCTGGGGATTACAGTGTATGAGTAACTGGATATCAGTCAACACTGTGCCCTTCTTGCCAAGAAAGCTAATGGCATTTTGGGTTGTACAAGTAGGGGCATTGCCAGTAGATCAAGAGAAGTGATCATTCCCCTCTATTTAGCATTGGTGAGGCCTCATCTGGAGTACTGTGTCCAGTTTTGGGGCCCACACTACAAGAAGGATGTGGAAAAATTGGAAAGAGTCCAGCGGAGGGCAACAAAAATGATTGGGGGTTGGAGCACATGACTTATGAGGAGAGGCTGAGGGAACTGGGATTATTTAGTCTGCAGAAGAGAAGACTGAGGGGGGATTTGATAGCTACTTTCAACTACCTGAAAGGGGGTTCCAAAGAGGATGGATCTAGACTGTTCTCAGTGGTGGCAGATGACAGAACAAGGCGTAATGGTCTCAAGTTGCAGTGGGGGAGGTTTAGGTTGGATATTAGGAAAAACTTTTTCACTAGGAGGTGGTGAAACACTAGAATGGATTACCAAGGGATGTGGTGGAATCTCCTTCCTTAGAGATTTTTAAGATTAGGCTTGACAAAGCCCTGGCTGGGATGATTTAGTTGGCAATTGGTCCTGCTTTGAGCAGGGGGTTGGACTAGATGACCTCCTGAGGTCCCTTCCAACCCTGATATTATATGAGTCTGTGATTCACCCCTCATTTCCTGATTTGAGAAAGGGGATAATGGCAATCCTCAGTTCCCGATCTAGGGAATCCAGGAAATGGGAATAATAGCAGTCCTGAGCTCATGATCCAGGAAAAGGGGATAATAGACCCCCTCAGCTCCTAATCCAGGAATTGGGAATAATAGCACTTTTCAGTTGCTGATTCAGGAAATGGGGATAAAAGCACCCCCTCAGCTCTCATTCCAGAAAATGGAGATTATAGTTCTCGATCTGGGATATGTGCCTAATAGCACCTGTGAGCTCCTGATCTGGGAAATGGGGATAATGGCAGCCTTCAGCCCCCAGTCCAGGAAATGGAGATAATAGCACATCTCAACTCTCAATCTGGGAGTGGGGATAATAGCAACTTTAGCTGCTGATGCGGTAAATTGGGATAATAGCCCCTCTCAGCTCTCAATCCAGGAGATGGGGAAAATAGCATTTCTTAACTCCCAATCCTGGAAATGGGGTAATAGCACCTCTCAAGTCTTTCTTCTGCCTGTCAGACAGGTAATTTACATCAACACAGAGAGTAGCCTGTTCACCAGTTTTCATATCCTTAATTACTACCAATTCCAAGGCTGGAATCTATCTTAAAGAGATACCGTCCATTTTCACTAGCAAACTAGACTCAAAGTTCTGCTGTCCCTCCCCTATCAACCTCTGGTTTCCTTCCATTACCAACCTCTGCTTCCATATGGAAGTCCACTGAGAGACTACAAGTCATATCCAAAGTGCTTAGGGATGAGAGTATACCTGACATCCTCTGCATTCACCAGAGATTAACTACAGACAGCCGCAGCAGCACAGGAACCAGCAAACAGAGCTGTAAACAAGGGAGTTTGAGTGGGAGTTTGCAAGGGGAGTTTGGGGAAAGACTAGGAGAACCAGGCAGAGAAACATACAGGCTAGTGAAGGGAGTGTGTGGTGTTCTGGCAGTGTTGTGGTGCTTGGGGGTTTGTTTTGTTGTAGATGGTGGTGTTTTGGTTTGTTTTGTATTTCCCAGACTAACAGGACGTAGGTGGGAAGGCAATGACAGATACAGAGGCAGCAGTGGTCGTGACCCAAGCAGTGGAACACACTTTGAAGATGACTGGATGTGGAAGCTGTGGTATGTCCATGATCCTGGAGGGGGTACCTGAAAAGAGTTTCGTCTGCATGAAGTGCCACCTGATAGTGCTGATGGAAGAAAAGATCCAAGGATCGGAGATGCAGGGGGGTCAAGCAGATGATGGAGCAAAGATGTGAGGAGGCTGAAGGGAAAAGCTCAGATTTGCAGATTGAAGCAGGACCAAAGAACTCTGAGGGGAGACTGCTGGGTGAAGAAAATGAACAGTGGAAGCATGTGACTAAGAGAACTGGGCGGAGGAAAAGACGGGCTAGTGGAGGAGAAATAGAGCTCAAGAACAGATTTGAGGAGTTGGAAAATGAAAATGAAGAAGGGGTACAGCAAGTGGTCATTGAAGGTGGGAGGGCAAGAAAGAAGAGAAAAGCAGCTAGTCCTATAGGAAAAGGGGAAGAGTCAATGGAGAGAACACCAAATATGAGCCCCAGGAGGATAAAGGATGGGCTGAAGAGGATTACAAGGGAGAATAGGAATTGGGAGGACTTGCAGACAGAAGGAACAGAGGATAGACCAGAAAATTCCACCATCACCAGGAAAAAGCAGGTCTATGTGATTGGAGACTCCTTACTGAGAAGAATAGACAGGTCTGTAACCAGAGCTGATCCAGTGATCTTCAGTAGGATTCTGCTTGCTCCTAGAGAAGGCCAACAAAGGTGTGACAAGATTATGATCAATAGATGGCTTAAGCAGTGGTGCTATAAGGAGGGCTTTGGGATGTATGGTCACTGGGAGGCATTCATGGGCAGAGAACTGTTCTCTTGGGATGGACTTCACCTGAGTAGGGAGAAAAATAGACTTCTAGAATGGAGGCTGGCACAACTGATTAAGAGAGCTTTAAACCAGGAATTTGGGGAAGATGGTTAGGAGATGTCCAGATAATCTCCATGCCGGATTTTAACATTGAGAGGGAAGAAAACAAAGTAAGAAAGGGTACAGCCATGGGTAAGAGAATGGATATAAGGAGGAAGGGTAGTGTAGATATTAATCTAATAGGTGATACTGGGAGTAGAATGTCTGTGCCTAATCGGGTAAAGAATGAGAGCGAGATCAAACAGCAAAAATTAAGATGTTTGTACACCAAGGGAAGGAGCCTAGGTAACAAAATGGAGGCACTAGAGCTACTGGTGCAGGAAGTGAAACTAGATATTATAGGGATAAAAGAAACATGGTGGAATAGTGTCATGACTGGAGTACAGGTATGGAAGGGTATGTGCTGTTTAGGAAAGACAGAAATAAAGGTATAGGTGGTGGAGTAACATTCTATATCAATGTTGAGGTAGACTGTAAAGAAATAAGAAGTAATGGAATGGATAAAATGGAGTCGATCTATGGAAAAATCACATTGGGGAAAAAAGCTACTAGACTGTCTCCTGGGATAATGCTTGAAGTATGCTATAGACCACCAGGATCTAATTTGGATATGGATTGAGATCTCTTTAATGTTTTTGATGAAGTAAATACTAATGGGAATTGTGTGATCATGGAGGACTTTAACTTCCCAGATATAGACTGGAGGACAAGTGCTAGTAATAATAATAGGACTCAGATTTTCCTAGATGCACCAGCTGATGGATTCCTTCACCAAGTAGTTGCTGAACCAACAAGAAGGAATGCCATTTTAGATTTGGATTTAGTGAGTAGTGAGGACCTTATAGAAGAAATGGTTGTAGGGCACAACCTTGGTTTGAGCGATCATGAGCTAATTCAGTTCAAACAGAATGGAAGGTGTGACAAAGTTCCTCCTCTGCCTTGGTGGGTCCTGAGACCTTCCCCTCTGGTGGAACCCACAGTCCGGATCAACTCCTCTGGTATTAAGTAAGGTGTTGGGGGATGGGGAGAACCCTGGCCTGCCCTCTACTCTGTATTCCAGCCCAGAGCCCTGTGGATTGCAGCTGTCTAGAGTGTCTCCTGTAACAGCTGTGTGACAGCTACAACTCCTTGGGCTACTTCCCCATGTCCTCCTCTCAACACCTTCTTTATCCTCACCACAGGACCTTCTTCCTGATGTCTGATAACGCTTGTACTCCTCAATCCTCCAACAGTATGTCTTCCCACTATCAGCCTCTAGTGTCTCTTGCTCCCAGCTCCTTGCATGCGGTTCACTTCTTAGTGATGTCCTTTTTAAACCCAGGTGCCTTGATTAGCCTGCCTGTCCTTATTGATTCTAGCAACTTTTTAATTAGCTCCAGGTGTCCTAATTAGCCTGCCTTAACTGGTTCCAGAAAGTTCCTCATTGTTCTGGAACTGCCCTAGTTACCTTACCCAGGGAAAAGGGATCTGCTTAATCTGGGACTAATATATCTGCCTTCTATCACTCTTCTGTAGCTATCTGGCCTGACCCTGCCACAAAGAATAAATAAAAATAGATCTGTGACTAGGGTTTTTTATTTCAAAAGGGCTACTATTAAAAAAATAAGGAAATTAGTTAGGGAAGTGGATTGGATTAAATCACTTTTGGATCTAAATGTGGATGAGGCCTGGAATTACTTCAAATCAAAGTTGCAAAAACTATCAGAAGCCTGCATCACAAGAAAGGGGAAAAATTCATAGGCAGGAGTTGTAGACCAAGCTGGATGAGCAAGCATCTCAGAGAGGTGATTTGAGGGGGGAAAAAAAGCATACAAGGAGTGGAAGCTAGCAGGGATCAGCAAGGAAAGCTATCTTACTGAGGTCAGAACATGTAGGGATAAAGTGAGAAAGGCTAAAAGTCATATAGAGTTGGACTTTGCAAAGGGAATTAAAACCAATAGTAAAAATAAAAGGTTCTATAGCCATATAAATAAGAAGAAAACAAGAAAAGGAGAAGTGGGACCGCTAAACACTGAGGATGGAGTGGAGGATAAGGATAATTGAGGCATGGCCCAATAGCTAAACAAATACTTTGCCTCAGTCTTTAATGAGGCTAATAAGGAGCTTAGGGATAATGGTAGGATGACAAATGGGAGTAGATAGTAGACAATACCACATCCGAGGTAGAAGCCAAACTCCAACAGCTTAATGTCATCTGCAAACTTGCTGAGGGTGAAGTCCAGGTCATCCTCCAGATCATTAATTTAGATATTGAACAAAACCAGCCCCAGGACCAATCTTTGGGGCACTCCGCTTGATACCGACTGCGAACTAGACATGAAGCCATTGATCACCACCTGCTGAGCCCAACGATCTAGCCAACTTTCTATCCACCTAATAGTCCATTCATCCAGTCCATACTTCTTTAACTTGCTGGCAAGAATACTGTGGGAGACCATATCAAAAGCTTTGGTAAAGTCAAGGAATAACACATCCACTGCTTTCCCCTCATCCACAGAGCCAGTTACACTGGTCTACAATTTTTTAGAAGTTGTCTGCTTCAGAGATAAAATGTGATATTTATTATGTATTTTGATGTGCTGAATTCAAATATGACAATTAAAACAACAGATTGGCTACTGTTTCTAAGATATATAAGTTTTTACATTTTATGTCTATGTATATTGTGTAGATAGTAGAGTTTTAATCATAAATTGTAAATCTAGGTCTTTTCATGTGTTTATGGTTGCTTTACATGACAATATTTACCTGTCCTGTTTATGTAACACTTTAAAAATCAGCAAAAGGGTTATATAAATAAAATGTATTATGAAACAAAAGGCAAAAAACTATATTGTACATAGTTTAGTCCTATTCAGTGTCTACTCGGCGCTTCTTGGCTTGTCTCTTGTATTCATTAAATGGAGCATCTCTTGTCACTGTCCAGCAATAGTCTGCAAGCATTGATGGGTTCCATTTGCCCTGAGAGCGTTTCTCCATTGTTGCAATGTCCTGGTGAAATCTCTCGCCGTGCTCGTCACTCATTGCTCCGCAGTTGGGTGGAAAAAAAATCTAGATGAGAGTGCAAAAAATGTATCTTTAGTGACATGTTGCAACCAAGGCTTTTGTATGCCTTGAGGAGGTTTTCCACCAACAACCTGCCAGGAGATTCCACTGCTGTAGTCTGAAGCCCAACAGCTCTGCCTTACTCTTGGGTAGTTCCAAATCCCTGACAAGGTCATTCAGTTCAGCTTGTGTTATGAGGTGTGGTTCAGAGGAGGAGGATGGGAGAAAATGTGGGTCCTGTGACACTGATGGTTCAGGACCAGAAGTTTCATCATCTTCCTCTTCCTCGTCTGACTCTAATGAGAATGATTCTGGTGCATCAGGAACCGGCAGTCCTTCTCCGTGGGGTATTGGGCGTATAGCTGATGGAATGTTTGGATAATGCACAGTCCACTTTTTCTTCTTTGACACACCTTTCCCAACTGGAGGCACCATGCAGAAGTAACAATTGCTGATATGATCTGTTGGCTCTCTCCAAATCATTGGCACTGCAAAAGGCACAGATTTTCTTTTCCTATTCAACCACTGGTGAAGATTAGTTGCACAAGTGTTGCAGCATATGTATGGGGCCCACCTCTTGTCCTGATCTCCAATTTTGCAGCCAAAATTAAGGTGATAGGCTTTCTTAACCATAGTGGTTATACTGTGCTTTTGTGATGCAAAAGTCACTTCACCACAAACATAGCAGAAGTTATCTGCACTGTTCACACAAGTACGAGGCATCTCTGCTCACTTTGGCTAAACAGAAATGTGTCCCTTTGCAAAATCAAACACTGACAAATAAGAGAGCACGACACTGTATGATTTCTAGAGCTGATATAGGGCAATTTGTTCAGCAGAGTGATGTAAGCTTCGTTATGATTGCATCATCCATGACTTCTAGGAATAACATGATGCAATTCATAGCATGTATGACGCAATACCAGCTTCAGATTGCATCATTCATTGTTTTGCCTAAAAAGCAAGTACTGTCCAAACCCAGTCATAGATTTATTCATAGATCCAGTCAAAGATGTATTTTAGTCATTTCTGGTTTAAATTGAGATCCCTTCCCTTTATAACTCACTTATCCTCCGCCATTCCCATGTCAAGGGTCGTATATACTGACCCAATAGCATATCTTGAAAACTACAGCCAATCAACAATTTAAAGTATCATTTTCGTTCTCAGTGACCCAGAATTAGTAAAGTTTGACTACATTTATTTCAGAAGCATTTTGGCTGTAGAGCAGTGTTATCTTGTCATGGAAGGTAATTAGGTTAGTCAGGCATCATAACCAGCAAATCATAATCCTCACACCTTGGACACCTCACACGACAACTTTTGTACAATATTTGCTGCAAATATATACAAGTGGTTGCAACAATGATCTATTCGGTCACAGTTCATGTCAATAATGTCACAGGGGATAATAACACCATTCAACTCCTGATGTGGGAAATGGGGAAAATAGCATCCCTCAGCTCCTGATCTAGGAAATAAGGATAATGGCGCTCCCCATCCTGACTATGGGGCTAATAGCACCCCTCAGGTCCTGATCTGGCAGGTGAGGATAATAGCAGTTTTCAGCTCTGGATTCGGGAGATGCGGATAATAACACCTCTCAGCTCTCAATCTAGGAAATGGAGATGATAGCACCACTGAACTGTCGATGCAGGAAATGGGGATAAAACCACCCCTCAGGTCCCAACCCAGGAAATTGGGATAAAACCACCCCTCAGCTCCCAACCCAGGAAATCGGGATAATAGTACCCCTCAGTTTCCGATCCAGGAGATGCAGATAGTAGCACCACTCAGCTCCTGATCTGGAAAATGGAGATAACAGAACCTCTCAGTTTCCAGTCTGGGAGAAGGGGCTAATAGCACCCCTCAGCTCCTGATCTGGGGAATGGGGATAATAGCATTTTTCATCTTCAGATCTGGGAGATATGGACAATAGCACCCTGAAACTCCCGATCAGGGAGATGGGGCTAATAGCACCCCTCAGCCCCCAACCAGGGAAATGGGGATAAGAGATCCTCTCAGTTCCCAAGGTGAGAGATTTGGATAATAGCACCTCTCAACTACTGATGTGGGACATGAGCATAATAGTCCCCCTCAGCTCCCGGTCAAGGAGATAGAGATAATAGCACCCTTTAACTCCCGATTTGGGAAACGGGGATTATAGCGCCCCTCAGCTCCTGATCTGGGAAATGGGGATAATGGCCCTCCTCAGCTTCTGGGATATGGGGATAATAGCAGCCACCAGCTTCCGATCTGGGAAATAGAAATTATAGCCCCTTTCAGCTCCCGATCTGAGAAATGGGAATAATGGAACCCCTCATCTACGGGGGTAGTTGTGAGACAGCCCACTCAGACTTCACTCCCGAGAAAATTAAGAATTGTGTCTACAAGCAGGGTTTCACTTATGTGCCATGAATGAGGCCTGAGGTCACACAGAGAACAGCGAGGAGAAAATGAAATATTGAATAGCTGGTTGGTTATTCAGTGCGCACTATTTATCCCGGTAGAAAAAATCCTGTGTGATCATATAATTGAAGATAGTTTCATAATGTATATGTACAATTGGCTGAGTTAAGGTTGCACAAGTGACCTTGAATTGGGATTTCCTTACCTTTTAGAGCTTGACTTTGCAAGCTTCATAGTTTTTTTCTAACATAGTTTTTGTGTGTGTCATATCTATGCAGTATATTAGTGAGGATGGGTGACCCAGTTCAGATGCAATGAGAAGAGATCCTGGCCTTCCTTCCAAAGATGAACCACAGTGGGGATCTTTCAGAAGGTTTAAAAATATTCAGTTTTCTGCTTTGATCACTATTATTGATGTTCATGGGATCTGAAGCAGCCCTGGGTATATTTTCAGCCAAAATGAAGACAAGATATATTGGGAATGTGTGATGTGTTCCCTGGGGGGAACCCTGGAAGTTGGGTACCGCTGAGTGCTCTGGCTTACCAAGCGGGGCTCCTTTTCACACCTTGATGCTGTGGCAAGCTGCAAACCCCTCCAGCTACTGCACGTACACAGAAATCCACAGGCAGGAACACCCCCAACTGAGTTACATGAATGCTTTCGTCAGCCACTTATAAACCAGCAATACAGAAGCTTCAGCCAGTTCCCCCAGTTTAGAACCCCAGAGCTGTACCACCTTGCCCTGGTCAGAAGTCTGACAAGTGTAAGATTATAATCCTGTCTGCCCCTCTCTCAGTGTGAAGAGAACGTGCACCTGCTTTTGTACACTGAGTACATTTTCCAAGCACTTCAACCAAAACACACTGTTTAAGGTAAAATATAAAACAGGTGTATTAACTACAGAAAGATAGATTTTAAGTGATTATAAGTAATAACCCTACAGACCTAAGAAATAAAAGTAGAATTGCAGTGTGAGGTCTATAAACTAGATAGGATTTGAATCAAGCAGTTTCTCACTCTGATAATTAATATGAGTAGGTTACAGATCTTACATATACAGGCTGGAACTCTGCTTAAGCCTGGGACCACCTCCTCAGTTCAGCCTTTGTCCTCCGTATGTGTTTTCAGGTGTGTTGAGTTATGGGGGAGGATTGAGGCCAAATTATGATGTCATGTCCCCTTTTTTACAGGTTCTTCCAGCTTGCTGGAAAAGTCTTTTGCTATGACATAAGTAAAACAATGTTTATTGTCTACATGCTTCCTCTAAGAAGTCTTCATTTTATACAGATCCTGTGATAATTCTAGGTAGTGTGGATTACCTTTAATGGGCCATTCACGTTGTCTGACTTCTTAGTTGTTGTACATATGCTCCCCAACTTATGCAAGTGTTTCGTTCTGGAATGCCTTGCGTAACTCAAATTTTTCATAAGTCGGAAACATATCTCTGACCATTACGTGCAAACACCCACCCCAAATCCTCCTATTTCTAGCCTACAGAACTTTTTCCATACACTTGGATTTTTGTACGTTGGGTTTACGTAACTCGGGGATAGTCTGTACGTGAAATGTTGGTTGTGGGTGTTTTCAACTTCACAACATATTTCAGTAACACATAGATAGTAAAACTTTATAACTGTACATACAATAATAGCACATACAATCCAACAGAATATTAGTGTGCAACAGATCAAGACTTTTAAAATAATACCTCACAAGGCACACTTTGTGCAAAACATATAATAATTTTATGACAGTGGTAAATATGGGGATTCTAGGAGTGGTGCTTTGGGAACAATGTGCCACAGAATGTCAAGAGAAAACCTCTCCGATTTCCTGCTAGATTTCCTGAAGGATCTGGATAACTTGGAGGAATTTCATAGTAACACACAAACTGAACAGAACTTACATGACTAGAGATGTGCTCTTTGCAATGTTAGTATCTGGATTTCGATTTCAAACCCAGCAAAGTTCAGCACTGTGTTTTTGTTTTAGCATATTACACAGAAGAGCTGAGTGAAAAACAAGGATAAAAGGAATGAAAAATGTGAATTTTTCTCTTTGTAATAGAGCTGGAGGAGATGTTTGGAACTGTTGACATTTTTTCTCAATGTTTAGAATTTGATTTTAAAGAGATGAATATTTTCATTCATATTCTTAAAATCAAATATACATTTTGGAGAATTTCCTCTCCTCACCACAATTTGAAACATTGCTATGAGTTCTATTGGAAAGATAGGGTCCATTAGCAAAATGATGACCCAGGTCTGGATTTCTAATCATTCCACAGTGGAGGGCTGTTTACATTCAGGGTTTTGATTTGGTCTCATATCTATCTAGAACAGGGGTCCTCACAACAATTTTTTGGTGGCCTCAGAACTTGTTTTTCCTAAAATAATTAACTTTAGGAAAAACAAATGTTCAAATATACATGTCCAAATCCTCATAATTTATTTGCATAGAGTTGCTTTTTGCAGACTCAATAATAAACATATCATACAGTTGTCTCTATTTTTTACTTGATCTAAACAGAATAAAAACAAATAAAATACTCTGCACATTCTTGTCTTTTTGTTGATGTCTCTTTTGCTTTTTTGGAGCTTTTTTAAAAAGACTTCCTAGCTAGTAAGTCTGTTGATGTGAAAAGTTATATTTGTTAATATCACTTTTCACAGCAGACTTACTAGCTAGTTGGGAGGCTGTGAAAAGTGATATAAACAAACATACAAACATCAATTTGCACAGAGACTTACTCAACGTTGGCAAGCCAGGGGACATATTATGCCTTGGATGGGGAGGTGAGCAGGGAGACAGCGGGTGATGCAGAGGTGATGGTGAACCAAGGGCCAGCACCTGCTACCACGTAGGTAGGGTAAAGCCCCTTAAATGAAGCCTGCTGCCTGCCACCCCAGAACTGAAGCCTGAAGCTGGAGCCTCACTGCCACTGGGAAAGTGGATACTCACTGGCTGCCTGCTCCTCTGGTGTTTGTGGCTCCACAAGGGGTCAGGACTGAACCCCTGCTGGTGGCCCTGGGGGAGAGTCCAATGCTCTCTCCCATCCCAAGTCACAGCCCAGGAGGCTGTGGACGTTAGAAAAGCTCCTGGTGGTGATCGCATGTGGCCACGGTGGTCGCATTTGAGAAATGCTGCTCTAGAGAAGCAGAGCGAGACAGAGGTTAAATATAAGGTGATGCATGATGCTATAAAGTTTTTATTGCCACTAGCTTGAGTTGGCCACCTTAGATCACAAAGGGGCCCAGGCATTCCTAAGGAATGAAGGCCATCCCAAACCAGCAGCACTAAAACTTCACAGGCCATCGTAGATTTTATTTATCTATTTGGGTTTCTGTTCTTTTAAAAAAATCCTCTCCAGCTCCCTCTTTCCCTCCCCCAGGCCCCAGCTTCATGTCCATTAGTTACTATGGTAACAATGCCATTGGCACAAGTGGAGTCTAGTGACATTTATATGGGCAAAGTATAAGTAATAGGCAATTTCTGGCATGGTTTGAAGTGGTTGTTGTAGTTTGGGAAATAGGGGAGCATAGATGGGAATTGCAGTAGTGTTGAATTGTTGGTTGCATAAATAAATCTAAACACCCACATACATGTTATGACTCATGATGACCTTTGTCGCTCCCTGTCCTGCCACTGTCTCATTTGTTTCGGGGATGGGTTAAGCCTCTATTATTCTGGGAGCGTGTTATGCTTGTGATTCAGGGGTGGTGCACTTGAGGGCTTCTCTGGAGCTTCCGTTCAAGGACCATCTACAACAAATCCTTCTGCGTAGAGTGATACAGAAGGGCCAGGGAGCAGTGGGAGAGTGGTCCTTTTGAGCACATGGATGGGGCAAGCACTAGCTCACCCACTATGAAAAGCTCCTCCCCTAGGCTAGGGAGGAGCTACTGAACCCAGAACCCAACCAAGTTCGGGGGACAACAAAGGCAATAAGGGGAACACGTGTGAGGGTCAAAGGGCCAAAACTAGGGAACCAGAATGGAACACCAAACAGAGTACCCTCGACAGTGCCCATTGCTCCTTGACGGTGCCAAGAAATCCAGCAGATGCTACCCAGAGGAACTCTGCCCAGGTACATGAATGGATAAAGAATGAAAAACAGCTTCCCCTCTGCCAATGAAAAACAGCTTCCTCTCTGCCAACAGCCTCCCCTCTGCAAACCTCTTCTCCCAGTGTGCTCAGGAGAACCCGTGGTCCATCCAGTCGACCGCCTTCTCCTGATTCAATGACAGGAGCGTGAATGACAGATCATCCCTACACCCAATCTCCAAGAGATCTTGGACCAGATAAAGATTATCAAACATGGTACAGCCCAGGATGGTGTAGGTCTGATCTGGGTGGACCACGTCTGCTAGCATGGACCTCAGCCACAGCGAGAGCGCCTTCACCATGACCTTATAGTCTGTTCTAAGGCGTGAGATGGAATGCCAATTCCGAAGATCATGGAGCTTCCCCTTGTTAGGCAGCTAGGCGAGTACTGCTCGCCTGCACAACAGAGGGAGGACCCTGCTCTCCAAAGACTTGGCCTAGATGGTGGCAAGGTCCGGGCTGAAGACATCTCAGAACTCGCGGTAGAACTCCACGGTCAGCCCGACCATGCCTGGAGATTTATTGGTGAGCATGTGGGGGAGGACTTCTGAGAACTCGGCCAGAGTGAGAGGCTGCTCCAGCTGGTCCCAGTCACCCACACTGACCTTTGAGAGTTCGTCCTAAAGCACTCCGCAGGCAGCTGCATCGGTTGGATCCGGGGAGAAAAGGACAGCATAGAAGGCCCGGGCCCCCTCACGCATTTCCACCGGATCCATGAGGGGGGTACTGTCAGATGCCAAAAGGCATATGACATGCTTTTTTGCCCCCCTCTTCTTCTACAGGGTGTAGAAGAAGCGGGATCCATGATCCATCTCCCACAGGAGATAAATGCGGGATTGAACAAAAGCACCCCAGACCCGAAGATTGTCGAGGGCCCGGAGCTCCTCCCGCTTCTCCCGGTACACTCCACAGAGGGGTGGATCCTCGGGGCTGGCGGACAGATGCCTCTCCAGATATAAAACCTCCAAATGTTAATCTGGTCCACAATCCAGGCTGATTCTTACTGCTTGTTTTATAGCATCCAGCCTGCCTAAGGAACCACCCCAGGGGCCAGTGAGAATCAGGAACCTGGGACAGGTCAGTTTTGAAAAGTCTCATGGAATTCCACTGGAAGCCACGCAGGGGTCCTTCATAATGGTCATCTAAATTGGAGGGGGAGCAAGTTACCTACTGGGAAAGGGTCCTGAGCCCAGCTTTCTCTGCAATTGTTTCTTCCTCTCACTTAAGGGCTACAGTGTAAATACCAGCTGTCTAATTAGGGCTCTGCCATTCACAAGGATCGAAGTAATTCGTCAAAGCCAAGAAAAGGCTATACATCTAAACTTTGTGAATGTGCAGCTCATGGGGAGGGTGTGTAAAAGACAGTGGAGATTTCAGAAAAGCACCAACTATCACAGGCTGATAAAATGGTGAGAATCAGCACTACTGTCATCTTTCATCCTCAAAGATTGTGCAGTGCTGCCGCACATTGTTAAATAGTTGCCATGCTCCTTTCCAGAGGTGGCTGCATTTTCCTGTTAGGTGAAGAGATTGTGGTATATAGCTTGTGAGGCATAAGAGATGCTTTGGGATGAGAAGCACAACTTCCATGTCCGTACTTGTGGGTCACAGCCCCCTCACCTCATTATCATTTCATTTAGGAACAACACTGAGCCCGTGACCTCATTTCATTTTCTGATCTCTTCTTTATTGCTTTTGATGGAAAGACAAGATCTTTGACCCTTCAGTCACTGGTTCCATGGGCTTATTCCACACACCTGGAAGTCATAATCCTCTGGCTGTGACATCGCAGCCATCGCCATGGCAACAGAGCAGGTGGTCAGAAAACATGGATGAGGCTGATTTCTGATGGGGAAATGAACGATGACATTGGGTGGAATGCTTAGAGGCTGTCAGGCAGCAACCAAACAAACCACAGGAGCTGGGGTGGGCTATATGAATATGATTTGAGGGGAGAGTGTGAAAATTGACCTTTTCACTCTGAGGTTACCAGCTCAAATCCAACGAAGGTCCATGATGATCAAGGGGGCTGTTTGGTGGAAAAAAATTGGTGGGTCTGTGTCTGCTTCCTGCAGACATACTGTGTTACCCACCAGCACAATGGACGCCAATTCATGGTCTCTAAGTGAGTTGAGTTGAGGGTTCTCAATTATTCTTGTTGTTAATTAAGTGTATTATGGTGGCATCTAACAGCTCCAGTCGGGATCAGGGCCCGATAGTGCTTGGCGCTGTGCAAACATTTAATAAAAAGCCCCAACATGCTTCCAGTCTGGATTCTGACCCCTAAGTACCTATTCTGATTGCTGGTGCCAGCAGAGAGGTCAAGCAGGGCCTGGTCAATGGTGACTGAATGTTCGTCTCGCTCTGGAGCCCACCTGGAGAAGCCTGGGAAAGCTTGTTGAAGCTGCTCTGTGGCTAAAGCAAAGCTCTGGCTCTTCAGGGCTGACAACTGAGCTTCTTCAGCAACAATTATTCACATGGGAAAAAACTGAAGCCCCCAGGGCCGGGCGGGCAGGAGAGAGGCAGAGAAACTTGACTGCATCTAACAGACAGATTAGTTTTTTCTACAGAACGTTGTTCAGACTCTCCCAGTTGCTCTTTAAGACATGTAGGGAAGGATTAGGAGAGGGAAGATGTGAGATCAGGGACGTGCAAGGCTGCTGCCCGCACAATTTTCTGGTGCAAAGGGCCCATTTCACACCCGTTCCCTTTCGCTTCTTGTTTACTTGATTCTTTCTCTAGCACAATGTTATCAAACGAACAGCTAAAGCATGACACCAGCATTAGCTAAAAATACCGGCCCTCCACAGTCCTCTCCGCACACAGCACTAGCGGAGCTGGGAAAGTAGGTCAGATGAATCACCCTTTGGATTCTCTCTGCCTTGCCCAAGTCCGCCCTCCCTGGCTCTCTTTGGAATTTGCTTTGAAATAAAAAAATCACTCCCCACCCCCTGCCCTTTATGAGTCAAAGCTGAACTCACCCAGGGAGCCCCCTCACACTGAAGGTAGCAGTAGGAATTCTGCTTCCTGTTGCACAGCACCAAAGGAGCCTCTCTCCCAGGGTACAGGGACCCTGTGGACGGAGCAATCTGCCACCCCTAATACTGTCGGTGGGTTGACTTTGCTAGGTAAGGCAGTGTCCCTCCATTGGTCTCAGGAATCCTGGGCCATGAAGAGCTTGGACCCATCATGGCAGTCACTGGCACCTGCATGGTAAGGGAGAAACCTCACCTCGAGGGTCCTGTAGGTGTGGAATGCCATGAAAGAGAGTCTGGGTGGGGGTTTAACTGTCATTAGCTGACCTGTATGCCCAGCCAGCAACCTCCCTTTCTATTACACCCACAGGACTAACACTAAGTGCTCCTGAGATCTGCTCCTGACTCTGACTCTGACTCTCTCAGCTGCCTTGGGTAGTCTCTACATCCCCATGTGCCTCAGTTTCCCCACCTGCAGAATAGGATTAGTGATAACTACCTGGTATATATACACAGAGAACATGAAAAGATGGGGGTTGCCTTACCAATTCTAATGAGACAAATCAATTAACATGGGCTATTAGCAGGAGGGGAAAAAAGGAAAACTTTTGTAGTGATAATCAGGCTGGCCCATTTCAACCAGTGGACAAGAAGGTGTGAGTAACAGTAGGGAGAAAATTAGCAATTATTAGCAAAAATAGATTTAGCGTGTGTAATGATCCATCCACTCCCAGTCTTTATTCAAGCCCAATTTACTGGTGTCCAGTCTAGTTTGCAAATTAATTCCAGTTTGGGAATGGAAGGTACACTGCTACCTTGACATAACATGGTCCAGTATAAGGCGAATTCTGATATAACGTGGTAAAGAAGCGCTGCAGGGGGGCGTGGCTGCACACTCTCATGGATCAGCATGTCATGTCTGGCTTCGATATAACGCAGTTTCACCTATACCACAGAACGATTTTTTTGGCTCCCGAGGACAGCATTATATCCGAGGTAGCAGTGTATTTGTAACTCTGAACAAAATGTTATGGTGGCTCTTTCAAAAGTTTACAGCTGAATATTGACTTAACACAGCTTTGAAACTTTACTATGCCAAAGAAAATGCTGCTTATCCCTTTTTTTTTTTAGTAATTTACATTTAACACAGTACTGTACTGTATTTACTTCTTTTTGTCTATGCTGCTGCCCGATTCTGTAATTCTGGTTTCAATGGAGGTGTGGTTGATGGGTCAGTTCATAATTCTATTCTATTGTGGTTCGATTGTGTAGCCAATGGCATAGCAGAATTCCAACAAGATTGACATTTCTATAGATAATTAGAAATTCCACCATTATAATAGTAAGGATTAAAATAAACTAATGTAACCCCCGTGATTTGGAAGGGCTATAAACCTTCCTGTTGCTGGGATTATGTCAAACTGTAACTGGGGACAGGTTCGAAGATCCAGGGCTTTTAAGGCCAGCAGGGACGATTAGATCATTGAGTCTGACCATCCATATAACACAGACCAGAGAACTTCATCCAGCTGGTGCTGAGTTGAGGTCATCCCACGACTGTCTCTTGCAGGGTTCTTTTGCCTTCGACTAATACCACTGGCACTGGCCACTGTTGGAATTAGGTCACTGGACAAGCTGTACATGGGGATCTGATCTGGTTTGGAAATTCCTTTGTTCCTGTGAGCAGGGGACTCGTTTCACTATCTTACCCGGTACTGGGTTCGAAGCTGACCCTGAACCTTTGTTCCAGATTTGAACCAAGTCATTTTCTGAGGCTTTGCAAAGTTTGGTTAAATTAAAAAAAGAGTTTGGAAAGTGGGTTTGTTCTCATGTGTCTGTCCAGGTTCCCTCTGGGACCCAGAAGAACCAGAACACTCCGAGGGCATCTGTTCTATCTGGCCCCACCTGTGGAAATCTTCTGGTGTCATGAGATTCCCAGACCAAAGCAGTTTGGATAAACTTGATCTTGTTGGCTGAGATGTGGGGCCTATATAGGAAATGCACCTTATTTATGTATTGCTGCTGTTATTACTATAATGCTCAGAGGCCTCAAGAGAGAGCAGAACCTCACTGGTGCTCTACATACCCTTGGGGAGTGACAATCCCTAGGCCTTGCCCCCAGGAGCATTACTCTGAACAGCCAAAGGGTGAAAAGGCAGGTGACTGTCCCAGAGTCACAATGCCATTAGTGGCAGAGCTAGGAATAACAACAGAACTAACGTCCTAGGTAGCACTTTTCATCAGCAGATCCCAAAGTGTTTTACAAAGGTTGGTATCATTATCCTCCTTCTACAGATGGGAAAACTGAGGCAGCCAAAAGTGAAGTGACTTGGCCACGGTGACTGCGTAAGAGAGCCTGAAACTGAACCCAGGTTTCATGAGTCCCAGTCCAGGTGCCTGCATATAGGGCCATCTTTCCCTGCTTATATTTAGCTAATCACCTCTCATCACACAGGAATCCAGTCAGCAGCCTTCCACATTCCCCTACCTCCTTGCACAGAGTTCCCTATCTCCCCAGCAGCAATAACAAGCCACTGAAGCTCTTTCCTCTGCATTTAGCATGGAGAATCACATTCCCAAGCCATGCAGAACAAATGGTCTCTGCTCTCTGTGAGGGATAACAGCCTCTCCATCCCCCATGTCCTTTAGTCTCCTCTTACCTTTTCTATTCAAGCAGAAAAACACACGGACAAAAGCCGCTTCTCTTTTTCAACAAGCAGCTGTACGAGCAGGGCCGGCATCAGGCACCAGAGTAGGAAGCGGCACTCTGTAAGGGACAGCCAATCTTAGGACGGCACTCCTTCAAACACCCCTTTTTTTTTTGCTTTGAGTGGCAAAAAAATTAGATCCAGCCCCATATATGAGTTGTCCCATCTCTCGCTTGGTTTTCTTGGTCTGGATTCCCCCCTGCACTCTCCAAAAATATGGTTTTGTTTTTGTTTGTTTTAACCATCAGAAACATGGGGGGAGGGGGGGAAACAGGGATCCCAAAAGACTCAGAAGGGAGATGTTGAAGTGGTGTGGTGTCAAGTTTGGGTTTGACAAATGGGAGCAGAATGCTTAAAGGAAACAGAGGACTTGGCTACTGGAAAGGTTTTAAGGACAGGCCGTGTCCCCTTGGCTAATGGGTTTGCAGGGTAAATGCAGACCAGGAATTCTACTCATCCTCAGCATGCTCCAGTTATGGGACTACTAAACTTGGGACTGGGGGCTTTGCTCCTCTGTGGACAGTACTGGAAAGGGCTGTGGGAGCAGGGTATGAGTTGTGTGCATGTGTGCTGTGTGTGTGGATGTGGAGCTCCAGGAGACTGGAAAAACAGCAGCCAGGCAGGGAATTACTGAGAGAGCCTGAGATGTAATGGAGCAGGTAACTTCCCACAGCTACAGACAGCAAATATCTGCGCCACCTTCCCTGTGGACAGCAGGTAATACAAATGTCTGGGTGCGGTGCAGAGCCCCTTTTCCTGCTGCTGACTTTTGGGGGAGCCAGGGCTGGAAAGCCAGGCCAGCATCTGGACAAACAGGGCCTGGATCATTTACACTCTCCATTGAACAAGAAGAGGCTGACCCATTTAGGAACTCTAGCAGATCAGCTGGCCTACAGGCCAATGAGACAAGCCACATGGGGCACACACAGATCCTCAAGGAAAGCAGACACGCTCACAGGCTAACTGCTGGGGGGATGTGTTCCCCACACCTACAACAACCAAGGCAGGACTATGGGAATGGAAAACATACCCAGTCTTCCTTTGGGGATTTCCTCTGAACTCCTCACCCTCCCATCCTGCAGAGAGCCCTGCGAGCACACTCAGCTCCCTGCATAGGGTATTCCTTCCTGAGCCCACCAGAAACCACCCAAAGGATGTCTTCCAGTGGGGTCTTTTCCCAGGCCTGTGGCTAGTGTCATGCTAGCTCAGCCAATGCAGAAACATGCCCAATGGGAGGAGGAATTGTAATAGAGAGACTTTCCAGTGAGGTTCTAAGATCTAGAGGGAGGGCTGGGGGAGTTCTTTTGCTGCTGAGATGTGTATCAGAAAGGTGCTGGGCTGGGGCTTAGGAGGTCCGGGTTCAAATCCTTGTTCTGCCACCAATTCCCTGTGCATGGCCTTGAGCAACTCACCTGGGGCCAGTTTGCTAAGGCTGCAGCACACACAGCTGGAGCCAGATTTTTCGAAAGACCTCAGTTTCCATTTTTCTCAAGGGGAGCTGCTGAATGCTGCAACTCTGCCCCCTCACATCTCTCTAGGCTTCGGGATGTGTCTACATTGCAAAACCTGACCCTCAGGCAGCGCATCTCAGAATCTGGGTCTGCAGACCTCGGCTCAAGCTATGGCACTAAACGTAGCCTTGTCGACATTCCTGCTCGGCCTCTGAGACTGCTCCTCTTGCCGGGCTTCAGAGCCCGAGGGAGAATACCGACCTGGCTATTTTTGGTGCTGAATCATGAGCCCTGCAAGCCTGAGTTGGTAGAGCCGGGCTCTGAGCCTTGTTGCCGTGGGTTGTTTTTTTTTTGCAGTGTAGATATACTCTCCATTTCCCATCTGTAAAAGGGAATGATGTCCTTATCCTTCCTTCTTCATTCCTTTGGCTGTCTAGACTGTCAGCTCTTTGGGACAGCTGAAGTGTCCAGGAAAACAGCCCCTTGCTGCTGGTGGCAGCCTATATGTGCTACACTAATTCCAATAATTAACACTAATAATCAATGTTTTTTATATCCTTAGGATTTTGATAGGTGGGTAAATATCATTATCTCCAGTTTACAGATGAGGAAACTGAGGCACGGAAGAGTTAAAGTGTCTTGCCGAGATCTTCTGTCTCCCCTTAATGTACATAGTGGCTGGCTCACAACACCCCTAATGCAGTGTAACAATTGCCATTCACACAGGAGCAGCAGAGGGAGGCAGAGCAATGCATGTGGTTATTTCTTTCTCAAGTTGTTCCCAGCTCTCTTATCTAAAATGCGACAGGCATGTTCAAGGGACCAGTTCATGTAGCCCATCAGGCTCCTTGTGTGTTGAGTGATGTGGAACAATATTAACTCAATATAATAAGAAATTAATTTTTTGTACTATGGTTAAATCCAGAACTTCTTATCTTCCAAGATGGGCGAGCGTGTGTGAAAACCATGTAATATAATTATTTTTCTCATTAATACAGAAAACTTTGGGTTCCAACTTGCTGGACTGCAGCCTGCAGAAAAATGTCAGGCGTTCCCCTCCCTCACTGCCGTTAGTTTTCATTTGCAATTGAAAATTAATATTTAAATTGATGTAAGGTTTTTTCCTCCCTTAATCTATTTCATTTCTCCTGCTAATTACCCCACTTTCCTTTGAATTTGCGTTCCCTATGGGAATGCAAGATACGGTCACACAGGCTGCATGGAGAATGGCACTTTGTTACCTGGCATGCATTTTTGCAATTCTTCTTGGGAGCGGGAGCTGTTGGTTTTCTGCCATGTCTTTAAAAGTAAACCTTGAAGTACGGTAGGCTGAAAGAACTGGGTTCCCAAGGCCCCAATCCTGCAATAAATTCCATGGCAGTGGATCCTTGCACGTGCAGGATTGGAACCTTAGTGGTGAGTTGCTGGATGCAGTCACCGACTTTTTGCCCTTGGCCTGGGGGAGAGGAGCAGATGGGGGAGAGAGGGGGATGAAAGGGATCAGGGGGTCACTCATGCAAAATTGCCCTTGTAGTTATTAAATAGAGGCACAAAGGGCCAGATCCTCAGATGACGTAAACAGTGTAGTTCTGCTGAAGTCCACAGAGTTCTGCCAAGTCACACCAGCTGAGGAATTAGGCCCAATGGCCCAGATCCACACAGGTATTTAGGTGCCTAACAGCTCCTTTTGCTTGCAATAGGAATGAGGCACCTTAATTCCTTTGAGCATCTTGAGCACCTAAATCTAGTTAGAGTTCAATTTGCTGAGCTGCTCGGTGAGTTGATAAAGAAGAGTACTGTGGAGGCCCTCTGCAAAATGATGGAACTTAATGAAGGCTGATAAGGAAAGTGGAATAAACTCTGCAAAACTCTGTGGGTGAGAGATTTTTTTTCAAAGCCTTCTAGAGGATTTAGCCACGAAACACACCTTGATTTCATGGGGGGCTGTGTGATTTGATTTCCTAGATTGCTTTGGCAAACTCAGCCCTTGTACATAATAGACAGGCTTGGAAGGATTAGATTTTTGATCCATAAATGTCAATTTCACCGCACACACACAAACTGACAAAAAACTATTTCCATAGAAAATAATCAAAATTTATAGCTGAGCGACGTGAAGAAAAATGCAGCTTGGAAACTTATTAGCATTTGACCTCAGGGTATTTTCTTTGTATATTTTGATGTATGATGTTGACATTTTGTTTTAATAAGTATAAAGCTTTTTACTTTTGGAATCTCAATATCTATCATCATTAAAATTTTCACTCCCCATTGTCTGGCCACTGGCAGAAATTCCTGTAACTATGAAAAGTTAAATAAATAAAAAATGTAGAAAATGCTTCAAACCCAGATTTTTGTGTAATTGTGAAAATGTAAAATGATAAAATATCTAAAAAATGCTAAAAAATAGACAGTGATATTTTCTGTCAGAATTATTAAAAAATTAGGATTGAATTCTGCCAAGCCTAGCAATAGGATAGTCAAATGGTGAGTGGTAGCTGTGTACTGCCTATGATGGCATGGAACACGGCATAGGTGTGGCTTGGCAGAATACAGAGCATCGGTTCTTAACCTTTTTCATAAGGAGCCAACACAGGATATCTAACTAGGATCTGGGACCTGTTTCCATTTAGCACTCGGGGAAGAGCATGGTGGCTGTGGTCCCCAGGCTGGGCACCCATGCAGTAGGGTATTGTGTGAGCGGGATGATAGCACTGAATTATCATGCACCATCTGGAGCTGGAAAGGGGGAATCATGCATGTGCCATATACACTCTCTGTGGGGCTTTCATGTCCTACTCCCAAAAAAAAGGATCTCTTGCAGAAAACCCAAGGAGGTCTGACCTCTAAAAGGGGCCCAGACTCCAGACTCATCCCCTTCCAGCCCCACCCCAGGCATACACTCCACACTGGAGACCGCAACAAGGGCAGCTTAGCGTGTGTACGGCAGCCTCATGCTGCTCCCGCACAAGGGTCTCCCATGATCAGCTGCAGCATTTTTGTGGCTGGCATAGAGGGACCAGACTAGGCCCCAGAATCCTGTTCTCCTGTGGCAGGGGAGCTGCGATCTCCCACCGGTGGGCCGGGAATCCAGTAGCACAGCCACACACAGCGAATGACAGAGAACTACAGCCATGCAGGACGAGGAGGAGAGAGGGAAGTTAGATGAACTTTTTCCAACCCCATTCAAGGCTCTGTTTGGTTTAGTCTGGATCATGGTTCTTACTGCACTGGAAGCCCTTTCATTTTTCCTTGGGCTTCCAGTCATACTTCATTGTAAACCCGGTTCTGTGGGACCTGCAGGGCCAGTGTAACCACTAGGCAAACTAGGCAGCTGCCTAGGGCGCCAAGATTTGGGGGCGCCAAAAAGCAGTGCCCCAATTTTTTTTTTAATTGTTGTTGGAAAATGAACTAATAAAGAAAAGAGCAACGTCACTGAACGTGCATTTTAACTTGTCGTTCTCTCATACATTACAGCTATAGCCTACGTCAGCTCTGCATTGTGGGCACAAGTGTACTGCTTCACTACGGTACAGAGTGGCAATGATGTCATTTTTCTCGTCGCGTGCAGCCGTTACCCATTCTGACAGGCTGTTTATAATGCTAAGTTTACTAGTTTTCGGACGTTGTTGACAGAGGCTAATTTTGTTGAGTTGTTTCAGATCTAAGACTCTGGCAAGTGCTGCTACATCATTTCTCTAATACAGCGTTTCCCAAACTTACAACATTCGCGTACCCCTTTTGAGACATTTGTCTTACCGGTGTAACCCATCTCCAGTGAAGAGAAGGGGGGGGCCACATTTTTATAACACACTCCTAATTTATTTGTCATAAGTATCACTAACATTGATATTTCCTTCATAATTTTCTTTTGTACATTTCAAACTTCCTGTTTTTAGCCAGCAATCCATTGTAAATGGGTTTAACAAAAACAAAAAGAGAGAAATTTTGTATATTTGTAACCAGGGAATAGTCCTGCTATTGTGGGGAACTTTCCTGGCTTCTGCACTACCCCGGTGAAATGGGCTAGCTAGTGGAAGGATCTGAGTCCTCACTCCCACTTCCTTTACCCAGAGACCTCCCTGCCCTCGAGGACTCCCCTTGCACATTCCTGTCTTGCAGAGTCCTCATAATCCTAACAAGGCTGGTCCCAGGATTCTTGGGGGGGCTCAATCCCCAACCTTGCTGCGGTCACCTACATCAGAGGCAAGGGTGTCCCCAATCCGGGGTACTCTCTCTGTACTGGATGGTTCCCTGACCCACTGATCACTGCATACAATTTAAAGCAAATACAAATTATTTAATCAACAATTAATTTAAAATGAATAGGAAAAAATGGGAAAGGTTAAAGGAAACTCATCACCCTGCTCTGTGGCAGGGAACATCACAAACAGTGTCTCTGCAATGTCAGGGCAATTCACAGTCTGTTCCTTGTAGGTCCCAAGCCCCTTCTTAGGCCCTGGCTGTGCTGCAGGGATGCTGTAGCTTGGACACTTGCTCTGGTGGTGGTCACACATTCTCAGGCTCTGGACTGCTCCAGCCCCAGTTTCACTGCTCTGTCTCAGCTCCACTCTGCCTCAGCACGGCTGCTGCTGCTCTGCCTCCAGCTCTGGGGATGCTGCTCTGGCTCTGGCTGTTACAGCTCTGCTCCCAGCACAGGTCTGCTCTGCAAGCTGCTTCTGTTTTTCTGCTCCCAGCACTGACCTGCTTCATGGGCTGCTTTCCTGGCTGCTCTGGCTCTGGTTGCTGCAACTCTTCTCCCAGCACAGGGTCTGTCTCTCTCTAGGGCTGTGCTCTGGCTTTGAGGCTGCAGCTCTGCTCCCAGCACAGGGTCTGTTTCTCTGGGCTGCTTTTCTGGCCTCCTCTGCATCTGGCACAGCTCTGATCCCCAGTTCAGCTTGGGCCCCAGCTCTCTCCTTAGCTTGGCCCCACTCTGTCTGATCCCAGCAATTCCAGCTCACACAGAGAACGGGACCCACCCTGTCCTCCTGACTCCTTGATTAGGCTACCTGCCTTGTCAATCAGGCTGACCTGGAGTGCAGGCCTCTCCCCATTGCCCCAGGGGACTGTCAGTCTCAGGATCTTGATTTCCCATGGACCCGTCCCCTTTTGGTACTGGGAGCTAGCAACCAAAACACCCCCACTGAATGCTAGTAAGGGGATAACAGTCTCCTTACATATTAATACACACCAAGGATGTACTTGCTATGATCTTTAGATTACTAAGATTACTACGAGTAGTTATTCACTTTTATCTTTTATCTGTCAGTATGACTTCTGCACATGCCACAAAAGCAAGTGTATTGCCCGAGCCGCGGTAAAGCACATGCATGATTTGTGTCAGCTCTGCTGTGCTGTTAGATGTTACTAAACTTGTTATCATATTAGTTACAATGTAAACCTGTGTCTATTTCTATTGTACAAGTGTACACCATTCTTATATATTAAATTTTAGTGAATTGTTTTCTGTGCCAAAAAAACCCAACCTATGATAAAGTAAAATAAAAATTCTGCCGCGTACCCCTTGAAACCCTTTTGCGTACCACCAGGGGTACATGTACCCCACTTTGGGAAACACTGCTCTAATACTTTGTGTCAATTGTGTGTATTTGTTAAGTATTGCAGTGTATATGTTTATGTGCGAATATGAGTGTGTAGGTTGTTGAAATTTGTCATATTGATATTGTCAGGTATTGTTGTATGATGGAGTATCCACCATTCTATTTTATAAATTTTATTAATAACAATAATTGGATATTCTAAAGGTAGAATAAAATGTAGTAGATTTTGATATGAAAGAATGAAGGGAGGAAGTATACGTGACTAAAAAGGGTGTATTTTTGAAAGTATTTTGAAAGTTTATAATAAGCGATACGCCGGGGATGGGGGACGGAGAGGGCAGGCGCAAGGTGGAAGTTTCACCTAGAACACAAAATATCCTTGCACCAGCCTTGGGGACCTGGCCTTGTGAGCCTGGTGTTTCCAAGCCAGGATCGAGCATCCTGGCTGCATCGTAAACCTGGAACTGGATCTCACAGCCATGCTAATGGATCTGTATTGCCCCACATAGACCTTCTGACTCGTGACTGTGGCTTGAGCTGTGTCCATACTGCAAAGTGACAAGGCTTGGACCTGAGTCACAGTGGGGCTGGGGCTTTGACCCAGCCCCAAGAACAGGGCCCTGGGACCCAGCTCCTAAGTGCTTGCTGACCTGAATCAGACTGATTTGTATGTGGATGGAAGGGAGGGCTTGTGCTCAAACCTGAGTCAGTGCCCAGGCTTGTTGTGCAGTGTAGACACACCCTGAGACACTCATCAGGGCTACCAAGTTGCAGGCCAGAATTCTGACCACTTCCTCTATGTATAAGTGCACCTGCTTTCTGGGGATGAATTCACAGGCCATTTAATTAGATGAGGAACAGCTTTTAGGGATCGAAGGGTAATTTCCACATTTGTAAATGCTGGGGGCTTGCAGTTCTAGACTGCAATGAAACCAGCCTGGAATGTGTCTAGGACAGCATTGCTGTTGTATGAAGTGCTGCCTTAAAGACCACAAGTGATCACGACTTTCAGCTTTGTGTCTCAGCCAAATGATTTACTGAAGTAATTGAAGTCGTCTTGGTTGCTTGATTTCTTTGGAGACTGTGGTTCAATTATTCTGGCTTCTCTTATTAAACAACTGGCATTGCCTCGGTTGTTTGAGGGGAGTGAGTTATTAATTTATTATTCACTCTAAGGGTGACATTTTTGTGTATTAAATTAAGTGTCACGAATAGCTGGCATTTAAAGAGACTCAAGTCATGCCAGGCAGAATATCTTGTCTCTCCTCTGCTGAGAAATATTGGCACTGTTTATTAATTAATTACCATGTATTAACCATATTAAAAGGTTAAAAACCTGACTATTTGGCACTGTAAGTGAACGTGGCAAGACATGTACCAGGTGCTGCAGAGCTCCTACGACAGACAGGTGAACAAAGACAAATTCCTGGGGCAATGACAAAAGTGAGGTGTAAGTTAGCAGAGAGCTTGGGAGTATGATGCAGAAAAAGCAAATCCAACACACTTTGGACACCAGTGACAATCCTTTCCTTGATTTTAGTGGACACTGGGTCATCTCTGAAGAGACAGGAAGGCAGGGTATAATGAGAGTAATGGGAGGGCTGAGAAGACCACAGCTGTCTTTTCATAAGGTGAAAAATAGGGAGGCCAGAGGGGAGATGGTTGTGGCAACCAAAGTAAGAAGTGGGCAAGGACTGGAGCAGCCAGTGCAGTGAGGGGAAGAAGGGTTTGATAACATTAAAGAGGAAGAAGGGATGGGACTTGGGGCTTGAACCTGCTCCCATTGACTTCAATAAGAGCAGCATGTGGTCAACAGCTTTGAAAATCAGGCCATTTATTTAGGGTGCCTCACTATGAAGTCAGGTGCCTGGCTTGAGGGACCAAGGGTGACCATTCTTTCCTATGTTGTTACTATTGGCTATGGATACCCTATCAATAGGCTCAGCTGAGATCTCCATTGTGTGAGGTGTTGCACAGACATAGTTCCCGTCCCAAATGGCTCACAGTCTAACCAGACAAAAGTGGAGAGAAAGGAAAGATCATTTCCCTATTTTTGTTGGGGACCTGGGCTGCAGAGAGACTAGGTGATTTGCCCCAGGTAAGCCTCATGATTCCCTATGAAAACTCTCCCTCTCACTCCCAGAGGGAGCAGTTGGGTTTGGGTTTTGGTTCTGAAGCTGGAGTGCCGGAGGTGTGGTCTCAGTGCCAGGTCTCCCAGCGCCATGTCGCAAACATGAGAATCCCCTTTCTCCCAGTGGCTGTTTGGTGTCTGCTAATGCTGCTAATGAAAGAGCCTTGTCTTCTCACAGGACCTCAGCCCTTAACTGAGGAGGAGCTGTGAATGCGCTACTGGCTGGTACTGTCCTTGATGATTTCACACACACCCAGTTATAGCCACTTGTCTCTTTCCAGACTGACTGTTGGCCAAAGGAGGGAGCTGGAGAATTTAGCAGCGAGGAAGAAGGTTTCAATGCAGGAGAGTGGGGAGGGGCACCAAGCAGAGGAGAGGGCCAGTGTGGGGGGCAGGGGAGAGGAGTCGGGGGTTTCTGGCAGCCAGAGGCTCATTCCCAGGGCTACTGGAGCATGTGTCCCTTGGGGCCAGTTGTTTCCCTCAGCAGCCATCACTCTCTTTGCCTCCTGTTCTGCGCTGGGCCTCCAGAAGAAGGGTGTTTTGAACTCGCCTTTTAGTCACGTCATAGTCTTGTGGCTAATGTCCAGCTTCCCCCTTCGGTTTACCACCAAACCCAAACCCATGCAAGGGAAAGGCAATCAAGGCTTTGGAGGAGGTGAAGCAGCGCTCTGGAACCATTCCCATCCCAGTGGCATCCCCAGGCTCACTCTGCAAAGCCAGCGCATTAGGGGTCAGGAGACTAGGGTGAGGTCTCAGTTCCACCACTGTGTGACCTTGGCCAGTTGACCCCCTGGGTGTGATTGCCCAGAGGTCAAGATGACACTTTAATGAGTTCAAGGGATGAGAAGCTCTGTCACAGTCTCCTAGCCCTGCATACACTTTATCTAAGCCAGAGGAGGGCAGGCCAGGAATGCACAAGGTCCTAGTCCTCAGAAGTCCCACCACGGTTTAGGGGGAGACTGTGTGTCCTTTATGTCACTGGCACATGGTCCGTAGGAAGCCCAGGCATGCTGGCTCCCAGATCTCTCCTGTGCTGAATTGTTGTGCAGCGCTGGATGCAGCGCTGTGACTTAATAAAGAATCACTTTTATATGTGTCACTAAAGGACTTGGAAAGTCTCTTTCCCAGGCTGCCTTATGCTATCTGTGTGTGGTATCCTCCAGAGGGGAACCCCAGACAGCATTTAAATCCACTGAGCTGGAGCAGCTGTGAAATGAAACTCAGGGACCTAGCTGCTATGGTGGAATCGCTGCCTGCTGGCCTGGGACCATCCTGCAGCATCACTGGCCATGTCACAACATACAGATGGGCAGGGGCTTCTCCCCACCCCAGGACAGGCAGCTCCAAGCCGGCTGAGCCCATGAAGATGCTTTTAAAGCAGTGATGTTTGTGTCGCTGACAGCAATTATGGGGGTTTCTTTTGCTCCTGCAGAGAGTGAGAAAGACAATTCAGCAGCCAGCACTTTGCACCTCTCCCTAGCTGCCTGCATCCTCTGAGTCAGAGCCGGTTAAAAGTTCATGGAGAGGGGCCAGAGGCAGCTGCTGCAGCAGTGTGTTAATTACTACACACAGCCCAGCCGTGTTTGCTTTTAATTAAGACACAGGAGTTGTTCTTTGTGTTTCAAAGAAAAGTCTCCTTTAACCCATTCACTGCTCAGTATAGCCTAACCCAAGCAATCAAAACAATGAATTGGGGTCCACAAATCATGAGACTCGTTTAAAAATTGCGAGCTATTTTAAAAAAACTTTGGAGTGGGGAACTGTCTTCTCAAATCAGAGCCTTTAGAGTTCACGTTTTCAAGCTTTTCTCTGCAAACCAAGAGTACTAGAAACTTACTTTTTTTAAATTAAAGGTGAGTCCCCATGTAATCACAGGACTCCAGAAGCTTTATGAAGATCACCAAATATTGTGAGAATTGTAATGTAGGCAACACTGACTGTGCAATGCTGTGTCTTAGGTCCTGTCTGTACTGGGGTTTTCTCCATCAATGTCCCTATTCCAAGGCAAACCCCTAGTGCAGATGCACTGTGCTGAGATGGAGTTTAGTTATTCCAGGATCAGGCATACCAGAGAAAGCCATATATTGCCCCAGGGCAGTATGCCTACAATAGGGGGTTACACCTGTGTAACTGGATCAGAATATTTTTATTATTAGGGTTAGAAGGGACCTCAGGAGATCATCTAGTCCAACCCCCTGCTCAAAGCAGGGCCAATCACCAGTTAAATCATCCAACAGATTTTTGCCCCATATTCCTAAATGGGCTCCACAAGAATTGAGCTCATAACCCTAGGTTTAGGGGGCCCATGTTCAAACCACTGAGCTATCCCTCTCCCCCAATAGTGCTAAACCTCCAGAGTTCTTGACAAGCTCTTGTTCTGAATGAAAGCAATAGTGTAACTTGAAAATGTGGCCCCATATTTTCAAGTTCATAAACTGAGGCACTTTTGTGGTCATGGAACACTCATACAAAAGTATCCTTTTAATAAACTGTGTGCTGGTGCAGCTATCCAGGCATAGTCCTAAGTGTGGAGGATGTTTTCCAGTCACTTAGGCCTAGCTGTTCCAAGGTATTTAGGTACTCAATTTCAAAATGAATTTATCACAACATACTGAACAACATTAACCTTGAGCCAAAGTGCTTTGGCTAGCATCTACACCTGCTCAGGCCAAATGCCAGCTGTCTCACTGATCACTCATTCCACTGGGTGGCTTGTTTCTGGTAACTGCAGAGCTAATGGAACTCAGAATAGCAATATATCTTGAAGAAACATAACCACCTCCCCTGCCCCAAATGCTTTGGATTAATTAAGTGACGTGCAATACCAGGACCAAGACCCAAAGGAAGTCCCCGTGACACTGGGACAATGTATGAAAACTAGGACATGTGGTCACTTTATTAAGAAGTGCTCTTATCGGAACATCCCCTTAGCACCAGGCTGGGGTGTTGGTTGAGGAGCGACTCAGAAGGAAAAATGCCACCAATACAGTCTACAGCATTATGCCCTGCAGCAAGCTGGGTTTGCCTTTGGGGTCATACATCCACATGCTGAGCAAGCCCAACCCCTGCCCATCTGACAAGAACTGACATGATCCAGCCCCAGACACTAATCCTATAGGCCACAGGCCAGAAGCTCTGCAATACTAAGATGATGTTCAGAGCACCCTGTTTCCACAAGCTGTACATGATGGTTCCTGGAGAATGTTCTAAATCCAACTCAAAATCTTTGAGACATCTCTAAAAATAACTGCTTGAAATGCTACAGCACAGTTTGGAGTTGGATCAGGCAGCCTGATTCATCAGGAAATTAAATGCATTAGGCAGCCCCACAATCATCCAGCAACTCTGGGAAAACATAAGCAGTCCACAGCTCCTTGTAAATGGAGGAGTCACAGAGATTATTCAGCAGCACCATTTTGTCCAAAACTGGGGGCTAGTAAAAATAATCAAGAGAAATATTCCTGCTGCAAGCTGATGGAAAGATCTGCACATTCAGAGCCATTTGCACCTCACCTAGTGCTACCGGTCCTACAAAACTGGTCATTGTACAAAAGGGTTAATATATTAATTTGATAAGGGTGGTGGTAATGACCTCTAGTATTAAAGTTGCCTAACACTTCCCATTATAAAACCCCCAACTTTCCAACAATTTTTGAAGAGCTCTAATACTGCTCTGATTTCCAGTAGGCACTTGAAATTTGGCTCGGGGGGTAGCCCCGGGGTCAGAGAGGTGCCTTTTGCTGTTCACATGAAAAATCAGTTTCGATTTAGCCAAGGCATGCACTGTGAAAAATCATCACTTGCATTATGCTCGAGAGTTTCCTAAAGGTTTGCAGCTGAAGAAGTGCAAACATTCCACCTGCACTGAGCACACTCCAGTCTCCCAGCAGCATGCTGAAGCAGGTACTTGGAGCAACCTCTCAGTGGGACACACAGATTAAGTGGATCCTTCTACTTTCCCATCAGAATACTCTTTAGCCTAGGAGAAAGTGCATTAGACTAGGCAGCCATGGATTCGAGTCTTGCCTCTTCTACTTACTGGGGTCAACAAATGTCGGTCTTTCATGGCCCTTATTACTGGTCAAAGCTTCATGCCTCTTCTGAGAGGTCACACACACTGATAAGGAACTCAAATCTCCAATATGGCAGACTCACAATAGAGCCACACTGCCTCTCAGAAGGAAGTGGCCAACCTATGGGGTTGGCTCTGCTCTGTGTAAAATAGGGCTACTCATGCCTATGTAACCCACTGTTTCAGGGTGTCATGTGTCCCTCTCTGTTAGCTAGTCCACAGACAATAACTGGCTGCTCTTGCTGCCCTCTTATGTAGCTGTTCCTTTAGCTTAAGGAGTGCATATCCTGCAGCAGTAGGGTATGCATGAATTTTGAATTAATTACAATTGAACAGAACATGAATTTGTTTTTTCCTTTTTAAAAAATATATAGGGAATGACATTAAAATATGTTAAAAGAATATTATTAAGGTTGTAAAGACAAGCACATTGGTAATGGTACTACATTTTGAGTGATAAAGTAAGACAAAATATTGACTAGCTGCCTGATTCCTTGATAACCGTGTATTTTGTGCACTGCACAAGGCAAGGGTCCTGTGAAAGAACAGTGTGTAATCATGAATTTAAAGACTTATCATAATACATATGCACAAGGGAGGCCAAATTAAGGTTGCACAGACTAACTTAATCTGAGTATTGCCTAATTTTTGCATACTCACCTTTGCAATCTTATTAATATTTTAATGTATTAGCTGTTAGCTGGAGAGTGTCTCTAACTTCTTGCATCCAACGAAGTGGGTATTAGCCCACGAAAGCTTATGCTTCAATACTTTTGTTAGTCTTTAAGGTGCCACAGGACTCTTTGTTGCTTCTAACTTTGGTGTATGCACAGTACTGAAATATCATAAGGCAGCCTCAAAATATTTAACTTTTATTAAACATAAGAGGCCAAAGTATGTACCTCCTCAAAGTTCCTAGAGTTACTTTGGTTTACATAAGTTGAGGATCTGACCCAAAAACCATCCCAAAACATGTGAGACCAAAAGAGCCATCTAACCGGGTTTGTTGTCACCAGCCTTCTCCCTAGCAGCTCTCATAGTGGCTCTGGCCCCATACTAATTATACATAAGTGAATGGTGACAGTGCCTGATCCTCGTTACTGTTACCAATTCCAGTTGTCCTGTTACTATTTATGAGAGTGGAGCAGAACCCTTTAGTCCAGCGGTTCTCAAACTTTAGCAACCTGAGGACCCCTAGTTTGATTTAAAAAATTGTGTGAACCCCAAAGCTGCCTTGTAATTTTCCCCAGGCGTGCTTAGCCCCTGCTCAGCCCCAGGTCCCACCCCGACCTCTTCTCGCCCTCACTTCACCCCTGCCCCTCTTCTTTCCCCCCTCTTTCCATCCCCTCCCCCAAGTGCACTCTGTCCCGGCACCTCCCCAGCTGTTCTGCAGCATGCAGGAGGCATTGGGAGGAAGGAGAAGGAGTTGATCAACAGAGCTGGTGGCCCTGGACATGACTCGCAGATCCCCTGGAGTAGCCTCATGGACCCCAGTTTGAGAACCACTGGTTTAGTCAAAACATTTTCTTGATGCAAGCAGGAAAGTTCTTGATAAACATTTATGAGACAAATGGGTCAGATTTTTCAGCACACTAAGATCAACGCTGCATTTGCTGTCTCAGGCACTTTTGCCCACTAGAAACATAGTGGCTCAGAGGGATGCTATGTTAGTCCAAGAGGTATTTAATTATTGGAGCTTCTTTCTTTCTTCTACTGCCCCAGTCATTTTAACCTAAGAACATAAGAACATAAGAAAGGTCGTACTGGGTCAGACCAAAGGTCCATCTAGCCCAGCATCCTGTCTACCGATAGTGGCCAATGCCAGGTGCCCCGGGGTGAGTGAACCTAACAGGTAAAGATCAAGTGATCTCTCTTCTGCCATCCATCACCCCCCTCTGACAAACAGAGGCTAGGGACACCATTCCTTACCCAGCCTGGCTAATAGCCATTAATGGACCTGTGTTTGAAGTGCTCACAAAACATGCAGCTCAGGCCTGCTTCAAGCAAGCTCTCCATTTCTTGCCGATGAATTTCCTGTGCATTGTATAAGGACACGTGCGTGCACATAGAGATGCCCAGAGCATTTCATCAATGATTCATGCTTCCTCCTGCGTTGTTTGTTCACACTCAACTGAGACTGCTCCTTCCTTTTTAAACAATCATTTTAGAGGGAGAGCTTTTCTTTTGTTAACTAGTCAAGGTTTTTTTTCTCCCAGTGCAAACAATGGGCTACGTCTGCAGCAGAGGGAAAGGGAGCAAAGCCTTGATTCCCAGTGTGCAGCTTCGCTCAGCTTGATCGCTCTCTTTATTGAGTTTAGGTGTGTGTAATGGTACAATAGTCCACTATTATTACTGCTTTGCAGCCCCAGCGGCAGCTCAGGACCCCACTGTGCAAACAAAAGAACAACAAGACGGTCCTGCCCCATGTAGGCATACTTGGCGAGTTTGCATCTGATTGCATGTACGTACATGTGTGCATACAAATACATGGCAGTGCGTGCGCATGTATGTGGTGTGTGCATGTGCAGCCTCTCTCCCACTTCTCCCTGCCCCATCTCTCTCCTGCCCCCACTTCCCCCTACTCCCCCCATACTCCTGCATTCCTTAAATCTGCCTCTTGCTCCTCCCAATTCCCACCCCCCTTTCAGAGTGTCTCTGTGCCTGTCCCAGTCAGTGTCCCCACAACCAATAGCAGGTATCAGATTTGCTGGCAGGCACGGCTTCAGCCCCAAGGACAGCAATGGGAGGTGGCAGCCATTTTGAATAAGGGGAAATTTGTAAATTGTTGCCTTTTGTGAGACAGGTTAAAAACCTCTAGACCCCCAAAGCTCTAGACTTGTAATTAGCTTGAGAGTCGGCACCAGGGCTGCTGGGGCCCCGGCACTGAGGCAGCCTCTCCTTTGGGGGAGGGAGCATCATGGCAAGGGCAGCCCTGTGCTTGCACTTGCGTCTCACAGACCGGCACTATCTACTGGGCAGAGCCTTGCAGAGATCGTGTGTGGGTTTGGCTAACTGGGATTGCTTCCATCCCATGTGCATTCCCTCCTACAGGTCTCTCAGCTGATGGACAATGACGTGTCTGGTGACTGACCTTTCTGGGGCCAGTGTCTGCCATGTGGCTCTGTGTGGCTCACAAGCTTCCACCAGCCAAAGTTGGTGCAATAAAAGATATTACCTCAGCCACCTCGTCTCTCTAATAGCCTGGGACCAGCGTGGCTACACCAACACTGCAGACAATTATCTCTTCAGCCAGCCACTGCTATGTGGCCCATGCTACCACATTTTGGCCCATTTTACCCCAGATCTGTTCAGAAGCAGAGGAACAGTGGCACAGTGACACATCAGTCAGGAGTGAGGTTGATAAAAAGACCTGGTGGGGGAAGGGAGAGAGTGAGCTGGAAGGGTAGGGTATATTTTACTTTAGCATGGTGCTTGCTGTATGGGACTCAAGCCAGTGATCACAGGGGTGTTGCAGGTAGGGTCTGAAAGCCAGGCGAGGGGTCCAGAATGTGTGTGCAGAAAATTGTGCTACAAATTGGATTGTTGTAATCCCATATGCTTGTGTAACCCGCACACCTTCTGAGTGTGGTGTTCTGTCTCATCCAGTGGCACTGAGACCACGCAGAAATTAATGAATCTGCTCTACAACCTTAGTTAAGAGGCTTTTAACTCATGTAGCAGAGGCTCATGCACTGAGGTCCCAGGTTCAATCCTACCTGCTGACTACCAGAGTCTGTCAACGTTACACTTGTGTAAGCAGTGTCAGGAATGAGATATATTCTGACATCTGGTGGCGAACTATGGGCATTGCAGTGAGCTTTGGAAAATAACTTTGGGGCTGAGTCATTTGCATAGACACACCCACTGCGCCTAGCCTGAGCCCACAGCAGCCCACATGGCCACTTCGGCTGATGTGGGAGCCCCAGTTTCTATGTTATTGGGGCAGAAAATATAAAGTGATGTTACCCTGATTTGGTGAATGAAGGACTATGGACACATACTTGGCCCTTGTTATGATGGAGGGACTTGCCATCATCTAGGTAGCACTCACTGGGCAAGGGCCATGCGTTTCTGAACACCCTAAGATTGAAAAAGATCAGGGGTAGGTCTCTATATGTTTTGATGAGGGACTCCCCTCCCTCTACTGTAGAATGTTAGGGGTAATTTTGATTTTCTTAAAAGCCTGGGTTCAGCCTGCTAAGCTGAATTCACTTTCAGTCTGCTGGTGTACCTGTGCTAAGGTGCTGACACCTCCTTCCCCCCCAACTAAGAACTGAAATCACTTAAGAGATAAAACCACTAAGCACTGTGTTAAGTGGGGGTGGGCCTAAAGGCTTGTTGGTGGCACCAAGCAATTTGGGCAGCTAGCAGAGCAAAGCAGCGGACTCAGCTGAGTGGTTCCTGGGTGCAGTTGGTGCGGCTGGCGGAGTGGCTGGCACAGCAGAGCAGGCTGTGTGTCGACTAGCGGAGCCGTTTGTGCTGCTAGTGGAGTGACTGGCACTGCAGAGCTGTCCGTGTGTTGGCTAGCAGGACGGCTAGCGGAGTGACTGGCGCTGCAGAGCAGTTCGAGTGTCGGCGAGCAGAGCGGATTGCGGTGAGGGCTGCAGCGGAACCCCACAGAGAGGCGGCGCAGTCGGCCTCGGACCACGTAAGGTGCCCCGTGCCCTACCCTCCATTTCCACCCAGGCTGGAGGTAAGACTCTGCCAATTGACTTTTGAGCTCTGCACTGACCCAGAACAGAGACTCTTGGGCTGCTGGACTTTGGGACTATTGAGTGACTTTTGGGGGTTGTGGAACTCAAGAGCCAAAGGGAAGGCCACGGCCTATTTGCTGGGAGGGGGGCTTCTGGTTCATGGTTTGGTTTATTAACCTTGTTTGTGGTGTTTCCCCAATATAATGCCACATTGTTTCTCCCTGTTATTAAAAGGCTTTGGTACACTCAGACTCTGTGCTTGCGAGAGGGGAAGTATTGTCTCTTACAGACGCCCAGAGGGGTGGTATATGGTTGTCCCAGGTCACTGGGTGGGGGCTCGAGCCGGTTTTTGTATTGTGCTATTGGAATGGAACCCCTGGATACTGAACCCGGCCCTTGTTGCTGCCAACTCTGATGGGCAGAGGGGTTACACTTGTGTAAGGGAACTGTTATCCCCTTACTAAGATACAGTGCGGGTGTTTTAGTTGCTAGCTCCCAGTACCAAAAGGGGAGGGGTCGATGGGAAATCAGGGCCCTGAGACTGACAGTCCCCAGGAACAATGGTGAGAGGCCAATGCTCTAGGTCAGCCTGATTGACAGGGCGGGCAGGCTAATCAAGGAGTGAGGAGAGCAGGGTGGGTCCTCTCCTCCGTGTGAGCTGGAATTGCTTGGGTCAGACAGAATGGGGCCAAGCTAAGGAGAAAGCAGGGGCCAGAGCTGAGCTGGGGAACAGAGCTGGGCCAGATCCAAAGGGGCAGAAAAACAGCCCAGAGAGACAGACCCTGTCCTGGGAGCAGAGTTGCAGCCCCAAAGCCAGAGCACAGCCCAGAGAGAGCAGACCTGCCCTGGGAGCAGCTGCAGGAAGCAGAGCCAGAGAGGCCAGAAAAGCAGCCCACAAAGCAGGTCAGTGCTGGGGGCAGAGACACAGGAGCTGCCTGCAGAGCTGTAACAGCCAGAGCCAGAGCAGCAGCCCAGGGGGCTGGAGGCAGAGCAGCAGCAGCCGTGCTGAGGCAGCATGGAGCTGAGACAAAGCGGTGGAACTGGGGCTGGGGTAGCCCAGAGTCTGAGAGCGTGTGGCCACCACCAGAGGAAGTGTCCAAGTCCCAGCGTCCCTGCAGCACAGCCGAGGAGAAGGCCTGGGACCTACAAGGAACAGACTGTGAACTGTGCTGACATTTACAGAGACACTGGTTTTGATGTTCCCTGCTACCACAGAGCAGGGTGATGTGGTTTCTCTAATCTTTCTAATTTTTCCTTATTTGTTTAAGATACATTGTTGATTAAATAATTTGCATTTGCTTTAAGTTGTATGTAACGATCAGTGGGCCAGGGAAGTGCCCAGTGCAGAGGGAGCACCCTGGAATGGGGACACCTTAGCCCCTGACCTAGGTGACCAGAGCAGGGTTTGGGGTTGAGCCCCCCAGGAATCCTGGGCCAAGCCTTGTTGGGGTTACGATGACTCCACCAGACAGGAGGGAAGGAGAGTCCTCAAGGGCAGTCTGTGGAAGGAGAGTCCTCAAGGGCAGGGAGGCCTCTGGGTAAAGGAAGTGGGAGCGAGGACTCAGATCCTTCCGTTAGCCCATTTCACCGGGGTAGTGCAGAAGCCAGGAGAGTTCCCCACAATAGTGGGACTATTCCCCTGCTTACACTTTCAATGACCCTAAACTTCTGGCTGCCAGAAGCTGGGAGGGGAAAATGAGGTGGAGACCTATGAAATTGCCCTGTTCTGTACACTCCACGTGAAGCTCTGGAACTGGCCACGACAGGATACTGAGCTAGAGGGACTGTTGGTTTGCTGCAGCATGGCTGTTCTTATGTTGCACGTTAACTTGCACCTGATGTGTTGGAATTACCTCTGAGCTCATTTTCCCTGCCAGCTTGGGAGTCCATAACCCTGCCTTGTTGAGCCAGACACGCTAGCCTGCTGAAACACAGATGTAGGGTCTGAACCATACCCCAAAGCAGCAGACTTTAACTAAAAACTGCTCAGCGGGTGACCTACTTCCGACACCCAGTTCCCAACAGGATCGAAACCCCAAGTAAATCTGTTTTACTCTGTATAAAGTTTATACAGGTTAAACTCATAAATTTTCTGACCTCTATATAGCGTTGATAGAGAGATATGCACAGCTGTTTGCTACCTGGGTATTAATCACTTACTCTGGGTTAATAAATAAACAAAAGTGATTTTATTAAGTATAAAAAGTAGGATTTAAGTGGTTTCAAGTAATAACATACAGAACAAAGTAAGTCACCAAGCAAATAAAAGCAAAAACATGCAAGTCAAAGCCTAATAAATTAAGAAACTGATTACAGGTAAAATCTAACCCTCAGAGATGATCCAAGGAGCCTCTTCCACAGAATAGACTCCTTCCTACTCTGGGCCCAATTTTTCCCCCTGATACAGTCCTTGTTAATTCCAGCAGACATCTTAGGTGGAAAGCAGAAGTGTTCTCATGACTGGCAGCCCCCTTTGTTCTACCCCCTTTTATAGCTTTGGCATAAGGTGGGAATCTTTTGTCTTTCTGGATCCGCACCCTTCTACATAGAAAAGTACCAGATCTAAGATGGATTCCAGTACCATATGTAAGCAGTATCAGGAATAAGATCTATTCTGACATCCAGTGGTCAGATCCACCCCTACTTACCACAGTGCTCAGTGATTTCAGCTCTTCTGGGGGACACACCTTGGCACAGGTACACCAGCAGACCCAAAGCAAATCCAGCTCAGCAGACTGAATCTAGATTCTTAAGGGAATCAAAATCAACACTAACATTTCACAGTGAAGAGAGACAAAGTAGAATAGGCCTAAAAGGCCCTTGCACAAGCCCCTCAGCAAAACATATAGAAATCTATCAATAGCCTCTCTCAATATCAGAGCAGCCCGAAGCGCGTGGCCCTTGACCAGTGAGTGCAACTTAGATGATGGCGAGTCCCTCCATCATAACAAGTACATGTCCATAGTCCTTCATTCACCAAATCAGGGTAACATCACTTTATCATTCCTGCCCCAGTAACATAGAAACTGGGGCTCCCACATCAGCCGAAGTGGCCATGTGGGCTGCTGTGGGCTCAGGCTAGGCACGGTGGGTGTGCCTATGCAAATGACTCAGCCCCAAAGTTATTTTCCACCGCTCACTGCAATTCCCATAATTCACCACCAGATGTCAGAATAGATCTCATTCCTGACACTGCTTACAATGTGACAGACACCTGTCCTATGAGACATTCTTCATTTCCCAGGGGCTGGCCCACAGGTACACAGGAAGGCTTGCAGATAAATAAACCCATTCACAAACAATTGTCCTAGTCAATGAGAGCCATCAAGATTCCATTAATGGCCCCACTTTGTATAATTGCAATAGGACCTCAGAGTTACACTTCATATTTCTAGCTTCAGATACAAGAATAATACATACATACAAATAGGATGAACACACTCAGTAAATTATAAGCTTTCTAATGACACCGTACAAGGGGTATTTAGCGTAAAGCATATTTGAGTTATGTCATATTCCATAAAGTAACGTCACAGAGTTTCCTCTGCCAGGGGAAGTATGTAGTCCACATACCTCCTGGGTGTAGTGTTCTGTCTCAGCTAGTGGCTCCCAGACCACTTAGAGATTAATGAGTCTACAATCTTAACTAAGAGGCTTTTTAGCTCATGCAATAAAGGCTCATGCACTAAGTTCCAGAGATCCCAGGTTCAATCCCATGCACCGATGACTAGGGTCTGTCAGTGTTGTACATGGGATGACCCTAAACTTCTGGCTGCCAAAAGCTGAGAGGGGGAAAATGGGGTGGAGCCCTACAATATTGCCCTGTTTTGTACACTCCCTCTGAAACTCTGGAACTGGCCACTGCAGGAGACAGGATACTGGGCTAGATGGACTGTTGGTCTGCTGCGGTATGACCATTCTTACGCTGCGCATTAGCTTGCATGATTCCTGCCTGTCCTGCTCCTGCCCCAGCCTTGGTGATCAGCTCTTCAGTTTCTCCAGCAGCTCACTCACACAGAACTGCACACACAAGCCTCCCTCCTGCTTCACCTTACCACAAACAAACAACAACAGAACCAATCCATATAAGCAAAGTGCCTCCTTCCCCAGCCCATGGCTTGCTTAGAGGAGTCGGGGGAGAACAAGGACAGTGTTTTCCTTCCAACCATAGATCAGTGGCAAGTGTATTATCTTTTGCTGAGCACATGTAAGAGGAGTAATTGCCCCTTCCCTCCAGTTATTTACCCCTGGTTTATGGCAGCTTTTTTTTGCACTGGTGGGAAAGGTTAATGCAGCTCATACTGCCTCCATTGCCTGGATTTATTGCTGAACATGAAATAACACTCTCACAGTTGTAAATTTGTTCTTAATAGAAACATGGGGGAAGGTTGCCAGAGGCGCTATTACCCTTGGCTGCTTGTCCCTGGCTGCTGAGCAAGAATCAGTAGTAAATCAAGCTGCGGAGAGGTTTTTTCCCAACAGCTGATTCCATGTATTCCCCCCTCCCACAAGGTGGCAGTGGTGAAATGTGGCGCTCACTGCAGAGTGCGACTGACAGTGGCTAGGAGAGATGGGCAAGGGGCAGGAATGGACTGGGTAAACATCCCCTGGCCAAAGCACTTCATCAGAAACATGTCAGGAGTCCTGGGCTGGGACCTACCCCCTCTCAGCTCTGCCAATGCTGCTCAGTTCTGATCTGCAGCTCCCTCCCCTCCAGTTCAGGGCTCCCAATGCACAGCTGTCCACTACTGCACACTCCAGACCTGTAGCCCCCTCCTACTTCACTCGGGGCCCCAAGTAGCCTAAATCCAGGAGAACCCACAGCCTGTCCTGGCTTCACTGTGACTTTCTCCTAGACTGGCTCCTGGCTCTGCCAGTGGTGGGCACATTGGAAATGACCCAGCTGCACAGTTAGGTTCTGTTACATACCTAGTTTATGCCTGTAGCATTGGGGAGCCCCCTGCCCCCACACCAAGCAAATGCTGCCCCTGCTCCCTGCAGGACATGCACCATCTCAGGAGCCAGAATCAAAGGGCTAGTGTAGCGATCATCGCAGGAGACATGCATGGCTGCTATTTCACTGTGTGGCCCCAGAGGCTCAATCAAACAACATGGGGCATTTTGGCCAACACTGGATTGAACTGTCCCATTGCCTCCAGCAAAGTGAGTCAGACTGGGATTTTTGAAGGAACCAAGGGGAGTTAGGCACCCAGCCTGGGTATAAATCTGGAGGGACTCCAGCGAATTATTTTGGATTTACACTGGTGAACCTGAGCGCAGGCTGTAGCTCACCACCAGCTGTCGAGGGCTCTGGAGTCAAGGGGTGGCTAATTTAATGAACCCAGACTCTTTGGGAACCATCCATTTCTGATACAGGCTGCTCTTGGCTAATCCTGATGCACTGTGCCATCTTGGCCCAGTTCCCCCACCCCAGAAGCTTTGGCAGCCTCACCTGGCCAACCTCAGCTGTGTCTCTTCTATTAGAAGGGGAAGCAGGGGCACAGGAAGTAATCTAAGGGTGCAGTGCTAGTGCATTGCACCCCAGAGCTGTTCTCTCCATATGCGGGGGGTGGGGCAGTGGGGGGGACACACATTTGCATGCCCCATCCTTTCCGCTCCAGCCAAGTGCTGCCGCAAGACTTTTAGTTCATTGGCTCTTCATTGCTCCACAGGGGTTTGTACGCGGGGAGGGAAACTGAGTATGAACTCATGTGCTTGCTCTGAGATGGGTTGGTAGGCGGACACCTACCCTCAGGCTCAGAGGGCCAGTGGCTGCCTGCTGCTTCTACTCCTGCCTTCCAAGGCTCTTCTCTTCTTCTGAATGCTATATCCTTGGGAACTGGCTCTTGCAAGTGAGTTCTCTGCCCTTTTACAGGAGCTGCCAGGAATCTCTGCCTGGACTCCCTCTTGCCAAGGGGTGGAAGGAGAGTGTGCAGGCTGGGGCCAGGAAGTGGGTTACTATTATTTCTTTGTATTGTGATAGCACAGCTGGGCCTTGGTCTCTAAGTACTGTACACACGTAAAGAGACAATCTCTGCCCTACAGGTTCTATATAAGACTAACATGTGGATACACCAGAGAGACAGGGGCAGGGGCACAGAGAAATGATCAGCTGATACGGGCCAGCATGTCAGACTTTTTTGCCAAGTGGTTCTTTGGCAGCTCCCACCATCAGGGAGGGAAAGTGCACCTTTGTATTGTGGGTTTGGCATTCCTCAGCCGTACCCAGTGGGAAGAGAGCGGGAGCAGTTGGCTCCAGGGAAAAAGGCTTTCTCCATAGTGACAAGGAGGGAATGGCAGGTCCTACAGCTGAGTGGGAATTGGTCAAAAAAAGTTTTTCTTTGGAAAATGGCTATTTGCCCAAACTGAAACTGGGGTCAGGACTGGCAAAAAAGGACACATTTTGAACATTTGACAAGAAGGTTGCAGTGTGTCAAAAATGTCCCATTTTTTGAAAGGTTGAACATTCCACTAATGGGGCAAAGTGACTTTACCTTTTGAGATTTCAGTTAATGTGGCATAAAATATGGAAATAGAAGAAATTTAAAAATAGTCAAACTCCAAACAAGACATTCTGCGGTTATCAAAACAAAACCTGGCCCTTGCTCCAAGCCAAAATTTGTACAGATTTTTGGTTTAAGAAATTTTTCAAGATTTCAAACCTATTTGGAACAGAATGTTTTTGAAATCTCAAACTTTCTCATGGGGTCTGAAAATAGGTCCCACCATGCTGTACTAGTCCCTTTTCTGGTACTGGGCTAATGCAATATTCATTCTCTCATGGGTATTATGGCAAGGGGAGCAAAACACACAAAACAATGCATGTGCCCCACCCCAGACTATTGCACTGTAAAACAAACCAACGCCCACCCCTGTGTTTGGGTGGTGTGAGCACGCGTGGAAGAGAAGAGGTCCCAGCAGTTGTTGCTGATGATTAAAGGGGGATTTTGAGCAGTACAGGGGTTCGAAAGCCCAGGTTACTTCAGGGGATGGTGCTGGGGATTCTGAGCTGAAGTCCAGTGCTTGAGAGGTACTGTTTTGAAAAGGGACATGCACCCTGAACCTAGCCCCTCGAGATCCTGTGACACCAGCTGCAAGTGAGGGGGGTGGGTCCTGGTCTCCGTGGCAAACTCTACCCTTGCTGGTTACCTTAGCCTCTCCCCTCTGCAAAGACATCATGTGAGGAGCGAAGGAGGTGCCTGAGTGTAATACGCTGTCTTGTGTTCCCCCTGGCCACAACAACTGTGCCATGCTGTGGTCCCAGTGGGGGCTCCATTAGCTTACGTGCCTGGGGCTGACACTTGGTTCGATTTCTGCTGATGACTGATAGCAGCCAGTGAGTCCGGGTCACCAACATTCTCCTGTGCTCAGAGGACAGAGCTAGAGGGCCAAGGTGCTAGCTAGCTCCAGGCAGCGCTCAGTGGAGGGGAGTTGCAGCTTATGCCACAGGGGGTGGTGTGTCAATGCAGCAGTTCCCTGCATGCCGGCTGCACTGTGCAGCATATGCCAGCTGCAAGAGTCCTTGGGTGGGGGGGCAGCACTGTGAGACACCTTGTTACCTCTTTCCCTCCTGTGCTTAACTGGGTCCCAGCCCCTGCCATATCCAGTCTGTCAGCCACCCACCCCATCTCCGCTGGGTTCCCTCAGCCCTTGCTTTGCTGATCAATTCTGACAAATCCCTCGCTCAGCACCTATCCTGCCATTTGAGCAAGACACTTGCAAACACCATTTCCCCAAAGTGCAGATTTAGCCCTTGGGAATCTGAAGTCACCAGCTTTTCTCCCTCTGCTCCCATCCACATGCTAGTCTACTACCTGATTACCACCATCTCTCCCCATGCTTGTTTCCTTTCTACTTTGGACTTGCTCCCTGACCAGTTGGGGCTATTCTCCTGCTGCAAGCCTGACCTGCTTCCTCTTTCCCTGCTTTCCTTGACATTCCTTTCCCTCTGGTGACCTCTGTTCCTTGAGGTTAATTCCAGTTTCTTTATCTGCTCTAGCTTAATGGATCCCAGTAGTTACAGAGCCGCCTGCACCTCTCTGGCTACAGCCATGTGGTCAGTTACTGAGGCCAGCCTTAGATAGCTGCAGCTGTTAGCAAGAGAGGAGCGGCAATTCCAAGGCTGAGCATGCTTGAACTTTGCAACCACAGGATTAGAGACTATAAATCCTTGGCATTGGCCCTAGGAAGCTGCGAACTAGGACATGGCTTTAAGTACCTGAGATGCCCATCACCTGCAGCAGAACCCACCAATTTCCACACTCCTCTCAGTTAGCACATAGTCGTGCAGAAAGTGCAGCCTGAATGATTTTGGAGGAAGGGGTGCCAGGAAGTTCCCATCCCAAAGTAGCAGCTCTGCAACAAGCTCACATGTCCCCCACTCCGCTATGGGACCAGGACCCTGTGAAGACAGTGGAGTTACCTTGTGTATAACCAGTTCTGCCCAAAGCCTCTTGAAGTGTGTGGGAGTCTTTTCAATATCTTTAATGGTAGGGTGACCAGATAGCAACTGTGAAAAAACCGGACGGGGTAAGAGGTAATAGGTGCCTATATAAGAAAAAAGTCCCAAATAAACAGGACTGTCCCTATAAAAATGGGACATCTGGTCATCCTATTTAATGGGCTGTGTATAGAAGCAAAGGACCCCATTCTAGACTCTAGGAGCAAAGTGCATTCTCTGATCCACTGGTTTACTGTTGTAACAGGAAGGTCTCACATTACCTGGTGAATAAGCAACACCTCCTACAACACCTAATTTTTTCTGAGAGGCTTCCCATCCAATTACTAAATGTAAACCTGCTTCACTTACAAGGGCCGAAGGTAGAATGTTCACCAAAGCAAGGCACTTCTGAATTCAGCAGGAATTTTGGATGTGCGCAGAACACAGACAGGACTGGTATCAATATGATTACAGAACTGCAGTAAAGTGGAACAATTTTCAGCTTGTGTTATTGGAGGATATCTGGATCCATATTATAAGACTGTCCTACATAAATGAGGAAAATTGAGGTGTCTTTATTATTCTTTTGTTCCACTTTTTGTTTCTGTGGGGAATTTGCCAGTGCAATATCATTGCCTTCCTTTTAAACAAATAAAATAAATAAATAATTTTTTAAAAAAAGCAATGGCTGTTGAAAATAGCAATTCCAGTCCTAGTTAGCACTGGGAAGACCCCAGCATTTGTTGCTCAGTTTTATCCTACGTTTTCTACAGCAAATTACAGTGGATCAGTATATTTGATTTGGGAGAAATGAAGTAACAGCTGCCCAAATTGAGCCTGAGCACGCCTGAATTTTGAGGGTGTTCACATCTGGAAGGCAGGTGCTAGATTCCCTTCCTGAATATTAGATAAATCTGGAAAGGAAAAGTCAATTCCTGCTTCCACGGCTGTGGAAGTGGAAATCCTCCTATGTGCCTGGTATGGGCGGACAGTCAGCGGCAGCAGAGCCATGGATATTATTGAGCCCAGCTTCCATGGGCCTTTAACCACCCTCTCTGGGAGGTTTTCCTCTCCCCTCTGAGTCCCAGTGCTTGTACTCTCGACAGGGACTGGGTTTGCTCTGCGTCTTGCCAACACTCAATCCCCAGCCCTGCAGTAATCAAGAGGATACCAGCTAGCACTTCAGGGCGTGATCCTGCAGATCTGGGCTCAGTATTTTGATGGGACACTCCTGGACTGGACAGCTGAATGAAGGGGGCAGATCTGGAGACCAGTGGCTTGTGCTTATGCTCAGGCCAGGTATAGTGTGGTAAAAATGTAACCCACACACTCTTGAGTGAGGTGTTCTGTCCCCTCTAGTGACATCAAGACCAGTGCAGAGCTATAGCTTTAACTAATAGCCATGTGGCATTTAGCACATGCCATAGAGGCTCATTCATTTAACTCCTGAGATCCCAGGTTCAAGCCCACCCACAAATAGAAGGGATCTGTCAGAGTTACACAAGTTCCCCCGAAGCTGCCCCATCACCATGCCATATGTCTGATCTGCTGGGAAGCACCTTGAATGGCAAGAGAATTGCTCATGCTGAATGACCTATGACATATCTGGCCTCATTGTGGGCAAATTTCTATTCCATGGGCAATTCTAACATTTGTTTTCATTCTGAAGCTGAACACAAAGTCAGTTTGTTCTGGGATGAAAACTCCAAAAAGCTTCAATTTGGAAACATGAGAACATTTCATTTCAACGATTTCAGTTCAAATTTTTTACCCTCCCCAGAAAGTTTCAGATTTTGAAGAACTTTCCTGTGCTGAATCATGCCAAAAAGTCAAAGTCTCTACTTTTTTTGCAAACTGAATATCTATAAAAAAGTTTAGGTCAATCAAAATATTTAATTTTGATAGTTTTAAAATATTTTGGTTTTGGCTTTGGTTTTTCTCTCTCACACACACAAAATGTAGAACCCAAAAGTCTTTTGAATCTGAAAACCAAGATTTTTCATTTCTAAAAACATCAAAATGAAACATCTTAATTTCAGTTTCTCCAGAATTTTATATTCTGAGTTCAAAAATTCATCAAAACTGACCCTTTCCCATGCAAAGCTTTGGTTCTCAGGCGTTGGTATTTTCCAACAAGAAAATATTTTGTCAAAAAAATTCATGACCAGCTCTAGTCATTTCAATAATGTCAAGACATTGTAAGACATTATAAAATATTAAATATTATGCATAACATACATTCAAATTAACATTGCAATTAGTGTCAAAACGAAATGAAAAGAGAAAGTCAAAATGAAACATTTTTACCTTTTCAAAACAAGACATTTTGATAACATCAAAGTGCATCAACAAAGTCTCAGTTTGACACTTTCCTGTTAAAATCAGCATGTTCCCATGAAATGTTCTGATTTTGATGTAACGGCCTTTGCTGATGGAAAATGTCCTTCAAAAGTGAGAGACTAATTAGCACTGCTGAAGGAGTGGATTTGCACTGGGGCCCATTCACCCAAGGGAGCTGTCTGGAAGCCAGCACTCAGTATTTATGGAGTTGTACAGCACTCTGTGTAACAATGTTAGACCGGGGAGGTACAGATGTGGGCGTTCTGATCTCCGTATGACACAATAATCATCTGCCTTAGAACAGCCTGTTACAGCGTTGGCTGTTAAGAATTTATTGCTAATACCGTTCTTGGCACCTTTCATAATGAAGTATTAAAGAGTGCAGCTCCATCTATTAGTCATTAATTTGAATGGACCAGATTGTAAAAGGCTCAAAGACACCCAGGTGTTTACACAGAGAATAACAGATGAACTGGAGTAACTTACAAGGGAATCGTTCTACACAGGGTGGGTTCTGGTGCCATTAGGATGCCATAAAAACTTGCTCATGTGACTCATCATTACTGGGATCTCCAAAAATCCCAGTAGCCAGATTCTCCACGGCCTGGTAGAACAAGTTGGGAGGCAACTTTTCATCCCATTTCATAGGTGTAAGTGGCCAGCCAAGGAATAGGGGGCTGATTCCCCACTGCCTTAAGTGCTGAGGGGGGAGTTGTGGGGATTCTGGAGGCTAACTCAGAAGAAAGAGTTCTATCAGGCTAGACTGTGGTTTGCTACCATGCCTCTGCCTACCTATGGGCATTGAAGGACTAGGACTTCGGAAACCTGGTCTACATTCCTGTCTTGCCTAAGGTCACTCAGCAGGCCAGTGGCTAAGTCACTTCACTGTTATGTGCCTCAATTTCCCCACCTGCCAGCTTTGGTTAATGATCCCGACCTCTCTTCATAAAGAGCATTGAGATATCACTGCACAACAGTTCAGGACAAGAAGAGAATGAGGAAGCAGAATGCAATGGTCTAAATCAGAGCAGGACATTCCACCCAGAGATCTCAAAGTGGGCAGTCACACTCCAGCCCAGAGGTGGCTGCATTTCAGTGGCAGGGGAAGCAAGCTATGTATATGGAGCCTGCGCTGACCGCAGAGGGCTGTTGTAATTGTTCACTCAGATAATGTTCCGAGAGTGCTTGAGAGGGGTTGTCTAAGAACAGTACATTTTTATTATTTCTCTGTTTTCTGGGCTGGTGCTACCTGGGCCATGATAGGATAGGCTTCCCTATCTCTTCCTTTCCATGGTACCCTGCAGGGCCAACTCTAGTGAGGAGAGAAGAGTCCAGGCTGCATGGCCCATTCATGAGGCTGCCTATGGGGGACTGGCAGGGAGGGGTTCTTTCTCACTAGGGTGGTTGTTTTGTGGGGCCTGGCCCAGAGGAGAACAGGACTGAGGCTGGCTGCCCTTTGCAAAGGTCAGAGGACACTGGCCAGAGGGTGACAGTGACCTCTTCTCACTGTTGAGCCAGCAAGTGTTGAGTTCTGTAGAGGCACCGTATCCTGGCTCCCCTGTTCCCCCCACTCCACTAACCTTCCAGGTCCTCATCCCTTCTATATCCCTCTTCCTATTCCCCCAAGTCCCACAATATCCCCAGCCTCCACCCCAAGTCCCCACAACCCACCCCTCACTGCCTGCCATTGCACTCCCCCATCCCCAGAATGGCCTGATCTCTTGTCATGTTACTAACCAGATTACCACAAAGAGACAGACCCCAATATTCAGGATGTTCTTTCCTCATGGGCTGCACAGAGCAGTCACTGACCCCCTCGAGGGAATTGTGCCCATGTGGTGGGGCAGCTGCCCCACTTCTGGAACAAAGAAGTAAAAGCAGCCCTGGAAGGGGCTCCAGCTGGGAAGAAGGCAAAAGGGAGGAATAGCTCAGTGGTTTGAGCACTGGCCTGCTAAACACATGGTTGTGAGTTCAGTTCTTGAAGGGGGCATTTAGGAGTCTAAAACAAAAATCTGTTGGATGATTTAGTGGGGGATGGGGCTGGATTTGAGCAGGTAATTAGACTAGATAGTCTCCTGAGGCCCTTTCCAATCCTGATGTTTTATGATTCTAAAAGCAACCCTGGAGAGGGCTTAGGTTGTGAAAGGGCTGATTGAGAAAGCTGCCACAGCTGGACCTTATAAGAGGGCTGTGGGCCAGGAGCTGGCAGAGGTTTCCCTCCATCTTTGAAGGGAGAAGGATGTGGCTACCTTAGAGGAAGGTATCTGAAGTAGAGCAGAACAGGGGTGGGGAATAAGGCAAAGGGAGCTGGGGAGCCCAAGGCTGCATGCCCTAGAGAGTTGGGGGCTCCCTGGGAGGGGATATCCAGAGCATGGGGGTATTGCTGGGAGACAGCACCCCAAGGCAAAGGGGCAGTAGGGTCTAGGAGAAATGGGGGCCCTAAAGCAGGCAAGACACCAGCCACCAAGAGGTGCTCAGGACCTGAAACAAGCTGATGACCAGCAGGAGGTGCTGCACTGGTGAGTCATTGCCTCACTATAGCCCAGTAATGGGGGGAGATGTTAGTCTAAAGTGGGATCAAGGCTCTTACACAAACCTTGATTAAAACTCCCAGCATTTCCACCTTCATATACATGGGATTTAAAGAATGAATCACCTAATAGCATCTCTGCTGCCTAGAATAAACCTCCTATGTGCCTTGTCAGAATAGAGGGAGCTCCAGGGCCAAGCAGCCAGGCTTGCTGACAGGGTATGCAGTCATTCAGGGCTTCCTGTGGCCCCAGAATAAAGGGGTTTTAAACCCCAAGCCCAGACATCCCCTTCCCAGGGTCCCTCTGCTGTAGACCAGTAAGACAGAGCGTGACACTGCACTGGGAAGGAGCCTTAGATTTTAAGCCTTGAAGGGAGAACACGGGCCAGAGAACTTCACCCTGTGATTCTTGCATCCAAACTGTATCTTGTTACAGCACATATAATTTACAAAGACATTCAATCTGGCTGTAGAGATTGACAACAATGCCTCCACAGCCTAACTTCTCAGCAGTAGATCTCAAAGTGCTTTAAATGGGAGGGCAGTGTCATTACAGTATTGTTGCCAGCAAGTTAAAGTAGTATGAGCTGGGAGAATGGACTACCAGGTGGATCAAAAGCTGGCTAGATTGTCTGGTTCAACAGGTAGTGATCGATGGTTACATGTCTAGTTGTGAGCTGTTATCAAGTGGAGTGCCCCATGGGTTGGTCCTAGGGCTGGTTTTGTTCAATATCTTCATTAATGATCTGGAGGATGGCGCGGATGCACCCTCAGCAAGTTTGCAGATGACACTAAACTGGGAGGAGTGGAAGATATGCTGGAGGGTAGGGACAGGATACAGAGAGACCTAGTCAACTTAGAGGATTGGGCCAAAAGACATTTGATGAGGTTCAACAAGGACAAGTGCAGAGTCCTTGTTGAACCTCATCAAATGTTGCTTCACAGGAAGAAGATAAAAACTGCCCCCCTGCCTAACAAAAAACATTAGAATACGTGGAGAAGGGGTGAATCCGCTGCTGATCCCTGCAGGCTGAAACCCGGAAGCCTGAGCTTGCAGGAATGCAAGATATAAACCAGAAGTGAGCCCCAGGACTGCTGAGTCCTGCCCTCACCATCACAAGTAACCCAGGGATTTATTACATGCACCTGGCACTGGGATGTGCTACTAAATCACAGAGGTGGCACTTGGCAGCTCCTGTCTAAATGACTACCTGAGAGGCAGCATAGTGGTGAATCAAGCCCGCAACACCTTCCCATTGTACCTTACCATGCATGTATCTGGAGCAGTTGGAAGAATAATTGGCAGATGAAAACAGAAACCTTTGCTAAGAGCGCTGTGGGTGAGACAATGGCTCACTTACAAACCTGTGCTGCTGGAACATCACCACTAGCATTTCTAGCAGGCTCAAGTTCTCCAAAGAGCCCTAGGCTGGGCTGCCTCCGTGGCAGAGACTCCCATGCTGCCTTGGAAAGGGTTATCCAAAGGTGTTAGAAAGTTAGGAAGGGTGAAGTTAAGGTGCCTTTGTTAAAACTAACTCTGCTTCCCCTTCCCTGTCTGACCCCCACCTCACCGGGGTCATGGGTAAGGCACTACACTCCATATTCTTCATAGAGGGATGCCATAATCAGATCATAATAATAATTATGATATATTTTCTGCAAGATAGGTCATGTGAGGTATAATTGAAAAGATTATGATTTACTGAATATAATCATCCTACCTGTACGCATGTATCATTGCTGAAGTTAGGAATAATGTCTATTATCTGTGTCAAGTATCGTGGGGATAGCCGTGTTAGTTTGTATCCACAAAAACAATAAGGAGTCCTGTGGCACTTTATAGGCTAACAGATTTATTTGGGCATAAGCTTTAAAGGGTAAAACCCCCACTTCTTCAGATGCATGGAGTGAAAATGACAGATGCAGGCATTGTTATACTGACACATGAGGAGAACTGAGTTACCTCACAAATGGAGAACCAGAGTTGACAGGGCCAATTTAATCAGGGTGGATGTAGTTCACTCCCAATAATTGATGAGGAGGTGTCAATTCCAGGAGAGGGAAAGTTGCCCAGTCCCTATTCAAGCCCAAATTAATGGTGTTAAATTTGCAAATGAATTTTAGTTTTGCTGTTTCTCTTTGATGTCTGTTTCTGAAGTTTTTTTGTTCAAGTATGGCTACTTTTAAATCTGTTATAGACTGTCCAGGAAGATAGAAGTGTGTTTTTGTATGTTACCATTCTTGATGTCCAATTTCTGTCCATTTATTCTTTTATGTAGATACTATCCGGTTTGGCCAATGTACATGGCAGAGGGGCATTGCTGGCACATGATAGCATATATCACATTAGAAGATGTGCAGTAGAATGAGCCCCTGATGGTATGGCTAATGTGGTTGGGTCCTCTGATGGTGTCGCTAGAGTAGATATGGGGACAGAGTAAGCAACAAGGTTTGTTACAAGGATTGGTTCCTGGGTTAATGTTTCTGTGGTGTGGTGTGTAGTTGCTGGTGACTATTTGCTTCAGATTGTGGGGCTGTCTGTAAGCAAGGCTTGGTCTGTCTCCCAAAGTCTGTGAGAGTGAGGGATTGTTTTCCAGGATAGGTTGTAGATCATTGATGATGTGCTGGAGAGTTGTTAGCTGAGGCCAGTATGTGATGGCTAGTGGTATTCTGTTATTTTTCTTGTTGGCCTTTGACTTAAGGGTACTGTCCTGTAGTAGATGAACTTCTGGATAGTTCTGAGTGGACTACATCTACCCTGATTGAATTGACCCTGTGAATACTGGTTCTCCACTTGTGAGGTAACTCCCTTCTCTTCATGTGTCAATATAACCATCTGTCATTTTCACTCCATGCATCTGAAGAAGTGAGTTTTTTACCCATGAAAGCTTATGCTCAAATAAATCTGTTAGTCTTTAAGGTGCCAGCAGATTCCATGTCTATGTATCTATTACAAATGTATTTACATATGGCGAATGCCCACTAGGCAGAACACACTCAGTCTAGATGGCTGGCTAGGAAGGGCCCATTCAGCTTAAAGGGCCATTAGGAGAAAACAATAGACTATATAAGAAGCTCATCTCCCAATGGGGTGTGTGTGTGTGAGGATGGGGTGTTCCTGAGGACACTTCTAATGATTAGTGGGGGATAGCTACTGTGACACTACATGGACATGTGACCAGCTCACCTGGCACTTGACTCCATCTTGGGATACCAGTGTTTTTCCACTGACCGGTGTGGGAACCAAGCTTTGAAACAAAGGGTTCTCACCCTATGAAAAAGCTATATAAGGCAGTGAATATCATTGAGGTTCTTCATTGACTCCTCATCCAAAGATACTCCTAGGACCACCTGAGGAACAAAGGCTGAACCAGGGGAAATATTGGACCCAGGTTAAAGGGATTTTTTGCCTGTGAATGAAACAAATGGGGATTTTCAGCTGTAAACCTGCACAGCGTGCCTCTTAAGAGCCTGAAGCCTGCTTCCATCATCATTTAGGGTGAGAATTTGCTGTTCATATCCAATCTATGTAGTGTATTAAGCTTAGTTTCCATGTTTTGTTTATTTGCTAGGTAATTTGCTTTGATCTGTTTGATATTCCTTATAATAACTTAACATCTTTCTTTTGTAGTTAATAAATTTGTTTTTGCTTTGTCTAAAATCAGGGTGTGTGTAAATCATAACTCGGGGCAGAAAGCTGTTGCATATTCTTCTCCACCATGAGGGATGGGGCAAATTTCATGTGCTTACTCTGTACAGTTCTTTGTGCAGCACACAACGGCATAATTTTGGATTTACACTCCAGAGAGGAGGAATTGGGAGGGGTCCTAGCTGTGCCTCCCCATGCAGAGCTGATCACAGCAACTAGGTATGTCCCCATGTGTATGTGTGCTGGTGAAAGTGCAAGCTGGAGCCTGAAAGAGGGCTTGGCAGGCTGGTCACAGCAGTATGATCTGAGAAGAAGCCCAAGCTGTGAGTCAGGAGGGCTCAGTGGTACCCTAGTTCTAAGGAGGCATCCTGGGGGTAACCCATTACACTAGATACCTTAAATATTACAGCAGCAACCAGATGGAAATGTGGACACTTATTGCTTCCTTTCTATTCTCAGATAGGAGCAGAGAGCCAAACTGGAGTCCATCTGGAGCCCAAGTGAACAATAAGGGAAGGTTACCCCATGGATCTCTGCTATCTCAGGTGGAGGGTGAGAGCAGGGGCACCACTCAAAGATGACAAGGAAGATAGCTAATGTAATGCCAGTATTTAGAAAGGACTCTAGAGGTGATCCCAGCAATTACAGACCGTTAAGTCTAATGTCCGTACTGGGCAAATTAGTTGAAACAATAGTAAAGAATAAAATTGTCAGGCACATAGAACAGCATAAATTGTTGGACAAGAGTCAACATGGTTTCTGTAAAGGGAAATGATATCTTACTAATATATTTGAGTTCTTTGAAGGAGTCAACAAACATGTGGACGTAGTGTACTTAGATTTCCAGAAAGCCTTTGACAAGATCCCTCACCAAAGGCTCTTATGTAAATTAAGTTGCCATGGGATAAGAGGGAAGATCCTTTCATGGATTGAGAACTGGTTAAAAAGACAGGGAACAAAGGATAGGAATAAATGGTAAATTTTCAGAATGGAGAGAGGTAACTAGTGATGTTCCCCAGTGTCAGTCCTAGGACCAATCCTATTCAACTTATTCATAAATGATTTGGAGGAAGGGACAAACAATAAGGTGGCAAAGTTTGCAGATGATACTAATCCATTCAAGATACATAAGACCAAAGTAGATTGTGAAGAACTTCGAAAAGATCTCACAAAACTAAGTGATTGGGCAACAAAATGGCAAATGAAATTTAATGTGGATAAATGTAAAGTAATGCACATTGGAAAAAATGACCCCAACTATACATACAATATGATAGGGGCTAATTTAGCTACAACTAATCAGGGCTGGTGCAAGGATATTTTGCACCCTAGGCAAAACTTCCACCTTGGCCCCTCCCCTCAGGGAGTCCTGCAGCAGCTCTCCGCCACCCTCCCCACAGGGAACTCTGCAGCAGCTCCTCCTCGGCCCGCCCCAGCTCACGTCCGCTCCACCACCTCCCCGAGCGTGCTTTTTGGCACCCCCAACCACGTGGCACCCTAGGCAGTTGCCTAGTTTGCCTAGTCGTTGCACCGGCCCTGAAACTAATCAGGAAAAAGATCTTAGAGTCATCGTGGATAGTTCTCTAAAGACATCCACACAGTGTGCAGCAGCAGTCAAAAAAGCAAATAGGATGTTAGGAATAATTAAGAACGGGATAGACAATAAGACAGAGAATATCTTATTGCCCTTATATAAATCCATGGTGTGCCCACATCTTGAATACTGCATACAGATAGTCTCCTCATCTCAAAAAGAATATATTGGTATTAGAAAAGGTTCAGAGAAGGGCAACTAAAATGATTAGAGGTTTGGAACAGGTTCCATAGGAGGAGAGACTAAAGCAGCTAGGACTTTTCAGCTTGGAAAAGAGGAGACTTAGGGGGAATATGATAGAGGTACATAAAATTATGAGTGGTGTGAGGAAAGTGAATAAGGAAAAGTTATTTACTTGTTCCCATAATATAAGAACTAGGGGCCACCAACCGTAATTAATGGCAGCAGGTTTAAAACAAATAAAAGGAAGTTCTTCACACAGCACACAGTCAACCTGTGCAACTCCTTGTCTGAGAAGGTTGTGAAGGCTAGGAATATAACAGGGTTTAAGAGAGAACTAGATAAATTCATGGAGGTTAAGTCCATTAATGGTTTTTAGCCAGGATGGGTAAGGAATGGTGTCCTTAGCCTCTGTTTGTCAGAGCAGAGTGGTAGATGGCAGGAGAGAGATCATTTGATCATTAAGTGTTAGGTTCACTCACTTCGGGGCACCTGGCATTGGCCGTTGTCGGTGGACAGGATACTGGTCTGGAGGACCTTTGATCTGATCCAGTATGACCGTTCTTATGTACATGCTGTTTAGTAGCAGGGCAGGAAAGCAGGGTCTCCAGAGCAGTTCCAGAGCCTCCACACAGATGACCCAAACCTCCCACGGAACTCTTGGGATCCATATGGTTAGAGTGGCCTGTCTTTTCTGATGTCCTGGCGCTTCTTCTCCCATCAGAGCCCCCATCCTGGGGGAGTGTTCACTGGAGGGGACGGCACCCTAACCTGAGAAACACAGAGGGCCTCCAGCTTCTCTTGACATCAGTGTGAGCAGCTGGTGCTCAGCACACCTCAGCCTTCAAGTAAAGCTCTTAGCCTTTGGAGGCAAGAGTGCCCTAGATCCAATAGCCAGGACACATGGAGCAGATAGGCAGCAGAGGATCTCTGGACAGCAACTCAGCTCCAGGCAGCACAACCTAGCCTAAGAACCACAGGATGCCCTCAGTGGTGAAAGCACAGGTTAAGGACTATTTAGAAAAGCTGAACATGCATGAGTCCAGAGCTAATGCATCCGAGGGTGCTGATAGAATTGGCTGAAGTGATTGCAGAGCCACTGGCCATTATCTGTGAAAACTCATAGTGATCAGGGGAGGTCCCAGATGGTAGGAAAAAGGCAAATGTAGTGCCCATCTTTAAAAAAAGGGAAAAGGAGCATTCGGGGAAGTACATGCCAATCAGCCTCACTTCAGTCCCTGGAAAAATCATGGAGCAGGTCCTCAAGGAAACCATTCTGAAGTGCTTTGAGGAGAGGAAGGTGATCAAGAACAGTCAACATGGATTCACCAAGGGCAAGTCATGCCTGACCAACCTGATTGCCTTCTATGATAAGATAACTGGCTCTGTGGATACGGGGAAAGCAGTGGATGTGATACATCTGGACTTTAGCAAAGCTTTTGATACAGTCTCCCACAGTATTCTTGCCAGCAAGTTTAAAAAGTATGGATTAGATGAATGGACTATAAGGTGGATAGAAAGCTGGCTAGATCGTTGGGCTCAATGGGTAGTGATCAATGGCTCGAAGTCTAGTTGGCAGCTGGTATCAAACGGAGTGCCCCAGGGGTCAGTTCTGGAGCCTGTTTCATTCAACATCTTTAACTGTCTTGATGATGGGATGAATTGCACCCTCAGCAAGTTCACAGATGACACTAAAATGGGGGGAGAGGTAGTTATGCCAGAGGGTAGGGAATAGGGTCCAGAGTGACATAGACAAATAGGAGGATTGGGCCAAGAGAAATCTGATGAGATTCAACAAAGGACAAGTGCAGAGTCCTGCACTTAGTACGGAAGAATGCCATGCACCACTAAAGCCTGGGGACCAACTGGCTAAGCAGCAGTTCTGCAGAAAAGGACCCAGGGATTACAGTGGATGAGGAGATGGATATGAGTTAGCAGTGTGCTCTTGTTGCCAGAAAGACTAATGGCATATTGGGCTGCATTAGTAGGAACATTGCCAGCAGTTTGAGGGGAAGTGATTATTTGGCATTGGTGAGGCCACAGCTGGAGTACTGCATCCAGTTTTGGGTCCCCCACTACAGAAAGGATGTGGACAACTTGGAAAGAGTCCAGCAGAGGGCAATGAAAATGATCAGGGGGCTAGGTTGGACCAGATGACCTCCTGAGGCCTCTTCCAATCCTAACCCTCTATGATTCTATGCCAATTGAGTGATCACATGAGCACAGTGATCTCCAGGCTGTCCAAGCTCCAAGGGACACAGAGCCACACAGAACAACTGAGAGCTACAGGAGCTTCTCCTGCTAGCCCTGTAGGCCTTGCTGTACCTCCACCAGCCCTTCCATGGGATGCTACACAACATGTATCTCTGGAGGGCATTCTCCCTTCACTGGTGTTTTCAGCTCCAGGTAGTTCAGCAGATGATCACTATGTATGACCCTCCAGCTACACCCCACTTCTCCCAGTGCCAGTATCACCACACCATTGCCTGGAGTGCCAGGATGACCTGCCTACCGAAAAGGTGCGGGGAGAAAGGACACCAGAGAGGCTGTAATAGTCCTTACCAGAGAGATGAATCAGGATTCAGTTTATCACCATCCCCACACAGAGCCTTTGGTCCCATTCCTCCATAAACACTCTGGCCTCTCAGGTAAATACAATGCATTCTAGTGAGGCAGCACCCAGCCTGTGCCCCACCCTCTCCAAACTCAGTGCCCTTTCCCCAAGGTGATAGTGTCTCCTCATAGACTCATAAAGTCTATGACTTTAAGGTCAGAAGGGACCATTATGATCATCTAGTCTGACCTCCCACACAATGCAGGCCACAGAATCCCACCCACCTACTCCTGCAATAAATCTCCAACATGTCTGAGCTACTGAAGTCCTCAAATCATGGTTTAAAGACTTCAAGGTGTAGAGAATCCTTCAGCAAGTGACCTGTGCCCCACACTGCAGAGGAAGGCAACCCTCCCCACCCCAGGGCCTCTGCCAATCTGCTCTGAAGGACCTTCCTGACCCAAAATATAGCAATCAGCTAAACCCTGAGCATGTGGGCAAGACAAGGCAGCCAGACACCCAGGAAAGAATTCTCTGTAGTAACTCAGATCCCACCCCATCTAACATCCTATCACAGGCCATTGGGCATATTTACCACTAATAGCCAAAATTACACTATCCCATCATACCATCTGCTCCATAAACTCATCAAGCTTAGTTTTGAAGCCAGATAGGTTTTTTGCCCTCAGTGCTCCCCTTGGAAGGCTGTTCCAGAACTTCACTCCTCTGATGGTTAGAAACCTCCATCTAATTTCCAGTCTAAACTTCCTGCTGGCTAGTTTATATCCATTTATTCTTGTGTCCACATTGGTATTGAGCTTAAATAATTCCTCTCCCTCCCTGGTATTTATCCATGATTTATTTGTAGAGAGCAATCCTATCCCCCTTCAGCCTTCTTTTAGTTAGGCTAAACAAGCCAAGCTCTTTGAGTCTCCTTTCATAAGACAGGTTTTCCATTCTTTGGATCATGCTAGTAGCCCTTTTCTGTACCTGTTCCAATCTGAATTCATCCTTCTTAAACATGGGAGACCAGAACTACACACAGTATTCCAGATGAGGTCTCACCAGTGCCTTGTATAATGATACTAACACTCACCTGCTGCTCCTTTGTGGAGCTATTTACACCCCCCCCCCCAGCACTTCTACAATCCTCCCCTCTCTAGAGGAAGCCAACCTCTGAGAGGATTGGTTCATTGGAGTTAGCAGCTTTAGGGTTCTGGGGTTTGTCCCTCCCCGTGTGACCACTCGCTCTGCACCTGTAACACACACTGAACGCTGGGGGAAGTTTCAATGGTCTTGCGGGCAGGTGTTCAGCTGAAGCATATCTGTGTGATGCTGTGGAATTAGCACAACCCACTCGACTCCCACTGATGGCAGCTAAAATACCTCTGGAAACCCAGGGCAACATTTCCCTCTCAGCGCTGCCCTCTGTGTGTCTGGCTCTGGTCCCTAGCATGTTAGTTTCCTTTGGGGGGAAGGGAGTGAGCAATGGAGACCCGCCTCAAGGATCAGATTGGAGCCAGAGTTAAGGGAATGGCACCCAAAGAGTTAAGCCAGACCCATGGCCTTTGGTGTTCTCATTCCACCCTGCTAGAGGTGCAAGCAGCAGCAGGTTGGCAGTAGTCAAGGTAGAGGAGGAAATTTCAATCCCTGAGATTCCCCAGGAGCTGGGAACAGCCTGGGGAGCGGGACAGCAGCTGGCTTGCAATGGCCCCCTGCAGCGCCTGTACTGAGAAACCAGCCTGAACTCTTACACCAAATGCTCCCCAGGCTTTGAGGCTCCCAGAGGGCTGGTGTTGCTTTCAGCTGGGTGCTGGAGACATTTCCAGGGCTGTCAAAGAAGCCTCCTTCCTATTCCTAACCTAAAGGGGGTCCTGCCTAGGGAAACAATAGCTGTGCCCCCTTTATTCACTGCCTTATATCTTTAAAAAGCCATAACGATACATAGCTCTTTGCACTGCTAGAACTCAAAGCACTTTACAAAGGAGGAAGGGAACCTTTATCTCCAACTCACAGATGTGGAAACTGAGGCACAGGGTGGTGAAGAGACATGCCGAAGGTCACCCAGCTGGCCAGTGACAAAGCTGGGCATAGACCCCCAGATCGCATGAATCCCAGTCTACTGCTCTGCTCACTAGATCATACTGCCTCCCAGCAATTACCCCTGTAGCTCCACTGGCTTTACACCAGCTGAGAATCTAGCCTCCTGAAGTCAAGGAAGTGACAGCAGTTTACACCAGCTGAGGATCTGGGCTTTGTGGCTTTGGCTGAAGACATGTGAGCTGCATTTTCCAACAGAGGCCACTAATTAGTGTGCCTCTGGTTTTGGACACTTGGCTCTTCCCCACCAGGGTTGCTCAGCATGGCAAATTCTGCCTGATGGTCATCGACATTAGCAGTGTTCAGCAGCTGTGGGACTCAGGCTCCGATCTCCCAAACTCCCTATAAATCAGTAGCCACATAGGGAAAATTCAGGCAAGGGGATTTCCCTCCTTCTCCCCTCCCGCCCCAGTTTTTGCTCTTTGCTAGAGAAATGGCCCTGTACAGCCTTTAACAGAACATTCAGGTGAAGTTACACTTTAACAAAAAGAATTTTCCTCACTCTGGTTTGTTGGATTTGAAGTCCAACAGTGGTTAACAAAACCAAGCCATTCTAACCAGCCTTTCCCCTGTCGGTTACATGTTCTTCACTCCCTTGGCACAGATGGTGTTAGCCTACCTGATCTTCAGTCATCAAGAGAGTCTTACAGGAAGAAAGGACAGAGAAGACCTGATCTCTGTCCTCATATTTTGAATTGGCTTGATTTCCCCCTGCCCCCCATCATCACTCATCTTCCTCTCACCAGCCCCAGCTTTGCTTGTGTGAGTTTCAGTGTCAGTAACCACTGTTCCCCCAGGCCACAAGCAGGCAGGGAGAAATGGCTGTAACTGTTGTGGTTCCGTGACCTTTTCCTGGCCCTCTAGGCTGGGTAAATTTCACTCAGTCACCCCTGCTGCCTTGATTTCCTGGTTGTTTTGTGCTGACCAGATGTGCCAGAGAACTTAGAGCTGGGAAAGGCCATACAGAGTCTATCCCCGCCACTCCCAAAGCACATTGAGCTAATGCATAATAGTTATGCTGCCCCATAGCCACTAGCATTTGGTGTGGTGCAGGTTTAAACAGAACAATGTGGCATCCACGCCACCACTTGGGAGACAATTGCACAGCCTCAGTGATTGCCCTGTCAGGAATTTCCCCTGCTAGCTGTCAGTTTCCCTTAGATACATGCCCTTAGATCACACTCCCTCAGTCCTTTCAATCCAGGCTTAGAGACAGTCAACATGCTGGACTCCTCCCCCCCTTGCTAAGTGCTCTCTCTCTCTCTCTCTGAGAAGAAATGAGAGAGAGAGAGAGAGAGAGAGAGCAAGAGAGAGAGAGAGAGAGAGAGAGAGAGAGAGAGGAAATTAACTCTTTGAGGGCTGGTTGCTGAGCTCAGTTACTTTGGAGGTGACTCCACTGCACTGTGCCTACTGGAGAGCCAGGAGGACTTGCGCATTGGTTTCTCTGCCTGGAACTCCCTGGGAGGGCTTGGGGCACTCTGCACTGAGGCAAATTGCTCTTGGGATGGGTGGAAAGGTGGTGGTGGAGGGGGCTGAATCTTGGCCCTGCCTCCTCCCACCTGTTTCTGGGTGAATCGACCTGCTTATGTGGGCAGATAGGCCCACAAAAGGGAAAGAGGCCGCTTAGCCCCAGCCCTGTGCTGGGCTCCAGCATATCACAGTCTGGGCCCTTGATTTCAGGGGAGTGACTAGGGTTGCCAACTTTCTAATCACACAAAACTGAACACTCCTGTCCCGCCCCTTCACTGAGGCCCCACCCTTCCCTTCTCCAAGGCCTTGCCCCCACTTACCCCATCACCCCTCCATCACTTGCTCATTCTCCCTCCCTCACTTTCACTGGGATGCAGCAGGGGGTTTGGGTGCGAGGGGCTCTGGGCTGGGAGTCCAGGCTCTGGCTGGGGCCAGAAATCAGGAGTTCGGGGTGCAGGAGAGGGCTCCAGGCTGGGGCAGGGGGTTGGCGTGCGGGGGTGTGTATGTGAGCTCTGGGGTGGGGCCAGGAATGAGGGGTTTGGGTACCGGAGGGAGCTGGAGCAGAGGGTTGGGGTGTTGAGCAGGCTTTGGGAGGGAGTTTGGGTGTGCGAGGGGACTCTGGGCTGGGGCAGGGGGTTGGGGTGCAAAAGCGGGTTTGGGGTGTGGGGGCCTGGCAGCACTTATCATGGCTCCCAGGAAGCAACCACCAGGTCCCAGGTCACCAGGGTCATGGATGCTCCATGCACCGCCAATGGAAGCTGCGGACCGGCCCTTGGGACAGGGGCAGTGCATGGATCCTCAGTGGCCGCCCATGTGTCAAGGGGCTGCAGGGATCTGGCGGCCGCTTCCAGGAGCCATGCAGAGCCAAGGCAGGCATCCTTAGCCCCAGGCCGCTGCTCAGCTGCTGACTGGACTTTTAATGGCCCAGTTGGCAGTGCTGACCTGAGCTGCCAGGGTCCCTTTTTCATGGGGCATACTGGTTGAAAACCAGATGCCTGGGAACCCTAGGAATGACTGTGGTCTGAGGTGAGAACTGGGTCTACAAACTGCCCCTCATTGTGAGCTCAAAGGGAAGCCACATGCAACAGCTCCTACAGTGCATACCCTGCTGATGGGAAACAGTACAAAAAGGAGCCGGCAAAAAAAGTCATATTGAGATAACGCAGAGGATTATGGGAACAACAGGCAAAATGGAACCTGAAATTAACAAACCAACATTGGTGTGCTGGCTGTTAGGCCTAACTGGGGGACAAACTAATGAGGGCAAAGGCTGTTCCACTCATCATTCCCTTTTGGATCCTTAAAGAAAGAGATGGGGAGGGAACAGATAAAAGACCAGAAGAGGGTTGCTGGAGCAAGCTTCACCATCGTGGCTCCCACCCCACATTTCCTGGGATCTTGGACCTTCTTTATCCTAAAACAATGAGCTGTGTTGACTGGGCCAGGCCAGCGAGCAGGACCCAGATGACAGCACCACATCTACTGGCTCCAGCTGACGCCCAAACACCCCACGAGATGAAACGGGATCGGACTTAGCTCAAGCCCTACTCAACTAACTTTTCTTGTCTCCAAAGGACAGTTCTCACATCTTTGACGCCATCTAAGCAGGCTGTGGTCGCTGTATTCCAAACCTTGCAGAACAGTTAAGTGCTGCCCAGTGCCTAGATTGTGTTAACACCTTTGGCCCATTTGTTTCATATAAATTAATATAATCTTCCATCACCCTACCCCGTGCATAGTCATTTACACTAGGCAGGTAGGCAGCAATTTTCTCTACAATGGGATCCTCTTTTCCATACCAGGACCCTCCCCCCACACCCCATCTAGCCAGAGTCCCTCCCAGTTGGCCACATGGGAATGGTGGGGCTCAGAACCCATGCTCCAGAGCTGAGTATGTGTATAAAGCTTCCAGTCTGTTCTGGGTGTGTTTCACAGCTGCCCGGCACTGGAGTACATGTTGTCACAGAGCAGAGCAATGAAAAATTGTGCCTGACGGCTTTGAACTGGGCCTGTGCCACCGACGTCAACAGAAGTTTAGCCACTGATTTCACTGGGTGCAAGATCAAGCAGCCAGCCTTCCCTCTTAAACCAATGCCTCCAGCCCCTTCATCACAGCTTGTTGTGGTTCTTTCCAGTCCCTGAAACTTAGCACCATCGCCCTGGCACAGAGGTAGACATATTGGTAACGTAGTTTATACACCCCAGGCCACATGCAATACAACAAACCAAAGCGCACTGGCTTTTCTTCTTGTTGTTAAAGTGCCAATACCAAGCTTTATTGTGCTGGGTAGCTAGTGTGATAGCTTTGCCAGTTCATCATTAACAAGGCTAGTGTTTAACGAGGTACCTGTTTTGGGGCTATGTTTGCTCAGGAGCCCAGGCTTCAGACATGATTAAAAAAGCGGCTGGCTAAAGATTAAGAACAGTCAGGTTTTATTTTCTGTTGATTTCTTGGCTGGGAACGAACCACTCAGCTCATTCCCTGTGTTGTGATAGTTCAGAACAAGCTTGAGAAAGTGCTCTCAAGCCACAAGGGGTCAGATTCTTACTGCTAATGGCCATGTTTTCACAAACCAAGGGGCTAAGTTGTGCTTGTCAGCTCTGCACAGAAAGCACAGCCAGGTTGGCTGCAAACAGGTGACTACATGCAGCCGCAAACTCTGCATAATCAGCAGCATGTATGTGCCCCAGGGACGATATAGGCACCTCTACATGAGAATTAAACTCCCTGGGCTAAATCCTGATGTCAGTTACCCCCTGTGTAAAACTAGAGTGATGACGTGAAAGTCTCCAGAACGACTGCAGATTTACACTGGTGTAATTGGATCAGAATCTGAACCTTTTAGGTCCGCGTTCAAGAAAGGACTTCAGCATGTGCTCAACTTTAAACATCTGCTTAAGACTCAGTTGGAATCCATGGCACTTAAGCCTGTGCTTAAAATGAAGCCGGGACTTCAGCAATTTTCTGATCAGAGCTGGGTTCCTGGCCTTAGACGCCAGGGTTTTGTTTGGAACTAAACTGAAATGCAAGACTTGATTCTCTTCTCATTTCCCTGAGTGTAAATCAGGGTTAGCACCAGGGGAGACAACCGGCTATTTTATACTAGTGTGAGATGAGAATCAGGCACGATGAATCAAAACCCTTCTAGACATGTCTAGACAGGGCCAACCCTAGCTATTCTGGGGCCCTATGCAGCCCCCCCACAGGGGGTGTGAGTAAGGCCCCATGCCTCTGTGGGTGGAAGAGTGGTGGAGGGGGCTAGCCCCAGGCCACAGTGGGTGGGGGCAGGCCCAGGCTTCTGCGAGGGCTACTGGGGGGACTAGCCTGCAGGCCTCCATTGGGGGGGAGTCAAGTCTCGGGGGGGGGCTGGCTTGGGAGGCAGGGGGGAACCACCCCCCAGTACTCACTGGCGGCATAGCTGAGGCCGGGTTGCTGCACTTCCTGCTGCTGGTGACTAAAAGCCGGGCCCTGATGCAGAGCTCAGAGGAATGGGGGCGGGGCTGGGGCAAAGCAGGGGCGGGAGGAAGCGGGGCTGGGGCAGGGGCCCTGGGGAAGGGCTGGAGCAGCACAGAGCTGCGCAGGGCACCAGGAAATGTGGTGCCCCAAATTTCCTGGTGCCCTACGCAGGTGCGTGCTTTGTATATGGGTAAGGATGGCCCTGCTGGCAACCAGTCCTCCAATGCTATTTTCTTGCCGTAGCCACACCCCATTCTGACACTAGTCCCCTTTGACCAAATGACTAGGAAAATCTAACCAGCATGAGTAGCACTTGACTGATGGAAGTCACAGGAGTCACTTGCTGGCCCATGAACAAAGATTAAAAAAAAACATTGATTGGTCTAGAGAATTGACTTATTCAGAGGTCCAGCCAATCTGAAACCAATTTGTTCATAAAAATAGCGCATACAAAAATTCATTGTTCTTTGATGAACAAGCAGATTTCTGATTGGCTGATTTCTTTCAGAAGAGGGGTGGTCAAAACCCAGAGATGGATCCCAATTCCGGGGCTCGGCCCCATCTCTGGGACATTGCGGGGAGGTGTGGGATACAAAACCAGCAGCACAAGGGATTGACCTGACTTCCTTTCCCAGAGAGCTCTTTCAGTCTTAGTTCACTTGGGCTCAACTCCACCACCCCATTTCCCCAAAATCCCTATTTGGAGGAAACCCACATGCCATCCACCCACAGACCTAGTTAATGAACCGAGGTGCTCGGCCAGCATCTGGGGATGCCCCGACCATGTCTCTCTCCCATTCTCTGCTTCAGAAATGTGTGTGTGGGGGGGTCTATACGTATAGATATTATTTCCCTTGTTCTGCATGGTTATTTGGTCTCTTTTGTTCAGTACATAATTTCAAATTTCCTGAGCCTCACAAATGACAGTTAGGTAGCTGAATATTATTGTTATTAGTTTTCAACCTTTTTTTTGTTTTTATGATTAGTATTTTGATTTATTTAAATATATATATATATATATATATATTTCTGCCCCTCCCCCTGCTCCGATCAGTCCCCATTGCTCCAATTCCTCCCCACCCCCATTCCTCCCCACCCCCAACCCTGCTCAGTTTTTGCCCTTGATTTTTTGCTTGGCCGATATGTAGGGCAGCACCGTCTGGGTGCTTTTGTCCGACACGGTCTGTGTGCTGCTGTTTCTCATCAGTTTCCGTTGCTGCGTGGCACTCAGGTGAGGAGAGTGCCGCTGCAGCGGCGGCGGTGGATTGGCAGCAGGCCCAGCTGGCGGCTTGTGCCCCACCTCACTGGGCTCCTCCGGAAGGTCCTCAGGTGGCGGCAGCCCGCCAGTGCCTTCCTGGCTGTTCCCATCATCATCGTCACAGCACAAGGCATGGTAGAGCACCTTGTCACTGAAGCGGACCCGCTCCCTCATGCCTGGCGTCCTCTGGTGCTGGGCCTTGAGGTTGGGGCCGGAGCTGAAGGCCTCCTCACTGGAAGAGTCAGGCGTCTCCACCCGGGGTCCATTAGGGGTCAGCACCCCGCCGTTCATAAGCCGGTAGTCTGGCTGGCGGCCCGGCTGCTGCTCCGAGCCATCCCCAGAGTCTGACGGGGTGGAGACCTCCAGGAAGGAGCAGAACTCCCAGCTGTCAGAGAGGATGTCTGAGGTCATGAAATCCAGCTGGCCAAGGTCGAACGTGCCACCCCCTTTCTCGCTGCTGGACGTGCTGCTCACTGTGGCTGTGGTCCAGTCGTCCGGCTCCAGCTCAAACTCAAAATCCGATGTCAGCTTGTCAATCTGGCTCACTACCTGCATGAACACAGAGCGAGAGAGCAGTCAAGGGGCTAGCCACTCCACGGCAGGCCAGGAGGCCAGCCTTAATGTAATACAGTCTCACTGGGCGGGCCAGCCCTAGCAGAGCTTGAACCTGGTGTGACATTGCACTCCATATGTTTTATGGAAATATGTTTATAAATGTGAATACAATGTAAACTGGAATATGCTTTATGCAAAAGGTCTCTTGTAAGGTACCATAAGAAAGCTTATAATATACAGAGTGTGTTCATCCTCTTTGTATGTATGTATCATTCTTGTATCTGAAGCTAGAAATATGAAGTACTACTCTGAAGTCCTCATGTAACTATGCAAAATGTGGGCCATTAATGGTGGTTTAGCATCTTGATGGATCTCATTAACCAGGACAATTGGTTGTAAATGGCTCTGTTTACTTGTAAGCCTTTGTGTGTTCATGTGAGGCAGGCCAGAAAGAATGGAGGCTTGCGGGTCTCACAGAACATGTGACCATGTCACCTGGTACTGGAATCCATCTTAAACCTGGTGCTTCTCCATTTAGAAGGAAGGATGGGAACCCAGAGAGAGAGAAAGGATTCCCACTTTGTGCCAAAGATATAAAAAGGGGTGGAACAGAACAAAGGGGGTTGCCGGTCATGAAAAATCCCCTAATTACTACCTGAGCTGGAACTAACAACATCTGTACCAGGGGAAAAAGATTGGGCCCAGACTAGGAAGGAGTTTAGTCTGTGAAAGAATCTTACTGGAACATCTCTGAGGGTGAGCTTTACATGTATTCAGTTTCTTAAATGTATTCGGCTTAGGCTTGTGTTTTGTTTTATTTTGCTTCGTAACTTACTTTGTTTCGTCTGTTATTACTTGAAACCATTTAACTCCTACTTTTTATATTTAATAAAATCACTTTTATTTATTAATTAACCCAGAGTAAGTGATTAATACCAGGGGGAGCAAACAGCTGTGCATATCTCTCTAGCAATGTTATAGAGGGCAGACAATTTATAAGTTTACCCTGTATAAGCTTTATACAGAGTAAAATAGATTTATTTGGGGTTTGGATCCCACTGGGACCTGGGTGTCTGGGTGCTGGAGGCAGGAGTACTTGCTGAGCGGTTTTTGGTTAAATTCTGCAGCTTTGGGGGCATGGACCAGACCTGGGTGTGTTGCAGCAGACTAGAGTGTCTGGCTCAACAGGACAGGGTTCTGGAGTCCCAAGCTGGCAGGAAAAATGGGCTCAGAGGTACTCTCAGCACATCAGGTGACAGTCCCAAGGGATTCTCTGTGACTAAACCCATCGTACCTGGGGCCATTGGAGCTGAAAGCGAGAGACTGCACTGCCTGAGCTAAAAGACTCTGTGCTCTCAAAGCTAGCAGCAGACTCAAACTGCTCTTTCTCCTGGCTCCTAGAAGGGGACAGAGCAGCACTGTGCAGGTGTGTGATGTATTAGCATTTCTTTCCCATTACAGAGAGAGTTTGTGCTGGATTGGAGGCCACAGGTGAGATGAATTTTGGTGGGACTTAGCCCAGTTTTTGATGATGGGCAAATGGGTCAGGAATTAACCTGCACACACTCTCAACTGTCAAACCCACATAGAAATGACACTGAAAGTCATGAAAGCTTCTAGCTAGTATTTTTAGTTGTCAGGCTGGGCTTGAAAATATTGACATGCTAGAAGCATGGCTGTTCTCCAGGCTGTTTCCACTGGCCCAAGAGACTCGTGTCATTGGAGAAGCTCCAGCTAATCAGCGGGATCATGCTTCTGCAATGCTCCCTGGATGTGTTTGTGGCTCCCCCAGCATCTGCCTTCGGGGAAGTTTGCTCACATCCAGTTGAGCATGCAGGAGAAACTTGGCTTAGGCAAAGGAAGGACACACGGCAAGGCAGCTTCTGAGGGGCTGCACCCACTTCTGAGTGGTGATGGGAGTTGGGAGAGAGAGTCAGTGGCAGATGCTCCTAAGTCCCTGACAGGCAGGGGCCTGCAGGAGAGCTGCAGAGCCGGAGCGTGGCACAAAAAACCAAGACTTTTTTGTTGTAAAGCTTCAAGTATGCTGGAGGTCCAGAGCGCCCAGTAGCAAATTCCCACCGCTTAGGCTGGGGGTGAGGTTTATACTAGTGGGTGTGAACAGTGCTGCCTCCAGTACAATAAATAAGACACTCGGGGGTGCTGCAGCAGGATGTGGCAGTCCTGCTTGGGGTTTCCTTTGACGTGCCAATAATACATGTTGACAACCACATGTCTCATGCTAAGTGTGTCTCTCCACCACACAGCGCTACCCAGTGTGGTACGGGTGAGGTTAGGAGATTGCATAGGTCAAACTACTGCCTGTTCTGCTTCCCACTGGCACAAGGTCCCTGGCTGCCTCCCATGACTGTATCCAGGTCTGGCTGTTTCCCTTGCTCTGAGATACTCTTAATTCCCCTGTTTCTCCCTCTCTGTCTCATGCGCTCCTACAATGGTTGTCTCTTCCACCTGCATTTCTCTATCTGCTGCTCTCTGCCCCCTCGCTCCCAATGTCTCTTCCTTTTGCCACCTGCTCTCTCCTTCTGACTTTGCCTGCCAGCCCTCACCTCTTTCACTCTTCCTCTCTGCCCCCTGTGGAGGAAGAACAAAGCCCAAGGCATTCAGACAGGTCATGCTGCAGATTGGGCTGAGACAAGGCTGGGTCAGAAAAGGGCAGCATGGGGAGGCCAATGTGTCATCACCCAGGAACATGATCACCTGTGCATCCACAAACAGCCCCTGGAGGGGCGCGCTAGCAAGGGTGCCTGAAAGACACTGTATTTAAACATGCTGGGCCCAATTTGCCTCTCATTTACATGAGTGTGTAACTCTCCTGATGCCTGATTTACACCAGCAGCAGAGCCCAGCTTTCGCCTTCCCTCTGTCCTTGAGGAGGATTCCCAGGCCTGGCTGATGCCTGCCCGGCATGCACCATCCTGGCTGCATTCTGTTAGATTTCTATACAGATGTAATCTACAGTCACCCACTCTCCCTGCAGTTCGCTGCCTGGCTCGTCCTGCTGCTCAGCACACCACAGCTCAGCTCAGCTCTCCCAGAAACCAGCACTTTGTACTGTGAAACTCATCCCTGGCCTGATGGCCATGGGGAGAATAGGGTGCACTGCCACGGAGCTTTGCTTGGCAGCTCGGCCTGGGTGAACCCAGAGCAACTTCCCACCAGCTGAGTTGAAGTTCCTCCTCCCCAAAGGGCAGCAGGCAGATCCAGTCTCGGGGGGGCTCTGCATGCACCCAAATACTTTGCAGATTTAAGCCCATGGGGCCAGATCCTCATCTAGTGTATACCACCCTTGTTCCATTGACTTCAATGGACCCAGACCTAGAGCTACTCCGCTTTACCCTAGCTGAGGCTCTACCTAATACATTAATATGTAGGGGACCCGTTTTACTCCAACCTCCCCAGACTGCAGAATGCTCTGGGGTGTATTGCAGAAGCCATGATGACACCATTTTGGTCCTTTCTATGCCAGGATTTTGTCCTGGAGAGGCTAACCTAGCACAAGTTTTATTTGACAGTAGCACGATCCATCTGTGCCAAGGCTTGTTACTGGTGCCACACTCTCTGTCCTGCCAGAGCCATGCATTGCACTGATGGAGGACATGAGAGATGGATGGAGTGGGATGGGGACTTAGCACTTTATTGCCCAAGTGGTGTTTAGCCAGGACATTGGAGAAGCAGTCAGGGCTTCTGTCTCCTCCCAAACCCAGCACCCCAGCAGCACAGTGGCCCTAGGACCAGACACTGGCTAATCCCTGGCTTCTCTTTCTTTAGCTGGCAAGGGCCCTGTTATCACACAGTTGGCTGGCAGGGCAGCCCTGGGGCTCGGGAAAGGGGAATTGATACATTGGCATGTCATCGGGATGCTGTGCCTTTCTCACAGTGCTTTGCAGACATTAACAGATCACATCCCAGTGACAGACAAGGGTCACCAGCCCCATTTTATGGACATGGAAACTGAGGCACAGAAAGGGGCAGTGATGTGTCCAGCAGAGCCAGGAGTACAACCTAATTCTTTCCATTTCTTGTGCTGTGCTTTTCCCCCAGTTCATTCTTCCCCAGTGAGGATAAGCAGAGCAGCATCTCACAAGACTTTTCCTAGTCTCTAGGAAAAGCAAAATCCTTATGGACTAAAATGGGATTTGTGCCTGTATGAGTGTAGGCTGAGAAAGGTGACAGGTGTCAGGGGCTTATAGAGGGCACTTAGTGGGCACAGCAGGGAAGCTGGGGGATCAGGGGTCATGCACTGATGAAAACCAGGAAGCCAGAACTCTTTGAGCTGCATAGGCCCAAAGGGAGACCTGCTAAGGATTCAGGGCAGAGAGCAAGTGTGTTAATGGATCCACATGTGCAGCAAGGGTGGCAGAAAGAAACAGCAGTCGGGAGGTGGTTTGCTGTGGCTGGGTTGGACAGTCAGCTTGACTCATCCCCCGGGGGTATGCGGGGAGGGAGGGAATGACAAAGCCAGCCTGTGCAGGGCCTAGGGTGGAATGGGTGCCACAGGTAGCATGGACTGGCTCTGCGCGCAAGCAGAACTGATGCAGTGCTGGGTGAAATGGCGCAACCAGGACAAGTCAGCCAAAGCTAGGGGAAGGCAGTGTGGTCTGAAGCTAGGAGATCAGTCAGGAGATCTCAGGGCTACTCCCAGCTGTGCCACTGAGCTGCTGTGTGACCATGGGCAAGTCACTTCCCCGCTTTGTACCGAAATTTCCCCTCCCATGCTTTGTATGCCTTAGCCTGGCAGGTCTTTGGGGCAGGGTTAGGGTGACCAGACGTCCCGATTTTATAGGGACAGTCCCAATTTTTGGATCTTTTTCTTATATAGGCTCCTATTACCCCCCACTCCGGTCCTGATTTTTCACACTTACTGTCTGGTCACCCTAGGCAGGGTCTGTCTCTCACTATGCACTTGTACAGCACTTACTGTTGGGACCTACTATTGGGACCTACTATTGTGCAATACAGAGCTGCACTGCAGTACAAAGTGGGGCCAGTGGGGCTGGCTCCTGGGCAGGGAGGGGTCTCAGACTCTGTAGCTATGGTAGGAGCTTGAGTCAAAATCTGCCGGTCCCTTTCCCTCCGGAGGGAGGGAGCAGATGCACCCATGACCTTTCTCTTGTTTGGTTCCTGGGCCTACTGTCTCCTTGGTGTCAGTGCATCTCAGGCGTGGCGTGGGTAGGAGGGGAGGTGCGACCCAGTGGAGAAGGCATGCGGAGGGAACAGGGAAGATGGAGGCACAACAAGCAGGTGCTCAGTCTGGCAGAGAGGAGTGGGGTAGAAGAAAGTACTGACAACAGAATGGAACAGTTCTGCCCATGAGCTTCCCCAAGTCCCTCTGCCTGCCTCATAGCTTCCCTCACCCCACACACTGCCTGTGGGGGAGCCTGCTCTGGGATGCAGCTGCCTCCATTGTTTCCATCAAGGGAGCTCTAATGAGGTCCAACTGTGGGCGGCTTTTGTTCCTCCACTCAGTGAGAAGATGGCTCTTTGTTCAGACACAAGGAGAGCTCTTGGGAAGCACAAAGGGCTGCTGAGAGAGCCATCTACGGTGCTTAGAAGGGCCGGGGGCGGTTGTGCAAAATCGGCTGGCACATCCCCCACTCCGACCATTCAGAAACAAAATCCGTGGGTGGGGGTCCCCTGAGAGAAAACTGAGAAGCTGCAGCTGATGCTGAGGCAAGGAAGTGAGCCAGGAGATGTCAGAGAATGGAAATCTCTGGCTTTGGCTGCCTCCCTCGGCTCATGGACTGGGGGTGTGTTTGTTTGTAGCAGCTTGTGGAGAAGATCTCACAGTTTTGTTTGTTTCAGGAATGTGTCTGAAGAGGCAGGATGCTCCAGTGACCTGGAGTGGGCCTCCTGCCTGGAATCTATTCCTGCCTCTGCCCTGCTGACACCCTGTCCCCTTCAACTCTTTGTCTCTCTTGGCTATTCTGGTTATAGCCCGTCAGACAAGGCACTGTCTCCATGGTCTTGTGTCCAGAGGGCAGAGATCTTGGTGCAGTTATACAGGAATAGTCAGACAGTACTACCCTGCTGTGGGGTCTGTTGTACATTGCTTTCTCAGTTTAGCTTAAATCCCTTCCCAGGTGACACCCCCAAAAAGTTCTCTTGTCCCAAAGGAGGGAGTATTTAGAGTGGTTATACTGGTGTAATGAGATCGCTTTTGATTCACACCTGAGGTTGTACAGGAAAACCTTTCCCGTGTGGCCAAGGCCATATTGTGTCTGTGCAAAGCCTAGCACAGTGCGTTCTGGATTGCTAGCTGGTCCTGTAAATACTAGCAAGGAAAAAGAGGTGAGAGGAGTTTAAGAGAAATTCACATCCTCTTGCACTTTTCTAACGGTAAAGCAATGGCATTAGAGTGAGGACAGATGCTCGTGTTTGTGTTAGCAAAATTCCCAGCTCTGCCACAGATCTTCTGGATGACCTTGGCCAAGTCCCCATGTCTCTCTGTATCACAGTTCCCTGTCTCTCACCTCTTGTCTATTTAGCTTTGAAGGTCTTTGGGCATGGGCTGTCTTTTTGTATGAGCATGTACAGCACATAGTGCAGTGGGCCTTGTAGTGAGGCTGCCCCACTCCGTGAGAAACAGGGCTAGAATGGGCCAGAGAGGCTGCGCAGACCAGCAGCCAAGGAGCAAAGACCTGTGGAGAGCCAATCAGGGCCAGGGAAGAGGCAGCCAATCAGGGCTGGGCTGGGCCCTATATAAAGACTGGAGGAGAAGTCAGTCTCTCCCTGACTATCAAGGGAAAAGGACTGGCTTCTGAGCCAAGGAGAGAAGCACCTGGGACAGAGCAATGCTGGGCAGGCTTGGGGGAGCAGAGGCAAGCTCCAGCCCATTACCTGCCAGGCTGCAGTCCCTGACTAGAAGGGCTGAGAAGGTGTAAGGGGACAAAGGGGAAGTGGCCCAGGGAAGGGGAGAGAAAGGGGGCAGAGAGGCTGCTGCTGGAGTGTCCCTGGGTCGGGATGCAGAGTAGCAGGTAGGCCTGGGTTCCCTTCTTGTATTGCACCTAGCTGTGGAGGAGTGGCTGAAACAGATTGCAACATGCCCTGATGAGAGGGGCTAGACTTTGGGGGTTGTGGTTGGCGACTGAGGCAGGTGCAAGTTAAAAGACTGTTATTAATCCTCCTCCCCCCCTCGGAAGGGGGTCAGGATGGACTAGGGGGCACTGCCGGAGGGCAGTGTTTTGAAGCAGACGCTGCTGAGTGGGAGCAATGCAGGTCTGAAACCAGCAGCGCGGACAAAGGATGAGACACCATGCGCAGAGGGTGCTCCAGGGATGATGAGCTAATTCCCGGACTGACCAGCAGGAGGTGTTGTGGTGGTGAGTCTTGATGCCGTTAGAGGCTTCTTTCATAACTGGCCACTAGATGCTACCATAATCTAATCGTGCCAATGATAATGGGACAGCTGTGAGGGGTCATAAAGGGAATGAAGGCCTCAGGAGAAGTCCTGAGGGACTGGAGAAGGGCTAACATAGTGCCCATCTTTGAAAAGGAGGTGCTGGAGAACTATAGACCAGTCAGCCTGACCTCAGTGCCTGGGAAGCTACTAGAGCAATATATAAAACATCCCATTTGTGAATACCTGGAGGATGGAGAGATGATCGTTACTAGCCAGTGTGGATTTACCTAGAAACTAGGTACCTTGCCAAACCAGCTTGATTTCCTTCTTTGGCAGGGTAACTGGTTTGGTGGATGGGGGAATGCGGTGGACATACCTGGACTTCAGCAAGGCTTTTGTCACAGTCCCACATGATATTCTGGTAAGGAAGCTGGAGAATGCGGCCTTCACAGAATTACCATTAAGTGGATACATAGTTGGTTAAACAATTGCAAACAAAGAGTAACTGTTAATGGAATGATGTCAGATTGGAGGGAGGTCTCAGGTGACCTGGATGTAGCTATAGAGAATTTACTGATCAGATTTACAGACGACACAAAGCTGGTGCTAATGCAGAGGTATACACATGTTGTGCTTTCTGTGCACATGACCCGAGAGCACCACACTCCCTTTGAGCATGAGACTTTTATGGTATACTTAATAAGGACATCCATACTCAAAGACCAGCAAGAATGCAAGTGCAGTAGCTGCATTTTAGGCATTAATAAAACAAGCCTTTTAAAAATTAAAACTAAAAGACCATAATGTCCTAGTTCACATTATGGCTGGAACAGAGCTGGTGGAATTATATTTTAAAATCACTGTAGGCTGAGGAATAAAGAGAAAACCCTGAAACTGATCAATCAATCTTTCTTTCTTTCCCAGTGTAACACATTAGCAGACTGCACATCATGTCCCCCTCTAAAAGCTGCGCTATTAGACAGTATCGGTCTACTACTGCTGCCAGCAAAGAAAGTGGTGAGATAGATATGGCAATTCCTGCACTAAGCTTGGGAGCTCTTACTGAATTAAGTTTAAGTAGCTTTAGAGTCTGTTGTGTTATAAATGCAACATGTATGTCTTATTGTGGGACTACATGTAATTTTTATAAGGGGGAGATGTGAGCAATGGAAATCCTGGGAAGGATTAGGGATGTCCAATGAGAATTTTAATCAATGTGCCAGACAAGAAGGAACTTTTGGGACAGACAAAGTTAAATGGGTTTGGGGGGAAGAAAAGGCAGATTCCCACTTCTGAACTGCACCTTTTGAAGCTATTCTCTGAGAAGAAGCCTGCTGTCTGCTGATTACCTGTTCCTGGACCCTAAAGCACACAGGCTTGAGCAGTGTGAAGGAGGGACTCAGAGTCAGGGGAGCGCTTGTTCTGAGCTAGCGGTTATTGTGCACTTGTAACCACAGAACTACTCCTTGATGATCAGCTGCTGGCCTCACCCTCCCTGATTGAATTTACCTTGCTTTCTTGCCTGCATATTTACACCTGCCTCTGAAGATTTCCACAACATTCATCTGATGAAGTGGGTCTTAGCCCACGAAAGCTCATGATCCCTAAGATCTGTTAGTCTATAAGGTGCTACAAGACTCTTTGTCACTTTTGGAAAAAACAGTTACTCACCTTCTCGTAACTGTTGTTCTTCGAGATGTGTGGTTCATGTCCATTCCAAGCAGGGATGTGTGCGCTGCATGCACGCCAGCCGGAAGATTTTTCCCTTAGCAGCATTCATAGGGTTGGCTCAGGCTCCTCCTGGAATGGCACATCCAGGGCGTCCAATACATGGCCCTGCTGACTCTCCATCCCCTCAGTTCCCTCTTGTCGGCACTCTGACAGAGGGGCAGGAGGGTGGGTATAGGAACAGACATGAACAACACATCTCGAAGAACAACAGTTACGAGAAGGTGAGTAACCATTTTCTTCTTCGAGTGATCGTTCATGTCCATTCCAAACAGGTGACTCACAAGCCGAAGTTCAGGCAGTGGGGTCGGAGTGTACTACTGATTGAAGTACTGCACGACCAAAAGCCGCATCATCTCTGGCCTGGTGAGTGATGGCATAGTGCGACGTGAATATATGAATGGAGGACCACATCGCTGCCCTGCAGATTTCCTGCACGGGGACCTGAGCCAGGAACACCGCCAATGAACCCTGGGCCCTGGTGGAGTGGGCTGTAATCTGAGGAGCAGGTACCTTAGCCCGATCGTAGCATTCATGGACACAAGACGTGATCCATGCTGAGATATGCTGGTACGAGACAGGGAGACCCATCATTCTATCAACTATAGCCACAAAGAGTTGGACGGACTTCCTGAAAGGTTTGGTTCTTTTGATATAGAACGCCAGAGCCCTGTGAACATCCGGAGAGTGCAGCCTATGCTCCCTGTTGGAAGAGTATGGCTTAGGATAAAACACAGGGAGAAAAATGTCCTGGCCCATACGGAATTGGAGACCACCTTAGGAAGGGACACCGGATGTGGTCTGAGATGGACTTTGTCCTTGTGAAAAACAGTGTACGGAGGCTCTGATGTGAGGGCCCTGAGCTCTTGAAACCCTTCTGGCCGAGGTGATGGCCATGAGGAACACAACCTTATATGACCGATTCAGCAATAAGCACATAGCCAAGGGCTCAAAGGGGGAGCCCGTGAGGGCGGAGAGGACCAAATTTAGATCCCAGGCTGGGACAGGTTGTCGCGTGTGTGGGAAGAGCCTATCCAAGCCCTTAAGGAAGCGACTGACCAGGGGGTTCGCGAAGACCAAGAAGCTGCCTGCTCCTGGGTGGAAGGCAGAGATGGTGGCCAGGTGGACTTGAACCGAGGAAAGCAAGAGGCCCTGTTGCTTCATGTGAAGTAGGTTGTCCAATATGAGTGGGACGGGGGTGAGAAATGGAGCCTGCCCTTGCTGCTCTGCCCAGATGGAAAAGTGCTTCCATTTGGCCACGTACATGCTCCTGGTGGAAGGCTTCCTGCTACCGAGGAGGACTCGCCTAACTTGGTGGGAGCAAGCCATTTCAGCGGGGTTCAGCCAGGGAACGTCCAGGCTGTGAGGTGGAGCGACTCCAGGTTTGGGTGCTGGAGGTGGCTGTGATCCTGCATGACCAAGTCCAGGAGCAGGGGCAACATGAGGGGAGTCGCTATGGACATCTGCAGAAGCAACGTGAACCTGTGCTGGCACGGCCATGCCAGCGCTATCAGGATGACTTGTGCATGGTCTCTGTGAATTTTGAGGAGCACCCTGTGGACCATTGGGATTGGTGGGAAGGCATAAAGCAGGGAGCCCTCCCACAAGAGGAAGAAGGCACCCATGATTGACCCTGGACTGTGTACCATGAGGGAGCAGAACCTCTGAAACTTCTTGTCTTACGTGGCAAACAAGTCTATCTGGGGAGAGCCCCAAAGGCGGAAGATTGAGAGACCCCTCGTGACCGTGGAATGGCCGACTGAGAGTGTCTGCCAGACCATTCTGCACTCCTGGGAGGTAAGATGCCATCAGGTGAATTGCGTGTTTCACGCAGAAGTCCCACAGCATGAGGGCTTCCCAGCAGAGGGGAGAAAAGCATTCACCCCCCTGTTTGTTGATATAGAACATTGCTAAGGTATTGTCTGTGAGAACCATGACACACCTGTCCACCAAGTGGGATCTGAAAGTCTGGCATGCAAGATGCACCGCCCTCAGCTCCCTGATGTTGATATGTAAGGTGAGGTCTTCTGGAGACCAAAGGCCCTGGGTCCTGAGTCTCCTCAGATGGGTCCCCCAACCCAGGTCCATGGCATCTGTCACCAGTGATAGGGAGGGCTGAGGACCTCTCTCAGGTTGAGCCACCACCAGAGAGAATCCAACACTGCATGGAGCAGCGTCACCACCGTGTCCAGAGCATCCCGGGAGGGTCAGTACACTGATGCCAACCAGGACTGGAGAGGACAGAGCCTGAGTCTGCTGTAGCCCATCATGTAGGTGCCTGCAGCCATGTGTCCCAGCAACCTCAAGCAGATCCTCACTGTGGTGGTTGGAAATTGCCTGAGACCCAGGATGATGTCAGACAATGACCGGAACCTGAACTCCAGGAGATACATCCTGGCCTAAGTGGAATCCAGGACTGCCCTATGAACTCTATCCTCTGGAAAGGGGATAGGGTAGGCGTGACCTCATTCAGCAGGAGACCGAGCTCAAGAAAGGTCTGTCTGATAAAGACCACCTGAGCCTCCCCCTGGATTTTGGAGCGGCCCTTGATGAGCCAGTCATTGAGGCAGGGAAACACCTGGATACGGAGTTTGCACAGGAAGGCCACCACAACTGCCATGCTTCATGAAGACCCTCCGAGCCATCGATAACCCGGACAGCAAACTGGAGATGGGAGCTGCCCACCATGAACCGGTGTTGAAGTATTATCGCAATATGCATCTGTGTTGAGGTATTATTGCGATATGAAAATACGTGTCCTTCAAGTCGAGGGTGATGTACCAGTCTCCTGGATCCTGGAGGGAATAATGGAGGACAGAGAGATCATGCAGAACTTGTTTCTTCACAAACTTGTTCAGATGCTGCAAGTCCAGAATGGGTCTGAGGCCTCGTTTTGCCTTCTGTATTAGAAAATAGTGGGAGTAGAACCCCTTGCCCCTGAGCTCCTGAGGAACTTCCTTCACTGCCCCCACTGCGAGGAGGGACTGAACTTCCTGAACTAGAGGCTGCTCATGAGAGGGGTCCCTGAAGAGGGACAGGGAAGGGGGCTGGTGGGGCGGGGTGGGAGGAATAGAATTGGATAGAATATCCCCTTTCTACCGCATGGAGCACCCAACAGTCCGAGGTAATTTGGGACCAAGGCTGGGAGGATCCGAGGTCCTGACTGGTAGGTCGTCCTCGACCGCACCATGAAAACTGGGGTCTAGGCCCCGATGGAGGTTTCGGTTGGCCAGAGGACTATCCAGCAGATGTGTGTTGTCTCCTGCCAGTTCTGCTCTGCCTGCATGGAGCCTCTGGATGGTTTTGTGGCTGGTTAGGCCACAAACCGTCCCATGGCCCTAAGTGCCTGCGCTGTGTGGCCGGTGTGTGCAGGCCCAGCGAGTGCAAGGTAGCCCTGGAGTCCTTCAAACCATGAAGTCGTTTTTCCATTTTCTCAGAAAAGGCCCTGGATGGTTTGTTGGACCTCATAGGGGAGACCAGACACCTGCAGCGAGGACCTCCGCTGCATCACTACTCCAGTGGCCAACATGAGGGAGGCCACATCAGCCATGTCCAGAGCAGCCTTGAGAAAAGCTCGGGAGATCAAATTCCTATCCTCCACCAAGGCAGAGAACTCTGTTCTCGCATCCAGCGAAAGGAGTTCCGCAAACTTGGATAGGGTTGAGCATATGTTGTGGCCATAGTGGCTCACTATAGCCTGTTGATTTGCTATTCGTAGTTGCAGGCCCCCACTGAGTAGACCTTTCTACCGAACAGTTCCAGCTTCTTGACCTCTTTGTTCTTTGGAGTAGATCCCTGGAACCCCTTCCATTCCCTTTGGTTAGCCACATCGCCAGCCTGAGAGTCCGGGGGAGGGTGGGCATACAAATGCTCATGGCCTTTGAATGGCACAAAGTAATGCCTTTCCGTCCTCTTGACCATAGGGGCCAGAAAGGCTGGAGTCTGCCAAAGAAGTGTCCACAACTGTTTTGATCAATGGCAGAGCGACCCTGGATGGGCCCGAGGGAGTTAAGATGTCCACAACTCGGTCCACATACACCTCCACCTCCTCAGTCTGGATGGTCAGGCTCTGGGCAGCCTGTCTGAATAGCTGCTGCAATACCCCATTGTCCTCCAGTGCTGGTGCCGTCGAGGTCCCTGAAACCGCATCATCTGGTGAGGAAGAGGAGGAAAGCACCAGTAGACGACCTTCCTCCTGCCCTCAGCCCCCACGGCACATGGTACTCAGGTTGTGTGGCCGGTGCAGATGAAGGATCCAGCACCGTGACCAGTACCAGGGTCGATGTAGCTCGTTGAGGCATGCTTAATGGTGCCTGCGGCATCGAAGACAAGGCCCCCATTGGTGCCGGCATCTGATGAGGCAGTGCTGGATCTTGTTGAGCAGGGGGCACTCCGCTCTCAGACGGCAGTGCTGCTGGCGGTGGCACCTGCGCTGGCACCACCGACATTGAGGAGACCGACACAGACCTGGAACGTGGGCCATGCATCTGTCCCTGGCTCTGGTGGTAAGCACAGGGAGTCCAAAAAGGCCACTGGGAGGGCAGCTGCCAGTGTTGTTGCCACAGTGCTGGGTAAGGTTGGTGGCTGCGCTGGGAAGTGGATCTCCTGCTCGATCTGCTAGATCAGTAGGAATCCGCCTCTGACTCTGAGGTCTCTGAATAGGAGGACTATGGAGGATCAGTACCCACGGCCGTTGGTGAGCTGTGCCCCAAGGCCGGGGAACAAGGGGGCGCCCTTCCCTGCGCTGGAGGAGCCAGGGCAACCCAGGGCGGAGACTGTGCTGCCATCACGGCTGGTTTGCCCCTTGATGGAATCGGTGGTCGGGCAGGCATCGGTGGCTCATCCCTCCTGTGTGGGGAGGCTGCTACCAGCATTTGCATCAGGTCTGAAGTCGCCTCAAACAATATCCCCACAATGTTGACTGAATCCCAACTGGGGAAGGAGTCGACGAGGCCTTGGGAGAAAGCGCAGTTGGCACAGCTTGTCCCAGCACATTTGTGGATGCCGCAGGCCCCTTAAGGTCCTTGTGGGGTGAATGTCCTCTCACCGGCCTCTTCCTTTTCACGGGCACCGGGGATGAGGAACGGTGCTGCATGGAGACTGACTTCTTGTGTCCCAATTCTTTACAGTGCTGGGACCTATGGTCCTTAGGCTGGGCCTCCGCATGCGCCAATGGTGCCGGAGCACTGCGCACTGAAGACTATGTACTCAGCACCGGTTCCTCCGGTTCCGGGTCAGAATGTGGCCGCAAAGCAGCCTCCTTCAGGAGAACTCGGAGCCTTTGCTCCCAGTCTTTGAGCATCCTGGGACAGAACCCTTTACAGATGCAGCACTGGTCTCTCTGGTGACTCTCTCCAAGGCACCTCAAGCAGGAAGAGTGTGGTCACTCCTTGGCATAAACTTCCTGCAGACCCCACAGAGTTTAAACCCTGGGGACCCAGGCATGCTCCAGGTGGGGACAGTGGTTGAGTGTGGGGAAACCCCCCAAAAACTAACTAAGAACTAACATCTACAAACAAATCTGAACTATGTACACGAATGGGGACATTGCTAAGCTTGCTTCGCAAGGGAGAGCACAGTTCCAGCTAGCCATCACTGGCGATAAGAAGGAACTGAGGGGGTGGAAGGTCAGCAGGACCATATATTGGGTGCCATGGAGGTGCCACTCCAGGGGGAAGCTTGGACAAATGACCAGGGAGGAGTATTAAAGTATTGCTCAGGCATGCAGGAGTGGAATCAGGAAAGTCAAATCACAATTGGAGTCGCAACTAGCAAGGGATGTTAAGAGTAACAGGAGGGGCTTTTACAGGTATGTTAGCAACAAGAAGAAGGTCAGGGAAAATGTGCGCCCCTTATTGAATGGGAGAAACAACCTAGTTATAGAGGATGTGGAAAAAGCTAATGTACTCAATGCTTTTTCTGCCTTTGTCTTCACGAACAAGGTCAGCTCCCAGACTACTGCACTGGGCAGCACAGTATGGGGAGGAGGTGACCAACCATCTGTGGAGAAAGAAGTGGTTCAGGACTATTTAGAAAAGCTGGACAAGCACCAGTCCATGAAGCCAGATGTGCTGCATCTGAAGGTGCTAAAGGAGTTGGCGGATGTGATTGCAGAGCCATTGGCCATTATCTTTGAAAACTCATGGCGATGGGGGGAGGTCCCGGATGACTGGAAAAAGGCTAATGTAGTGCCCATCTTTAAAAAAGGAAAGGAGGAGAATCCATGGAACTATAGGCCAGTCAGCCTCACCTCAGCCCCTGGAAAAATCATGGAGCCAGTCCTCAAGGAATCAGTTTTGAAGCACTTGGAGGAGAGGACAGTGATCAGGAACAGTCAGAATGGATTCACCAACAGCAAGTCCTGCCTGACTAACCTAATCGCCTTCCATGATGACCCTAACTTAACCCTATGCTTAGGATGGAAGAATCCCATGCACTGTTACAGACTAGAGACCAAATGGCTAGGCAGCAGTTCTGCAGAAAAGGACCTAGGGGTTACAGTGGACGAGAAACTGGATATGAGTCAATAGTGTGCCCTTGTTGCCAAGAAGGCTAATGGCATTTTGGGCTATATAAGTAGGAGCATTGCCAGCAGATCGATGGACATGATCATTCCCCTCTATTCGGCATTGGTGAGGCTTCATCTGGAGTACTGTGTCCAGTTTTGGGGCCCACACTACAAGAAGGATGTGAAAAAATTGGAGAGTCCAGCAAACAGCAACAAAAATTATTAGGGGGCTGGAGCACATGAGTTATGGGGAGAGGCTGAGGGAACTGGGATTATTTAGTCTGCAGAAGAGAAGAATGAGGGGGGATTTGATAGCTGCTTTCAGCTACCTGAAAGGGGGTTCCAAAGAGGATGGATCTAGACTTTTCTCAGTGGTACCAGATGACAGAACAAGGAGTAATGGTCTCAAGTTGCAGTGGGGGAGGTTTAGGTTGGATATTCGGAAAAACTTTTTCACTAGGAGGGTGATGAAGCACTGGAATGGGTTACTTAGGGAGGTGGTGGAATCTCCTTTCTTAGAGGTTTTTAAGGTCAGGCTTGACAAAGCCCTGGCGGGGATGATTTAGTTAGGGATTGGTCCTGCTTTGAGCAGAGGGTTGGACTAGATGGCCTCCTGAGGTCCCTTCCAACCCTGATATTTTATGATAGAACGCCCTTGGTATGCAGCTCGGCAGCCCAGCCATTGATCCCACTAGCATGGGGCAAGGCGAGGGCCCAGCCAGGTCTGCCAAGGCTTCCACTCTCCTGGGCAACACTCACATGGCCTATGGGGATAAGTGGTGCTGGCCATGCCACCTCAGCCTTCAGGTACCGTGTGCTCTTCAGCACCATCTGCTGACCACTCTGGGAAGAGCATGGCTAGCCCTTCTGGAGCACAGGTGCAAGGGGTGGCAGCCAGCCAGTTGCATCTGGCTGTGTCTCAGGGCAAAAGTGCACTTGTTATGCTGATTAAATGATGCAGGTTTATATCATGACACATCAGGGATGTATGTGCTCCCACCCACTTCCTGCCTTGTTAATAGAGAAGGGTGATTCCTCCCTGGGCAGCATGACCTCATCAGACCCCAATCAGGAATTCCAACTTCGTCATATGGCCAGGTCACCCAGGGCTGGGGCCATTAATAGATGAACACCAAAAGATGGGAATTGGGGGGAAATGAGGGAGAGAAGCTCTGCTGGGTTATAGCCTCAGCTCAGGGGAATGGTGACAATTACAATAGGGGAGTCTGCTTCACCTCTGCAAAGAAGATCAGTTCCTAAGAAAAAGCTTCCTCTTCCTCACTCCCCTCCCATCCCCCTCCCCCTCCCCCGCTGGGATACAATCCAGTCTGCTGCTCATTTCCCTGCTGTATTTAAAGCTGCAGTCAGGTTCTGGCATCAGGGCCTTTCACTTGGAAAGCTGGCTTGAAAGCCTGACAGATCTGCCAATGAGTGTTCAGCCTGGGGAATGGGAAGTGGGGAGGGGCTTGCTTTCCTGCAACTGCAGGATGGGGAGAGAGGAGAGCTGGCAGTACATTGGAGGAAATGCCTCCAGCAGTCCTGAGACACGGGCCTTGCTGAGTGCTCACTCAGAAACCACCCGTGCTGTGTGAAGAGTTCCCCTGATTGGCTTTCAGACAGGGTGAAGTGCAGGCGCTCTTCCTAACTGCAAAGTCTTTGAGCACAAATCCATCCCATAGGCTAGACAAGGGGCATGTACAGGATTTTGTTCCCACTGCACTCAGTGGCCGTTTACAAAACAGGATAGTAGGCGACACTGTAACTCAGGACGGAGGTGCATTGGCAGAGCTGTGTGGAGCCCATGCCTGGCACTGCAAGAGGGTGGAGAGCAGGACAGAGACACTTTTTTTTTTTTTTACTGGGTTGGCTCCTCTCCCTACTCCTCTTGCAGGAGCAGCTGCTTAGAAAGCTTTCAGCTGACAGTGATTGGCAGGCACTAATGCTAGCGGGGGAGGAGAGGTGACGGTTGCTTTGCCTGAGCAGTTACTCAGGGTCATAAGACTTCCTTAGATCTGGAGTTGTGCTTCCCTATAAAAGTGCCTGAGCCCTGGGGTCAGCTGCAAAACTAATCAGATGAAAAGAGAAATGAAATAACAATTTATAAATTAAGGATGAGATTTTCACATGTGCCTTGGGGATTTGGACACCCAGTTCCCACATAGTAAGGAAAGATGGGTGTTTAGATCCTTTGGGCAGCTTTGAAAGTCTCAACCTATAACAACAATGGGAAGCCAACTTGTTTATACGTGATGCATTCAGATAACCTCACAGCCTTCTGGGCCCTCTCCCTCTCCTCCTGGACCCTCCCCCTGCTCCCAGTCTTGATTCACCTCTCACTACATCTCACCCAATTCCTCATGTCTTGCCTAGATGACAAGTTCCCCGGGCTGGACGCTGAGCCCAGTTGAAGTGGTGCAACTGTAGAGTCATTTTAAAGGAAGTGGGTGGCATTTACTGTGGGTTGGCAGTGAGATCAGAACCTGTCTCAAAAATGCTGTGAACCGCCATGGAGGTGAAAAGGGAAGAGGGATGATTCTGTGATTAAACTTCTAGCTTAGGATGTAGGAGGCTCCAGGTCAGGTCTCTGGTCTGCCACAGACTTCCTGGGGCGCCTTGGGCAAGCATTAGGGGTCCCTGTGCCTCAGCACCCCATGGGGATAACCGCAGTGCCCCATGTTCCTAGAAGTCTGTAGAGGTGGGGAAGATCTGCTGTGGATGAACCAAAGCCACTCAGTCTGGAGACTCCATCAGTCAGGTAACGTGGCTGGACACAAGTGCTTGGTTCCATCAGGAAATATTTGGGTGGAAGGCTCAGGGCATTCTTAATGGGACCTGGTGCTTTCCTTACCACCATCCATTGCAACCAATGCAATCTCCCCCGCACACTTGCTTGGCTGGTCACTGAATCAGGTCCTTGGTCACCAGCCTGACTCCAGTCCTGGCCAGCTGGGACTGAGCAGCAGTTTTGTGATCAAATGTGCACAGAATGGCTGGTCCCAGAGCAGCCTGCTTTACACAAACCACCTCCCAGGTGGCTCCCTCATTGCCAGAGAAACCAAGGCTGCCTGGGTCTGAACTTGCTCCTCGCAGAAGCCCTCCAGGGCCAGGCTGAGGCCTGTGTGAGGGAGGCTGCACTGTCCAGGACACGGTCTATGTCTGCAGAGATGCCTTCGCTCCCAGGGCCTGCTCACCTGCACTCACTTCCCCCGGAGTATTGGAGTAAAACCACACAAATTCCACCCCCACCTCGCCTGTACTATCCAGACTGCAGCCCCTGTGCATATCAGAGGGGAGGGGAGTGGTGTCTGGGGTAGCAGCTCAGCTTCCCTTCTGCACACCTCTGCTAGCCTGCTTCAGGAAAGACAGGGAGGGTTGAGGGCTTAGCAGACCTGGGTTCTGTTCCCAGCCCTGCTACTGCCCTACTGTGTGCCCATGAACAAGTCCCCTTTGTCTCCTGTCCACCTTGTCTGTCTAGATTGTGAGCTCTCCAGGGCAAGGCTTGCCTGCTGCTCTGGGTATGTGGAGAGCCTGGGCTTGGGGCTTGGCTGAGACCCCCTAGGTGCTCATCCTGTTCATCCCACGGGTAGGATTTCCAGACTGAGTTTTTGTCTTTGTGGCTCCTCCCTGTTATTTCTGCACAGCTCTGTGTGCGTGGGTGGCATTTCTCTGCCTCCTGGGTGGGAGGCAAAGCACGGAGCAAAATTTAAGATCATCAGCATTTTTAAGTGCATATTTTTGGCAGGGAGGTTGGATTTCCTCTCCTCCTTCCCAGCTCTTGCTGGCAGAGATTGGCAGAGGGCCCATGGGAAACCTTCCCTGCACAGACTGCCCCACACAATGGAAGGAGAGCTATGCATTGGTGACGTTCAGATCCCCACACACAGATGGAGGACATGCTCTGGGGTGACTGGGAATATGCTGGCATGTAAGAAGGGAGGGGGCTGAGGAGAAAGGGCATCGGGGCTGAGACCAGAGGGAGCCCTCAGGCAGAAGCCTCTCTTCTAAGAAGCACTTGAAGGAGCTCACTGCAGCCCTCTGGTCTGTCCTGGGGTAAGAGCTGGATTTTGGTCCTGAATCTCCTGGATTACTCGGCCTTCCTGCAGTTCAACCCATGTGGCCTGGGCAAGGAAGACTAATGTGTGTCACACTGCCCTCTACTGGGTACATTCAGAGCTGCTCTGATGTGTGTCACCGGGCTTGTAGTGCTAACAGCTGAAGGAGATTCTCCAACACTCAGAATGGGGCTCTTGCAGCAAGGAAGAGCCCTGTTCTATCCCTGTTGCTACGATGAGGTTTGGAACGGCACAGCACACCACCACCCCAGCTAGCCAGGTATTTGCTGTGACAGTCACCTACCATTCATAACATGCTGCTGGGGCTCTGTCATGGATTCAGAGCAGGGCCTAGCAGGCTCACAAGGTAGGTGCGGAGTGATGCTGAATTGTGTTCCCAGCCAGATCTCTTTCCACCCCAGAAAGCGAGAGGTGGTAACAAGACCCTGGACTTTGGCAGCACCTTCTATCAGAGGATCTGACAGTGTTTTCTAAACAGCCAGTGTTTACACACCTAATTGCACTGATGGAAGACCTTGGTCCCAGGAACTCGACAAATACTCAGTAATTAGCCATCATAACCCCCAAAGATATTAGCATCACTGCTTTTAGAGAGGAGAGGATTGAGGCCCCCAGGCATGCCATGACTCACCCAGGTGACACTGTGAATCAGTGGAAGGAGCAGGACTATGACCCAGGTGTCCTGGTGCTCAGTCCCTTTCTCTAATCCCAGCACCTATTGGGCACTATTCACCATAGGTCCTATTCAGCATAAATGTAACTGCACTATTACCAGCTACCACACCAGCCTCATGTCCATACCTTCTCCTGCTCTCTGCATCCCCAGGGAAGTCACCCTGCCCACCCCACACATATCTCCAGGGAGCCCCCTACCATAGACCCCTCCCTTGGGGCCAAGCTCTGGTTACATCCAAGGAATGAAAGCAGCCCTGTACATCTTACACACTACTGTAATAATGTCTGTGCAAAATATGCCCTGTCATGGCCAGGAGACAGTCCCCCCCCACACACAGCCACTAGGCACCCCATTCCTGGCAGCGTGGCACTACATCACAGGGATAACCTGGGCCAGGATCTAAATAGTATCATAATAGTTACAGTGTACACCAGTGCTTAATTTGTGCTGAGGCTGAGCCATGACCCCTCCGGGCCTGGCTGCTCAGAGCTCCAGCCCCTCTGGGCTTGGGGCATCAGTTATGAAAATTTAAAAAATTGCTTGAGCCCTGGCATCTCTTTAATTACAAATTAAGCACTCAACAGACCTTATATTTCATTGTAAAAACCTACCCTGCCAACAGGCACCGGCTTCCTCCAGGCCCTGGAGGTGCTCAATCCCCCACTTCGCCCTACCCCATTTCCCCAAACTCCCACCCTGCCTTGTCCTGCCCCTGCTCCACCACCACCCCACTCCACTCCACTCCATTCCACGCCACTAGACTTGGCATAATTCACGGAGTGTGTGATCTATGCTAGGTCTCTCGCCTCCACCACCACTCTCCAAATCCCTTAGTCAGGCTCTCCCTGTCCTCTAGGGCAGTGGTTGGCAAACTGGGGTGCACGCACCCCACGGCGGCCCCAGTCCCAGGAGTCGGGCACCATGGCAGAGACCAGCCCCAGGGGAGCAGTTAAGGGACAATGAGGAGGCAGTCAGGGGACAAGGAGCAGGGAGGCTTAGATAGGGGGTGGGGTCCTGGGGGTCAGTCAGGGGCAGGGGTCCCAGGAGGGAGCAGTCAGGGGACAAGGGAGGGGGGCTTTGAGGGGGGTAGGAAGTGGGAGGGAGTGGATGAGAGCAGGGCTAGAACGGCGCTTCCCCCATGGGGGTACATCCTTAAAATTTTTTTTCTGCTAGGGGTGCATGAGCAAAAAAGTTTGGAGACTTCTGCTCTAGGGAAAGAGGCCACCGCCACAGCTGTTTGGACAACACTCCCTAGGGATACCTTGTGTGATTCCCGATCACTGCCATGCTCAACAGTACTACTTTATCATTCTGTCGGCCCGCCTGTAATTCACACGCTGAAGCTCTGACCGCCAGCTCCCATCTCGTATTATTTTCCATTTTTCCTCCTGAGGACTAGATTTCCTGTTTTGTTAGGGGCCTTCTCATCCCCCTTGGCCAATTCAAAAACAATGGCCGAGCTCACAGCTGCTTTGGTTTCGATCTCCGGGTAGAGGCCTGTAATTTGCTATCATCCCATCCTATGAGCCAATTTGCTCCCTATTGATTCAGGGAAGATTGCGGCTAGATCGGCTCCTCTTTAATTTATAACTCGGGGGTGGCACTAGCCCAAAGGCTTCGGAACAAATCTCCTCTCAGGATGGTCACGGATACCAGAGAGTGGGTATTGATCTCTTAAATGGCTGAGATAAAAAGGATGGGTCCTATACCCTCACTGGTGTCTGGACTGCCAGCCAAATTATATAGTGATAGATGGGGGAAGAGGGAAGAGTTTTATGGTAGACAGATCTCATTATACACTGAGTAGAGGTATTAATAATACCTAGCTTTTCTAAAGCACTTTAGATTTCAAAGTACTTTATAAAGAAGATCAATATCATATTCTCCATTTCACAGACAGAGAAACTGAGGCAAAAGAAGGAAAACTCACTAGCCTAAAATCACCCAACAGGCAGGGCAGGGAATAAACCTTAGATCTTCTAAGTCCCAGACCTGTATTCTATCCACTAGGCTACACAATCTCCCAAATGGAAGACTCAGTTCTACCTCAGTTACCCTGATGTAGATCCACATTAACTCAAATCAACTGAATTCAATGGGACAACTCTAGGTTTATACCAGGGTAACTATGAGCAGAGTTTGGCCCAGAGACCAAGACAAAGGCATGGTCCTACTCCTCCCCCATAGTCCAGACCCCCTTATTCCTGCCTATCTTAATCATAGACTCATAGAATATCAGCGTTGGAAGGGACCTCGGGAAGTCATCTAGTCCAACCCTCTGCTCAAAGCAGCACCAATCCCTGACTAAATCATCCCAGCCAGGGCTTTGTCAAACCTGACCTTAAAAACCGCTAAGGAAGGAGAGCTCATCACCTCCCTAGAAGCGACAAAGAGCCCTGTGGCACCTTAAAAAGTAACAAAAGTATTGAAGCATAAGCTTTCATGGGCTAATACCCACTTTGTTGGTAACCCATTCCAGTGCTTCACCACCCTCCTAGTGAAATAGTTTCCTAATATTCAACCTAAACCTCCCCCTCTGCATCTTGAAACCATTACTCCTTGTTCTGTCATCTGCCACCACTGAGAACAGTCTATATCAGGAGTCATCAGCCTTTTAGAAGTGGTGTGCCAAGTCTTCATCTATTCACTTTAATTAAAGGTTTTGCATGCCACTAATACATTTTAACATTTTAGACGGTCTCTCTCTATAAGTCTATATTATATAACCAAACTATTGTTGTATGTAAAGTAAATAAGGTTTTTAAATTGTTTAAGAAGCTTCATTTAAAATTAAATTAAAATGGAGACCTTATCAGTTTAATGTGGTTCTATGCCTCTGCTTCCCCATCTGTATAATGGGGATAATTGTAGCTGGCTTAATTCATTAGTGTCTCTAAAATGCTTTGGGACCATTGGATGGAAAGTGCCAGGTCTAGTACGAAACTCTTTCGTCTTGCTCATTTGTAATATTCATTCTTTTAGATTAGAATATTGTATGTGCTGGTGGGTCTGTGTACCATTGCCCTCTGCTGCATGAAACCAGGACTGGTCTGCTATGTATCATAAGCCCTACATTATTTACAAGCAAGAGGTGATTCTCCTTCAGCTTGAGTGGAAGGGGCCACTGCTTGTAGAGCAGAAGAATGGGTGCTCTATCCCCACTGTCACTGAGAAGTTCTAAACAGCTGTCCTGAAGCACCTAGAGACTCACTGACTTGTTGCAATAATGATAGCTAGTCCTGCTCATTTCTTTTGCCCAAGATCTCTTACCAGCATTAAGTAAGCAACACCACCTCCCTGTGAAGTAGGAGGGGTATTTTATTATCCCCATTTTACCAATGGGGAAACTGAGGCACAGAGCAGTGACGCAACATCCAAGATCATGGGGCAAATCAGTGATGGGTCCTACTCTACAACTTAGGAGTTCTGGCACTCAATTCCCTGCTTGTATCCACTGGCCATACATCCTCTTGGCCCACTTTTATACACTTCAGACAGCCATGGGCTCCAATCTCTGGCTTGCCAAGTGAAATCCAAGGCTAGAGGTTACAGCCAGAAAGCATCAGAGAGAGACACTTACAACATTTCAGGCTCCTTGGAACCTCACACCCGCCTTTTTGAAAGCTACAGAAGTCAGCAGGGCTGCAGAGAACACATTACAGATATCTCTGTCTGTAAGTGACAGGGGCTGTGCTGATTCCACTAGAGAAAATGCTGCTAACCTCAGCACCAATTAATGCCAGGGGCGCAATGGATGTATGTACAGGAAGCAGGAACACAGTCACTAATTGTACATCGCAGAATGTGCTGGCTCTTTAGTGAAAAGAACATGGACTGTCATCTGCTTCGTCTCCTCAAGACTGTTGTTTAGGAGATGGGATGGGATCAGAAGTCAGGACTCCCGGGTTCTAGTCCTAACCAGGAGAGTCAGCGTAGTCTAGTGGTTTCAAGTGGTCCATCACTCATTCCTTCTGTAGATGTGAGCAAATTACTGTGCCTCAGTTTCCTCACCTGTAAAACAGGGATACTAATCCTTGGCTGCCTCACACAGGGATTGTAAGGCTCAATTAATAAATTAACATGTTTGAATACCCTCAAATGGACACCAGAAAGCCCAAAGTTCTGATCTGGATTTCAAACCCTCAAGGAGAGGAGGATTTGGATCTGCGGTTCTGGTTCTGCCCCTTATAGGGCTGGGCAGATCAGATCTGGTGTTCTAGTTCAGACAAATCTCTAATCCAAATTATGCAAATTTTGCAATTTTGACCCCTCCCCCCCAAAAAGCTGAAAGTCATTGATTCCCACTGAGTTTTGCTTTCAGTCTTTTGGGTTTGTTTGGACCTCACCTCAGAGCCAAACCCAGGAGCAGGGCCCATGTGGGTGTGTGAGCTCTGGACTCTCCCACATGGAAAGCAAACAGAATGTTCCCATGAAGCTCAGCCAAGCAAAACAGCTGATCTCCTGAGTTATCAGCATGGGCCTTTCACAAACCAGAACATCACATCCAAAGCGCAAGTTCCGGACTGACCATCCATCCTCTCCCATCATTTCCCTTGGCAAATGCTTTTGCTATTCACTTTTGCATTTGATCCTGCTGCCTTCATTCTCTCGGAAACTGCCATCCTCACAGCAGGTCCAAGACTGGTAAATATCATACGCTGCTGGCAGCATTCTGTGTTCTCCACCCCCACCTGTTTGTTTTGTGTGCAATCAGCACATTTCACTCATCTACAGGCAGTCCTTTGGTGTAGATCGGTGATGTACAGGAGATGACAGCTCGGAACATAGGCTCCCAAGGGACATCAGGTGCCTGTGCCCTTCCACTGCCAGGAGCAGCGCTGCAAAGGCACAGGGAAATGTTAGTTTTTAACCCACATGCTTGCAGATGCACCTGTGGCTGGATGTGTGTTTCACAATAGGCTGGCCCAGCTCCTGGCATCATGGGGCTAACCTAGTCCTTTACGCGCACCTGCTCATAAACCCTTGGAGTAGCAGAACGGGCGGGTCCTAAATTATGTAGGGGGATTATTCACCTCAAATGCAGGCTCCCACATGATCCCTTCTAAAAAGCCTTCTTGCTCCAGATGCTGATGTGTCACTCTGGATCTAGCTATTCCTGCCCAGGGCCACTCCTAGCTCTGCCAATGCCCCTCAGTGCTGACCCGCAGTGCCCCCTGCTGCTCCAATCCTGAACCCACTCATATCTCTGTCAGTGCTCCTCAGTTCTGGGCTTCCCCAACACCTCCTTCTGTTCTGGCTTTGTGTCTCTTGGGAGTATAATTCTTGGATGATTTTGCAATGTAAATAAGGGCTGATCGGGAATAGATTCCCCCGGCTTATTTCTCATTGTGCCTTAAGTGAAGGTTGATCTAACAGCCCCAATGGTGAAAGGACATCCCTCTGCTCCCTGGACCCACGAGCCCATCCTCTGAGTGGAGTCATACAGAGGTTTAAAACTGAATGCTGGGGCTTGGAGTCTGGTTGACATGGAAGATGAGACTCTGGTGATAATGACTAACCCCTCGCTGCTTGGTTTATCCGGACCAGAAGACACCAGCTCCCCCTTTCCTGCGCGAACAGGTTCCCTCTTCTGCTCTCTGAGCTGCTGCAGTCTGTCCCCAGGCCATTGTTACACAATCAGCTCCTCAGCTCCGTGCTACAGAAACCCCCGGCTGCAGGTTTTCTGATCTTGCTGCGCACACCGAGCCTATGTGGAACATGAGGAGAGAGAGCGCCAATGGCACAGCTTTCCTCACATTACACATAGGCTGGGTGTGTGCAGCAAGGTCAGAAAAATCCTGGGGAGGATGCTGGAGGGCCTGGGGTGGAGAGAGCTCAGGCCGAACTGGCACCCTCAGGTCCTGCTCAGAAGTAGGCTCCTTGTAGCAGGTGGATGGTGGACGCAGAGCCTGGTGCGTCTACCCTGCAGCTTCCTTTGGATGCAACAGGGGCAGGCTCAGCATTACATATGCCCCCAGTCTTTACACAGCTCCTCACATCCCTCTCCATTCCCACCACCCTCGCCTGCGCAGCTGGCCACCCTAGGAAAAGTGAATGCAAGATACTGGCCCATCAGCATTCTCCAGTCCCAGCCCTGGCTGCTCTTTTCACCCACGTTGCACCGTTGTAAGTGACGAACCAGGGGGAGGACAGTGGGCACTGTGGCTCAGGGTCACAAACAGCACGTGGGCCTCCTGCCAGCCCACCACGCTGACCGCCAGGCCAGGCAGCCTGATGGGCAAGCAGGGGCTTTGCTGCAGCAGCGCACACATGCCACAGTCTCTTTGGGCCATCTGATCCCTGATGCCCTAGAAGCAGGAGATGGCAGAGGCAGGGTGGGCTGGGGAGAGAGCTCAGACTACAGGGGTCTCTTCCCAGCTCCCTCGTGTGACCTTGGAAAGATCACTTTCCCCTCTATTTCCTTGCTGCCCTTTGTCTGATTTGATGGTGAACTGTTTGGGGGAGGGATCTCAGCAGAGCAAGCTTCTTGTCATGTTCAGCCTGGCGTTGTCCTGTGCTCTGCCTCCCCCATCACCGCTAGGCCCTGCCACACTCGGCTGACTTTCCCCTGACATTGCTCTCCTGGACACCTGCTCTGAACAAGGGGGGCACAAGAGAGAGATGAAAATACCCACAGCTGCCTGAGTCCTGCTGGCACTGTATCCCCCTGGGAGGAGCTGGCCATTGGAGTATAACCAGACCCTGCTCTTTTCACCAGGAGATCTCCAAGCACTTTATAAAGGAGGCCAGCACCATTTTCCAGCTGGGGAAACTGAGGCACAGAACAGTGAAGCAACTTGCCCAAGGTCACCCAGCAGCAGAGCTCCCCTATTCCTGAGACCAGAGCCAGTGCTCTATCCACTAGGAACACTGCAGGTGGACTGTTATACCAGCTATCAGTCAGGGCTATCCATGCACTCCCTCTATTGGCTGAGTATGAACCTACCGCTCCAGCCACCACTACATCTACTCTTCAGTTGCTGCACAGAAACCGTTTTTGCATTAAGCAGCCCCGTTGCTGGTTTATTTATTAACACTGCAGAGAACTCTCCACCCATGAAGCTCTGTTACCGCCCCCTCTGCCCGCACCAAGTTTTTCAGCCACTCAGTTGCCTTTCCTGGGTGCAGTCCTCATTTCCCCTCTCATAACAGTCCCCTAACCATAGCATGACTCACTCAGAGACCAGATCTTTGCTCCCCCAAGCCTACCTTCTTTCCTGAAGAACAGTCTAGCTCAGGGGTCGGCAACCTTTCAGAAGTGGTGTGCCGAGTCTTCATTTATTCGCTCTAATTTAAGGTTTTGTGTGCCACTAATACATTTTAATGTTTTTAGAAGGCCCCTTTCTAGAAGTCTATAATATATAACTAAACTATTGTTGTATGTAAGGTACATAAGGGTTTTAAAATGTTTAAGAAGCTTAATTTAAAATTAAATTAAAATGCAGAGTCCTCCAAACTGGTGGCCAGGACCTGGGCAGTGTGAGTGCCACTGAAAATCAGCTCGCGTGCCACCTTTGGCACCCGTGCCATAGATTGCTACCCCTGGTCTAGCTTCTTCCTGCCATTCTCTTTCTGGGGCTTAGCTTTCCACAGATTCTTTCCAGGCTCTAGCCTCAGCCCTTTCCTGGGCTACTCTGCACTAGCTTCCCCATGCCCTCTCTGTGTCTCCCTCCTCATCCTCTGACTCAGGTGTCAGCCTATCCCTCATTACGCCCAGCCTGGGAGCGCCTGGATCTGCTTAATTTAAAAGGGCTAGTCAGCCTGCAACATGTGAAGAACTATTTCACTAGAGGGGTAGTGAAACACTGGGATGGGTTATCTAGGGAAGTGGTGGAATCGCCACCCTTAGAGATTTTTAAGGCCCAGCTTGACAAAGCCCTGGCTGGGATGATTTAGTTGGGGTTGGTCCTGCTTTAAGCAGGGAGTTGGACTAGATGACCTCCTGAGGTCCCTTCCAACTCTAATATTCTATTATTCTATGATCCCCCCTTAACCTTCAAGCTCAGGGGTGCAACTCCAGTCGATTCACAGCGTGGAGGGTCCAGGGTCAAACCATGTTTGGAGGGTGTGAGTTTCTGGCATGTCCCATGGGAGGCAGGTTACCAGCACAGGTGCCCTCCAGCACGCTGGTGATTGTTAAAAAATAAAAAAGTAAAGCAACTTTGCCATGCTAGGGCAGGCGAGACAAGGAGAGTCGCAGAAAACTGAGATAATTACAAAAGATTAGAGGAAGCCAAAAGGAATAGAGGCGAGGGGGTTAAGCACATTAAAACAAAGCAGCCAAGCATTTGCTGTTGTTCCAAATCTTGGAGCTATGTGATGCCTTGCACTTGGGAAAGGTCAAAGGTAGGTGCAGGGCTAACAAACAGTTTGGGCTGAAACAGTCTGTTGACCATGTGCAAAGCCAAGAGAAATAGACACTCTCTCCACACTGCAGTGGGGAAGGGGCTTAGAAGAGAGAAACACACAAGGCAGGGGCACCCAGAGATGGACACTTGATTTGCACACCCAGTGCCACTAGGTGGTGTCACTCAACTCAAGGCACCAATCACATTCGTAATCTTTGCATTATAGGACGGGTCCGTTGCTGGGCTCAAATTCTTTTTCCTGCACAGCGTGAAGCAGGCTCTGAGGGCTGCCTCTTTAACAACAAAAAAATCTAATGAATTAGTGGAGGAAATTGTGATCTGGTGGTTACAGCATGAGTCTTAGAGTCCTGGGTTCTGCTCTTACCTCTGTCACTGACTTGCAGTGTATCCATGATCAAGCCCCTTAACTGCCCCATGAACCAGCTATGTGTTTGGACAAATGATGATGAGTAATTTCATGACAGTTTGCAAAGTGCCTTGAGACGAGAAGGGAAGTGGGGTCAGCACAGCCATGGAGCACAGAGTGGAAAAGGCACTACTGAAGAGATTCCATTCCAATCCCCTCTGCAAGCATCCCAAACATTCATGGATTTTTACATGCCTCAGAATGACTGAGCTCACTACCTGCTTTGGATGGGCACCAAACTCACATCTTCCTGCTCCCAAAAGGATCACCCCTACAACCTGAACTGACAGAGAATCCCCATGAGCTGTAAGCAGTATAGTATCAATGACACATAGTTGGGTGGTTCTGATTCCAGCCAGCAAAGGCAGTCGAATGCAAACACACCCACATACACACATTTACAACTTCCCTGGTCCTATAATAGAAATGGTAATACTTGGAGAAGGTTACAGCTCACGAAAGGGATAGCTGGAATATTACATGGTAAGTTTCATACGACTGAATTTTATAGGGGTTGGATTCTGGGCTCTCTTACACCATCATCAGTTTGTATTTAAATGATACTTTTATCTCCAGCCCTATAACTCAGAAAGTACTTTTTTAATAAAAAAAAAGAATACAAGGCAATCGCTCATTCCAATGACACTGAGAAGAGATGATGTGTATACATAGGCTTGGCAGTTTATTTTGTATAATTTCGATGGATAATATCAATGTCTATTTTTAAGAAATTTTATTTTATCTATTTAAATTTTTGCAGTTGTGGAAAATTAAAAGGGGATGCCAAATTATAGTGGATTTAGACAATAATTATTTAATAGCAGTAGACACTTGAGATTCAAAAAGGTAAAGCTTTATAACCCATTAAAACACAAATTATCAACATCACATTTCAAAATATACATAATAAATATCCTTAAATCAAGCTCTAATAAGTTCTCAAGTAGCATTTTTCTTACATTGCCTACCTGTACATTTTGATTATTATTCAATGGAAATATCTTTAATCAGTTTGTGTGTATATAGTGAAATCAACATTTACTAATAAAAAATCTAATCCCTCCAAGCTTGTGTATAGTACCTTTGATCCAAAAGTACAGTAAACAACACCACCTGTTTGACATTTTCCAATTATTTTCCATCAAAAAGGTAGTTTTTAAATAAAATCTTTTACCTCCCCCAATTGTTTATTTTTGTTGAGTGCAATGTAAAAGAGAAAAGAAAGTTTGTGATTTTTCCTTTTTCTCCCCACTTTTATGCTCTATCCCCCCAATTTTTCAGGGACAAAAGAAACGATGAACCACTACCCCAAAACCTGAAATGTTTCTATTGTAAATTCATGACAGCTTTGAAATAAACCAAGAATGGTTCTAATTCAAAACCTGTAGAATGAAACAGATTTTGAAATTTTTCCTAAAAAATCTTTCTGACAAGCTGTGGTGCTGATAATAAGGACTTTGTGTGCAGGTAGTACCATTCATCTAAAGCAGGGGTGGGCAAACTTATTGGCCCAAGGGCCACATCTGGGTGGGAAAATTGTATGCAGGGCCATGAATGTAGGGCCGGGGCAGCAGGGGGTTGGGGTGCAGGAGGGAGTGCAGTGTGTGGGAGCGGGTCCGTTGTGCAGGGAGGGCTCAGGGCAAGGGGTTGGGGTGCAGGAGGGGCTCAGGGCAAAGGGTTAGAGGGCTCAGGGCAGGGGGTTGGGGTGCAGGTTCTGGCCCAGCACCACATTCCTCAAGTTGCTCCAGGATGGCAGCAGCGTGCAGCAGCATGATGGCAGGCTCCCTGCCTGCCCTGATCCCACGCCGCTCCTGGAAGTGGCCAGCATGTCCGGTAGTGGTTCCTGGGGGGTGGGGTGGGACAGGCAGCTCCGTCCCACGCTGCCCTTGCCTGTGGGTCCCACTTCCAAAGCTCCCATTGCCCACAGTTTCCTGTTCTCAGCCAATGGGAGCTGTGGGGAGTCGTGCCGTCAGGTGAGGGCAGTGCATGAAGCCTTCTGCCCCCCTGCAGGGGCCGCAGAGACATGATGCCAGCCGCTTCCGGGAGCAGCACAAGGCCTGGACAGGCAGGGAGCCTGCCTTAGCTCCCACTATGCCACAGGGCTGGCAATCCCATGGGCCAGACTGAAAGCCCTGATGGGCCAGATCTGGCCCGTAGGCCATAGTTTGCCCTTCCATGATCTAAAGATCGGCAAGGACTTTACCAGCTGAGTTAGGAAAGGAATTGCCGACACATATGGGAGTACAGAGACTGCCAGACTGGATCCGTGGGTCCATCTAGCTCAGTATCTTGTCTCCAGAAATGACCAGCACTAGAGACTTGAGAGGCAGGTACAACAATCCCCACAGTTATGGAATAACCTGCCCTCAGGGGAAATTACTTCCTAGCTCTCATTAATTAAAGGTTGATTTATGTCCAGACGCAGGAGGATTTATCTTCCTTCCAAAGATTTCATGTGAAATCCTGGCAATGGCAAAACTCCCACTTGACTTCAATGGGGCTAGGAATTCCCTGCTGGTTTTTTCAGTCCTCATTAGTGTAATTTGGACATCACTTCCCCCACCACTGAAGGGCAGCTGGCTCTACGGCTGAACCCAGCAGCTGTTTAACATCACAGAGCAACATTATTCAGTAATTGCACTACAGTAGCACCTAGATGCCATAACTGGGATCAGGGCCAAATTGTGCTGGGTTCTGTACAGAGCATGTCACAAGAGACAATCTCTGCCCTAAAGAGCCTATAATCTCCCATACAAAAGACAAACAGGATGGGGGGCAGAGGTGCACAGATCTAAAGTGACTTGCCCCAGATCCCATAGTAGGTCAGTGCAGAGCTCCTGAGTCCCAGGCCTTTGTCTCGGTTGCTAGATAATGCACTCCCTGCACCAAGCTCAGCCAACAGTTAAGGAAAGAGGTGATGCAGCATCCCAGGGCAACGCTATACAGCAAAGAAGAACTGGCAGTGCCGAGTCTCAGAGCCCGGGCGGTTGCCTGGGGCTGGCACTGTGGGGCTAAAGGCTGCAGTGGAGTTCAGGCTCGAGCCTGGCCTCTGAAACCCAGAGAGGAGGGAGGGTCTTGGAGGCAGAGTTCCAGCTCCAGGAACATCTCCACTGCTATTTTCAGCCCCGCAGCCCAAGCCTCATAGCCTAAATCCACTGAGCCTGGCTCTGAGACTTGGCGCGGTGGATTTTTCTTTGCAGATGTCCCCCACAGACTACTCTGAGATGGGAAGGGAATTGAAGGAGACAGAGTACGATCCTTCCTGCTGGGATCTGGCCAGGACGCTGGACTCAGCACTGCTTCTCTCACAGAAAGTGCCACAGGATCTGTAATGGGCACGAGTGCCTGCTATTTCCATGAGGAAATCCCAGGGACTTTTGCTCCCCTCACATCCCAAGGCAAGTCTTTTGGGCCTGGCCAGCACTGGGCATGGGACGTGAGCACTTCCAGCCCCGTGCGCCTGGTGCCTGCACCCAAGGATTAGTGCTGAGCTAAGGCAACTGGGCCATAGCTATTTTTAGATATGTGCTCTTGGCGTTTTCTATTTAAAAGGGGGACCAGACTAAATGCAGCTAGAGCTGTGACCCAACAGCAGCGGGGAATCTGGATTTAAATATAAAGTAGGATTTGGCTTTTTTACTTTACTGAAGCAGATTGTCAGAGTGTCTTAGCCCAGATGATCACTAACACAGAGAGAGCGAGAATATGAATGAGATGGGGCGAGCGAGAGAGAGGGATGGGGAGAGACCAGCCAGGAACACAATGCCCTTAGGTCTCTTAGTGCCCCTGGAGAGGACCAAAGCTGCAGGAAGGAATGCATGGATGCTCCTCTCCCATGAGCCACTTCCAGGTCAGGGGCCCAGCTCCTTCCCCTGCCCCCCTCCCCGACTCCCTCCACAGTGCAAGGAGTGAAATTTGCACAGAATGCACAAGGTGCACTGATGCTGCTTGAAGCCCCACTAGTTAATTCTCCCATGTGCTGAGATCTTCCCCGGGGTCCCTGAGCACGGTTCTGAGCAGGAGCTGTTTGGGCTGCCATGGCAGGGGTGGGGAACACCATGAAGGGGCCTTCAACAGGTCTGAGCAGGGATCCCTGGGGCTGAGGAGGGCTCTATGGCCTTTTGTGGCTCTGTTTCACTCCCTGCCCGACTATAGGCCCAAGAGGAGGAGGGGGCGGGGAAGTGGGAGACAGTCCATCCCTGAGTGCACTGGCCTCCCCTCTTGGGACAGCTGCTCTGAAGAGATACCAGGGTTCTGGGAATGAAAGCGTCAGACTCCGCAGCAGGGAGAAGGGCACTGAGCCATGAACTGGACCCTTGAGCCCACCTGGAACAGATGCTAGGTCTGCTACTGGCTTGTCCACCTCACTGACAGGTGTTGGAGAAGCCATGCAGTGATCTCAGCCTGAAGACTTAAGGCAACAAACCAAGGGTTCCTGTTACTGTAAAATATACCAGTGAACCAGGAGCCAGGAGCTGTGCTGGGCCCATAGTTCTTTTAGACAGAAGGAGCCCACAGTGGCACTTTATTCCTTTAATTAAAAAACAGCTTTAAAGTTGATTGCGCAGTGTAATATCACCAGTCAGCCAGGCACAGGTAGGGCTGCTGTGCCTGGTCAGAGCTTAGCCACAGGATTCCTGGCACAAAGGGAGAACCGACTGTCACAATCCCCCTAGCCCGTCCCAGCCGGTGTCCCTAACAGGGCCGATGCAACCACCAGGCGATCTAGGTGATTGCCTAGGGTGCACGATTTGCGGGGAGGCATTTTGCCGCTCTTGGCGGCATTTCAGCAGTGACGTCCCCCCTCCTCCGCGGCATTGCAGCGGTGACTCCTCCTGTGCTCTTCCGCTTCTGTTCTGTCCTTGGCGATAGTGAATTTTTTTTGGCTTTGTTGCCTAGGGTAGCAAAAGAGCTGACGCCGGCACTGGTCCCTAACACACCGCCAGGAGCTGTGTTATAGTCCAAGAAGAATTCCTGGCTCTCCATTAGCCAGACAGACATTAGATAGCAGCGCAAGAATCTCCCGTCCATGCAAGACACCAGCAAACACTGCTCCTGGTGCCTGGCGCTCAGCGAGTATGGCAATGAGGTATGTGTGAACTCACAGATGGACACAAAGATCTGGCCCTGTTTCCCCATAAGGACTGCACACACTGTCAGTGCAGGCATAGTGTAGGGATCAGAGCCATGGTCCATGTAACGTAGGCTCCTGTATCTGACAGGTCAGCACCAACTGCTGCAGAGAACGGGGATAGAACCCTGCAGTGGGATAATCAGCTCTCTTTGGTCTCATCCTGATTTCTAGTAAATCGGTTTAAGCCCTGAAGCACCAGGTTTTATCTCCGTTCCATAATTTCTCTTAGCCTCAACTCATTATCCATGTAAATAGCCAATCCCTCTCTGACTCCTGCTAAACTCAGTGAGCTCCCTGGTCTAATTATGCATTGTGTGAACATGTGTTTCCTTTCATCAGCTTTGAATCTGCCACCATTTCATTTCATCGAATGCCAGAGTGTGCCTGAGGGATGCCAGGAATTGCTGCGCCCAGAACTGGGAGGAAGGTATGACCAGCACCATTGCTTCTGGGATGGGCAGAGGGCATCCCGACCATGCATGGAACATGGCTGTAGCTGGACAGCCCAGGGCACGGGGTAGGAAGAAGTTGGGCACTCTCCTGTGCAGCTGGAAGGGACAGGGCTGCTGAGCACGGACCTATCGGAGTGGGTGGGTGAGGAGGTTGTTGTTCCTGGGTGGAGTGTACCACTGATGGACAGGGAGAGAGTAGAAAATTATTACTACTGAATCTGTGATCCCAATAGCACCGAGCAGCCCCAGGTGAGTTCAGGGCCTTGTTGTGCTGGACGCTGTACAGACACATAGTATGAAACAGCCCCGGCCTGGTGAGCCTATCGTCTATATAGACAAGCACCCTTATTTTACAGATGGGGAGCTGAGATGCAGAGGAATTAGGTGACTCACCTCAGACAGGAATCTTGTAGCAGAGCTGGTAACTGAAGGTCCAGCTCTGGAATCCCTTAACCACAAGAACATCTTTCCTGTCTGGCTTTCGCATCTCTAGAATTCTCCAGTGAACCACAAACATCTCACCCATTTCTACCCTCACAGTTTGCAAATTCACTGTGTGACAATGGGGCAAAAGGGTGGGGCTGAGGGCACATCTATCTACACCTGGAGTTCTTGCTGTGCTTTAACACGTGCTCATTCACTAGAACAACTACAGATTCAAGAACAAATGAGACCGAAATATTTGTGCTAGTCATATTTAATCCTGGGTTGCAGTTCAGAGTTAAAGACAACAAATAGCAAATTCCGGGCTAAATGCAACCAACGTTTGTGTTCTGGGACAAGCATTTGTGCAGAGTCGACACTTGGTGTTATAATCATATTCCCAGAGTACAGCTTCATTTCAAGTTCTGACACTGATTCGTTCTGCAGCCTTGCATCAGTCTCTTGCTTCAGTGTCCACACCTGCAAAATGGGGATGCTGCTACCTGCCTGGCTGGCTGGGAGGCTTAGTTCACTTACATGTCGGAGATCTTCATGTAGAATTGCCAAGTATCATAACGGCTCATTCAGTTTCACCGGCACACTGACTTCTCTTTGTGAGATTTCTGAAGGTGTTATGCTTCTCGTACATGCTCACAAAAGCCTGCTTGGCGTGAAACTCCGTGTGGCTCAGCACACAGGTGTGAGTATAGATGTAAATAAGAGAGGGAAACAGAGGGAGCCTAGTACAATATTATTTTCTAGCACGCTGTTCCTACACTTCTCTCTCCACATGCAGCAGCAACAGCAATGGAAATGTCCACTTGAGAGGGGATCGGTTGGTGGGGGGGAGGAATAGCACTCATGACATAATAAGGTGATGTGGCCTGCTAAACCCAGCATCATGAGTTCAATCTTTTAGGGGGCCATTTAGGGATATGGGGCAAAAATCTGTTGGATGATTTAATTGGGATTGGTCCTGCTTTGCGCAGGGGGTTGGACTAGATGATCTCCTACAGTCCTTGATATTCTATTAGCAATTATTTAGGTAAATAAAAACAACCAAAAACCTGAAAAGCTTTGCCAGTGAGAGAATCAGAATGAGAGAGAGATTCCAAGTGATTTGTGAAAAGCCCAGGCATTGTAATTGGTGAAGTATAATATAGCATCTCACAAAGAAAGTCCTGGTGTAATAAGTACACTAAACCAGGCAGCTTTCTGCTGATCCCATGCCGAAAAGAAAAGTATTCCGTCATGAAATTAATCACTAAATTACTGTACATCTCAAAATGCTAAGCTAGGGAAAGAGCTAATGTGCTCATACCCAATTCCCACCCCTACCTTCAAACTCCTGCTTTCAGCGTGAAATTAATCACCGATTTATCATTCAGATCCAGCAGCATGCTAAACTGATCATACGAAACCCCAAGAACTTCCTGCCACATCTGGAAGGTATTTCAAAGTGCAGGTGGACTCGTGCTCTAGTTAGCAAGGCCATTAAAGGGAAGCTGCTTGGTGGAACAGACACAGCTCTGGAAGGTTAGATAAGGTTAGTGGGGGAAGTGTGTCCTAGTGTCCAGAACAGGAGACTGGTAGCCCAGAGCCATAGGTTCTATTCCCAGCTCTCTGTGTGATCGTGGGTAAGTCACTTCCCTGCTCAGTGCCTCAGTTTCCCCATCTGTAACATGCAGATGATGATACTTGGTAAAGTGCCTACAGAACAGTGGTTATATAAGAACTAACTGGGTTATGTGGTGGAGAACCATTCACTACCTGTCAAGTCTCAGAACACATCTGGAGCTGAGTGAGCACAGATGCCTTCAAGGACGCAGCCTGATGGTGCTTGATTTTTCACTTTGAGGAATCCCTAGCATTATTCATACACTATTCAGCATCTGCCCTTCTGACTCCCTGTCTGGTGTGGTGACCAGTGCCTTCCCTACCCACCATGGAGTCTATGTTAAGTAATAATTCTACAGTGCCTATCTGGGGCTTTTCACCTGGCACTGTACCACCTGGATCCTCATGGTAGCAGTGGGTTTTGAACTCATATCTTCCTGCTACAAACCATCAGGCACAAACCCTTTGAGTTAAAAGATTTTCCTTAGAGGCTGGCAGTACAGTATCTATGATGCAGAGTTGAGCAGTTCCAATCCTGTTCAGCAGAGGGCAGTATGCACACACTAACTAATCCATTACAGTCTTAAAGTGAATGTTTACAGCACCTTTCACCAATAATCAAAACCCACCTCGCAAACATTAATTCATTTAGCCTCCCAACCCTGCTCTGAAGTGGATAAATGATACTATCTCAATTTCATAGGCAGGGAGACATAAGAACCAAGGTCAGTGGCAGACATGCGTAAAGAACCTAGGCACTCCAGTTTTCACTCCTGTGTTCTAAGCACAAGCAAACACTACTACACTCAACAGTTATTCTATTTTAAATACACAGGAATACGTGACTAGACAACCGACATCACTGCAAAGAAGAATCTTTGTAAAATCAACACCCTGGCGAAAAAGGCCTGGGAAGAAAATTCATGTCCAGTTAGGGTTCTCAGTATTCTGCTTCTGAGAACTCTGGCATTGCACACATGGAAAAATACTAATTATTTTTTGAGAGACATTTATAAAAAAATAATATTTTTTTCTAAATTCCCCACAAAAATATTTTGGGGGGTTTTAAATGAAAAAGTAAAACCAAAAGCCCCCTCCCCCAGATTTGTTTATGGAAACTCTTTTTAGGTAACTGCAATCCCAATGGCAAATGGTCTGATATAGCGCAGGTGAAAGGAAGTTCCTGGTGCATGCCACTGAGGCAATGAAGTTACTTTGTCGAGTTCCTGTCCCTGAAAAGATGCTAGACATTGCAGTGTGGGCTACTTTTACTTTCACAGTATAGAACTACCTAACATAGGTGGGGATCACTCACGTACAACGTAGCACTGCAGTGTCTCTAAACAGATGGATATAACAGGATACTTCACTGTACAATAGAAAGACACCTAGAATTAACATGGCACTGTTCAAATGGAAAAGCACAGCAGGCTGTATCTGGAGATAACTTGGTACAACAGCACACAGCAGGACTGGACATCTGCTGCATGACTACCACTCAGACACTGCCCAGCACGATGCTGTCTAGAGCCCAATCAGATCTAGAACAACATGGCAGGGCCAGATGTTGCCCAGTGTTGCTCTTTCCAGATACAACTCAGACAATGTACCAGTTGTGCAATGCTGCATGGATCCTGCCCACTCGGCAGCATTGCTCTGTCCAGATACAAAACTACTGGGATATTTCTCAGTGCTGCCAAAGTGAGATGCAAACATAGTTGAAAACAGCTTCACAGGTTCCAAATGCAATAGCCCTATTCAAACAAAGCAACTGCACCAGGCTATCCAGGTCCAGGGACCAGAGAAGACTTAGAGACAATGCTGCAATGCCCGGAGAGGAAGTCACCTAGATACAGCCCAGCACTGTGCTGCCTGGATGGGAGATTACCCTGATGCTGCCCAGCACTGTGCTACCCTGACAGGAGATCATCCCGATACTGCCCAGCAGTGCACTGCCTGGATGGGAGATCGTCCCAACACAGCCCAACACTTTTCAAAGAGCAGGGCACTGAGTATCATTGTGGAACTATCTGTCAAATTTGGGGAAGCCAGTGGGACTCCGTTCTACAGAATTAGGCAGAACTCAATGCACAAGATGCAAGTTAGGGAGCTTGGAGGCCCTGGTCAATTTCCAGCTGTGCCACCTGTTCTCTGTGTAAGCATGGGTAAGTGAGGTCCTCTCTCTGGTCCTCAGTTTCCCATCTGCGTCATGGAGATGATCACTGAGAACTATGGGTGAAAAACACTGCCACATGCTGGCACACTGCATCAGACACTGCCCTGCCTTCACCCTCACACCAGGATGCCAGACGCTCTGCCCCCACCATGCTGCCTCAGTTAATGGTACTTCAGCAGCAGCAGCACCAGGGAATGGTTCCCCATGCTGTACAGCTAAGGTTGCGGGGGGGGGGGAAAGCCCTGCTGGGGGGGCAGCAACAAACTCTCCTGGACTCCCTTAGCTGTTCTCCGGTTCATCTTCCCAATTCCATTCCATTGAAGGATTCCATTTACAAGGCCCTGAAGGTGCTATGGCAGAAATACTGATTTGGAGCCACAGGGAAGCTCAGCTTCCACGTAGGACTGGGGTCAGCCAGCTTGGTGCACCGTGGGGCACTAGGACAGGAGGTTTCTGTTTGGAGGGAATTCAGGGCTTATGAGAGGGAGGGACTGAGAGTGCTAGCACAGACCAGAACCAGGCAGAGGTTCACAGGCCAGAGCTGTGCACTTCCACATGTAGATCTGCCAATGCACCTTGGGCAATGGCTCACTGCACAACCCCTGTTCCAGCCTTGGGCTCCCCACACAGCTCTGTAATGCACCTAGATCTTGACCTAGTGTATCCCCTGCCATTGCAGCCCTGGGCTCCCCACAGCAGTGTCTGTGCAGCCGAGTCCTGACCCAGAGCATATTCTGCAGCTCTACTTTTGGACGCCCCATTGTTGTTCCAATGCACCACCATCCTGACTTGCAGATCTGTCCCCACTTCACTTTGCCAAAGTTCCTGCATCCTGATCCAGTTAGACCCAAAGCCCACGTTCAAGCCATGCACTTAGGGCAGGGGTGGACAAACTACAGCCCACGAGCCAGATCCGGACAGTGGGCTCCTTCTAACCGGTCCCTGAGCTCTGGCTGGGGAGGCTGCTCCGGCCCCTCCCCGCTGCCCCCCTTCCCCGCAGCCTGAGTATGCCGCTTGAGCAGCACTCTGGGGGGCGGGGCTGTGTGCTCCAGCAGATCAGCGTGGCAGCGTGTCTGGCTCCAGGCCAGACATGCTGTTCTCAGTGGCAGCGTGGTAAAGGGGCTGGGGCCGGGGCAGGGGGTTGGATAAGGTGCAGAGGGCTTGGGGGAGGGGGTCAGGGGATGGGGAACAGGAGCTGTCAGGATTGCCTCCCCACTCTGAACTCTAGGGTACAGATGTGGGGACCCTCATGAAAAAAGAAATAACCCCCAAGCTTATTTTACCAGCTTAGGTTAAAACATTTTCCCCCAGACCTTTTTTGTGTCTGGACCTGGTATGCTGCCACCATCAAGTGAGAATGTCTCAAAAAACTATTGGACATAGGCCACTTGAAGCCCCTCTTTTTCTTTTTACAAAACCCCCAAACTTATTTCTTCCCTGGGAAGCTTGAGAGAAAAACAAACAAACCTCGCCTGATCCTGCGAGATGTGTATGGCCCCCAAAGTTTTATTAAACTTCTCCACCGGGCCATTTGTTTGATGGTGGTAAGGGGTGACAACCAAGTGGTTCACCCCATGAGCTTCCCACAGGCTTTTTATGGTCCCTGCCAGGAAATTGGTTTCCGAATTTGTAAGGATGTCAGAGGGCCAATGCACCCTGGCAAAAATGTTGGTTAATGCCTGGTGCACAGTTTTAGCCCTGGTGTTGCTTAGAGCTACTGCTTCTGGCCATCGGGTAGCGAAATTCATGAAAGTCAGTAAGTACTGCTTTCCTCTGGGTGTTTTTTTTGGGAAAGGACCCAGAATATTCAAAGCTACTTGCTGAAATGGAACCTCAATTATGGGGAGTGGCTGGAGAGGGGCCTTTACCTGGTCTTGGTTTTTTTTTACTTTTTGGCACACCTCACAAGACCGGACATAATGAGCAACGTCCTTGCTCATTTTCTCCAAGAGGAATGACTTCCCCACACGGTTCTTGGTTTTGTTCACACCAGCATGACCACCAGAGTGATCGTGGGCTAAGCTCAGGAGCTTTACCTGGTACTTAACTGGAACTACCAACTGTCTCTGAGGCTGCCAGTTTTCCTGGTGTCCCCCAGAAAGAGTTTCCTTGTATAAAAGTCCTTTTTTAACTACAAACCGAGATCGATTGGTAGAGCTGAGAGGCGGTGGGTTGTTTCGTGCTGCCGTCCAAGCTTTTCGGAGGCTTTTGTCTGCTTCCTGTTTGGCCTGGAACTGTTCTTTTGATGCTGGAGACATCAGTTCCTCACTGGGCTGTGGACTTGGGTTGGGTTCCTCGGGAAGTGAAGGAGGTGATGGGGTTGTTTTTATTGGCAGTGGACCACTCTCCGCTGGTGCACCTGGTTGCATTTTAGGCTCCAGCTGAGCCTCTTGGGTTAGTGTAGCTGCTGCTGTCAGTGCCGGCTCGAGGTTGCCCTTTGGTGTTGGAGTGGTAGATGGGGTTGCAAGCATTGGGCTCAGTGCTGGCGATGGTTCGGGTGTTGGTTGCTTTGCCAGTTCCGGTTCGGGGACTGGCTTTGGCTGGGTCTCTGGGACTGGATCCTCCATGGCTGTTTCAGTTGTTGGCAGGGAATTCAGCTCCACCATCGTCGTTGGGGTCTCTGGTAACCCAGTTGGGCCCCTGGTGGAAGGCTTATGAACAGGGATAGGTGTGCAAGCTTGCTTAGTCTGGCTGCGGGTGACTAGTCCCATCCTCTTGGCTAGCTTCACATGATTGGCTAGATCATCCCCCAGCTGCATGGGAATGGGATAATCATCATGGACTGCAAGTGTCCACTTTCCTGACCAGCCCTTGTACTGGACAGGTAAATTGGATGTAGGTAAGTCGAAAGAGTCTGACTTGAAGGGTTGAACTGTCACTTTAACCTTTGGGTTGATTAACTTGGGGTCCACTAAGGATTGGTGGATAAGTGACATCTGAGCTCCAGTGTCCCTCCACGCTGTAACCTTTTTTCCACCCACTCTCACAGTTTTCCTTTGCTTTGAGGGTATCTGGGAGGTATCTGGGCCTGAGGACCTTGGGGGTGACTTCGGGGTAATGCACAGCATTCGGTTGGTGTTCTTGGGGCAGTTGACCTTAATATGCCCCAGTTTATTACATTTAAAACATCGCCCAGCTGACTGGTCACTGGTGCGAGGTGGGTTGCTGGAGACTGGTGGGGTGGAACGATGAGGTGTTTGGGGTTTTTCTTGGGAGGTAGGTGGGGTCTGGGGCTGTCCCCTCTGATAGGATGTGGTCCCGGGTTGTCCCTTCTGGGATCCGCTCCAACCGCTATTAGTTTTTTTCTTTTCTGCCACCTCCCCCACTTGTGTTCCGATTCTCCCCGTCTCTTTGGCGATCTGGGATTGCTCATACTGATCTGCATAAGAAGTAAGACTTTTTGCTGAGTCCATTTTTTTATCCCATAACCACTGTTTTACATCATTATTGGTTATAGTCAGGAACTGCTTCTGTAGAACTAAATCACATACTCCTTTAAAGGTAGTTACACCCCTTCCTTTGACCCATTTATCTAACAGATCCTTCATCTGGTTTACATAAGACAGAGGACTTAGTCCAGCCCCTTTCTTAAGGGCTCTAAATTTTACTTTGAAAGTGTCAGGTGTAACTTGAAATTGTTTTAAAACCAAATCCTTAAATTTACCATAGTTTGAAGCTTTCTCAATAGGCATTTTATTGAAGATGTCCAGAGTTCGGCTAGTCAATTTTGCTATCAATGTGGTCATTTTTTGATCTCCAGGGATTTTATGTAGCGTGCACAGTTTTTCAAAGGTGATGAAATATTTGGCAATGTCGTTGGACTCATCATACTGTGTGCACAGTCGCTCCCATTTGTGGATTTTTGGGGAAGTGGAGTCAGCAGCTGGAGGAATTTGTTTCCTCAGCTCCAAAACAGCCAGTTTATGCTTCTGTCTCTCAATCTGGGCTTCCATAGCCCTTTTATGGGTGGCTTCCTCTCTCTCCATTAGCCTTTGATGTTCTTTTTCTTTTTCTAATGCTTCCAGTTTAGCCAGCTCTAGCTTAGCAGTTGTTCCACCGGTACTCATTTTCCTGCTTTCCTGTACTCAGCCTACTAGACTCCCTAAACTGATAATTACAAACATATTACTTGGAAAATTTCTCAGCAGGGTGTTAATCCTACTAGCAGAGGGAGAAAGACCCCCTACTCTAATTCTCAGAAAAACCAGACTGACCAGTTTCTCCCACTCCACAGGGAACCCCTGGGGTGGTTACCTAGCACTTAACAAGCCTATTTAACTCTTAACTGCAAACCTGGGCTAATCTCTGCTATCCAGCAGGAGAAAACCCTCTCCAAAAAACCCCCCAACTTCAGCTCTCTGTCCTCAGGCAGCTGAAAAAGACAAAGCATGGAACTATCTACAGCTCCAATACCTGAAAACAAGTTTCACCAGAGTGACCCCCTGTGGTGTTTACCTCTGCACAATTGCCTGCTTTGTTCCTTGCTGAGAGGTCATTAGCATTCTCAGCTAGAGAAAAACTGCTTGTTCTCAGTAACTGTGGAAATTTAAACTGCTTTCTGCAAAATTCTGTTTTTTAGAGTCACAAAATTTCATCCCACTGCTGACGCCATGTCAGGGTTGCCTCCCCACTCTGAACTCTAGGGTACAGATGTGGGGACCTGCATGAAAAAAGAAATATCCCCCCAAGCTTATTTTACCAGCTTAGGTTAAAACATTTTCCCCCAGACCTTTTTTGTGTCTGGACCTGGTATGCTGCCACCATCAAGTGAGAATGTCTCAAAAAACTATTGGACATAGGCCACTTGAAGCCCCTCTTTTTCTTTTTACAAAACCCCCAAACTTATTTCTTCCCTGGGAAGCTTGAGAGAAAAAAAAACAAACCTCGCCTGATCCTGCGAGACGTGCCTGATCCAAAACCAGGATCTTACACAATGGAAAACAAGCAGTCAGATTCTTAAAAGAAAGATTTTAATAAAAGAAAAAAAGAAAGGAATAAATCCCTTATAACCATTAATAGAACAGCATCTACCATAATCAACAAAAGAATTAAGAAACCAAACCTCTCCCCCGAGGCAACTTTTTCCCACTGTTGATATCTTTGCTGAATCTTACAATATTAAGAAGCACCCAGCCAACACTTACCACTGAGAACCCTCCAAGTGATAAAAAAAACAGATTAAACTTACTATTTGACTACCTTACTTGTTACTGGATAGGAAGCTTATAGTTACAGTAAAAGAAATAGGTGTAGTTCATCCCATAGCCGAGTTGAACAGAGAGAGACCCAGAGAGAAACTGAAACTCAAAATCCTTTGTCTCCCGAGGAATTTCTCATTGGTTAGTTGTCCACCTCTCAGGTTACCTTTAGCTTAACCCCTTACAGGTAAACACTAATTCTAGGCTACTTTATACTTATGACAGGGGCACTGGATAGGGCATGTGAGTCTCAGGGGGCCTGTTAGAAGGCGAGGGTGTGGCTCGTTGTTGGGGCAGTCAGGGGACAGGGAGCAGGGGTGTTGGATAGGGGGTGGGGTCCTGGGGAAGCAGTTAGACTGGGGGTCTCTGGAGGGGGTGAACAGTGGACAAGGAGCGGGAGGGGGAGGTTGGATGTGTTGGGAATTCTGAGGGGGGCAGTCAGGGAGTGGGAAGTGGGTGGGGGTCACATGGGGGCAGGCTGTTTGGGAGACACAGGCTTCCCTATCCAGCCCTCCACACAATTTTGAACCCCAATGTGGCCCTTGGGCAAAAATGTTTGCCCACCCCTGACTTAGGGTTAGATGGTCCTGCTGCTTATCCCTCCCATCCATTACTTATACAACAGTCAACAGACCTTCAGCCACAGGTCCAGCCACGGCTTTGGGAAATGGGGTGAAGAGGGGCTGGGCATTGATGATGGGGCACTGGGGCAATGCAAGGCTGAGCAGCCTCATTCCGCAGTACATGCTTCCCGCAACCAGTCTGATCCAGCTGCACTGACTAGTGTATGTGCCACAGCCCTTTCACATCCCTTTGGGGAACCTAGTGTCTTCGTCATTGCCAAGCCTCCCTTCTCCTCCTACCCTGGGGCTGCCCTCTTCCTGTGGGATATGAAGAACTCTCTCTGAAGCCAATGCAGGGTATCTTATACTGTGAGGGGCTCAGGTACAATTCCTGCCTGACCCTACTGCCCTGAAGCATGAGAGTTGCTTCCCCTTGGTTTAGCACAGTGTGACGTTGCAACCCATAATGCTTTATAGAAACATGCTTATAAGTGTAAATATGGCATAACTGGAATATGTTTTATGCTACATATGCCATGTAACATGTCTTTGCCAAGGTTATGTTCTATTGAATGTATTCATCCTATTTTGATGCATGTATCATTTTTATATCTGAAGTTATGAGTGTTGGCTCTGAACTTGTATTTAAAGTGTTTGCTGTAGGAAGCACATAAAGCAGATTTGGTCAACATAGTGTGAAGAAGTTATTCAAGTAATTGGGAGTACTTAGTTAACAATCGACCTTGGGAGATGCCAATCCACATCTAAGCTTTCTTGGGAACATTCAAACTAACATGTAAACGATGGTGTCAGCCTGCATAAAGCTGAATCATCCATAGACATGTGACTTGCCCAGGTGACTGAAAAACTCAATCTTGTTGAAGTGATTTTGCACAGGTGAAGAGTGGAGTTTCCACCCACAAGACAGAGACCATATAAGCCCCTGGAAACCCCTCTCTTTTGTCAGCTGCCTCAGAAGATAGCCTCTCCACCCCAAAACGATGTCTGAAAGAAACTAGAACAAAGAACAGTAACTACAGGGAAGGAAGTCTAGTCTGTAAAAGTCTAGTCTGTAAAAGAAGCTGATTGGAACATCTCTGAAGGCGAGATTTACCTGCATTTAGCTTATTACCATATTAGGCTTAGACTTGTGTGTTTTATTTAATTTTGCTTGGTAACTTATTTCATTCTGTCTGTTATTACTTGGAACCACTTAAATCTACTTTTTATATTTAATAAAATCACTTTTTACTTATTAATTAACTCAGAGCAAGTAATTAATTCCTCGGAGAGCAAACAGCTGTGCATATCTCTCTATCAGTGTTATATAGGGCAAACAATTTACGAGTTTACCCAGTATAAAGATTTATACAGAGTAAAATGGATTTATTTGGGGTTTGGATTCCATTGAAAAGAGAAGACTGAGTTAATAACAGTTTTCAAGTACCTAAAAGTTGTTACAGGGAGAAGGGAGAAAAATTGTTCTCCTTAACCTCTGAGGATAGGACAAGAAGCAATGGGCTTAAATTGCAGCAAAGGCAATTTAGGTTGGACATTAGGAAAAACTCTCAAACTGTCAAGATGGTTAAGCACTGGAATAAATTGCCTAGGGAGGTTGTGGAAGCTCCATCCGTGGAGATTTTTAATAGTAGGTTAGAAAAACACCTGTCAGGGATGGCCTAGATAATATTTAGTCCTGCCATGAGTGCAAAGGAATGAACTAGATGACCTCTCGGGTCCCTTCCAGTCCTACGCTTCTATGGTTCTATGAGTCTATAAATATAAGCTATGACACCAGAGTTCCAAGCCTGCTGTAGGGGGACTGGACTCTGTCCAATTCAGTGAGATGTCTTGCTCAATATTCCTGGTCACAAAACATTGCAGAAAGAGCTATTGAAGGTTTGCGAATGAGACTCGTGAAGCTGAGTTTATATTACAATCTTATTTGCTCTGTGTACTGAGCCCATTGTACACTTTAGACGTAGATGCTTGGGTTATAGCTGCAAATCTACTCCAAGTATTTCTAAGTCATAAAATAACTGAGCTGGATCTGCTCTGGGTTACAGTGGTGTAAATCACAGGCACTTCACCGATTTCAGCAGAGTTACTCCAGATTCACAGCTGTGCAATGAATGAAATAAGATTCTGGCTCACTGGATCTAATACTGGAGGCATTGCCATCCTCTGTTGTCTTTGCCTTGTGTATTCCCTGCCATGGGTTCAAAATGGTACCATTCTGATTATCTAGCATTTTACACTCAGGGGCTTTAATAGAAGGAAATTGGCAGTAAGGGGACAGTGTTTACATGGTGTTAAACCTAAGAAAATGAGACAGAGCACAGGCCTTAGAAAACAACCCCTAACCCCTTCATCAATCAAACAGAGCACCCAGAAGAGCTTCTGACTGGAAAACCGACAAGCCAAGAAGCAGCAGAAAGTAAAAACCCTCCACATTCTGCACGTGAGAAGGTAGAAACAGAGGGGTTCCCCTGTGCGATTCCTTCTATGGGCAGATCACTGGGGTTTGGTCCAACCAGGCCATGCACCCCAACCCTGCCCCTGCCAATTACAGTCCTGGCTCCTGAGTGTCAATGGCTGGGCAGGTGCCAGTTGGCTGTGCAGCCTGGTTGGGGGACCCAGAGAAGAGAGAAGAGTCAGCCAAAGCCCTATGAGAACTAACAAGCTTGGGTCTGCTGGGTGTTTGAGTGAATCAGAGGTCTATGGCCCAGGCAAGCTCAAACGAAAGCCCTTCTGCCTGATTTTTGCAACTATATTATGCAGACCCAAGAGGTTTGGGTACACTTTGGAGATGCGGGGCAGTGATGCTGGGATTCTGGTTTGGCTCCTACAGATAGAGGGAATGTAGACAACTTAGATCTGGAATTTGAAAGGTGACCTAATGTCCAGGCGATGGCTGATTCCAGTGCTTCAGTTCCAATCAACCGTCGACACACTATCCAAAGCAAATGGCTGATGCTTTAGGAGGAGGGATGGTCTAGTGGGGAGCAGGCAGGCCTAGGCAGAGGTGCCCGGGGTGGGGCGGAGGGAGGGCAAGTGGGGCAATTTTCCCCGTGCCCCACAGGAGCCCCCACGAGAATATATGTTACTATAGTATTGCAACTTTTTTTTATGGAAGGGGCCCCTGAAATTGCTTTGCCCCAGCCCCCCTGAATCCTCTGGGCGGCCTAGGACTCAGAAGACTTGGGTTCAGCTAACAGCCTAGCCATAGATTCCTTGTGGGACCTCATGCGAGATTTTTAACCTACTCTGGGCCTTTGTTCTCCGGCTGTAAAATTGGGGTCATGCTCCCCTACTTCCCAGAGGCACTGTGAGGAGAAATCCATTCATGTTTATTAGGGTCCCTGTAAGGATCTAGCCAGGTAGACACTTCCTCCTTCCCTAAAGGGTATCTAGAGGGGACTGATTGTCACAGTAGATAGGCACCAATAGCAACCTGACCCTGGAGACTAGGTGCACCAGTTCCCATCTGGTGCAAAGTGAGAGATCCTTTACTTCACAGCTAGCCCCCAAACTGGAACCTGAGAGCCATTAACCCTGTGCCGGGATCTGTCCCAGCTGAAAGGAGAGTGGGACTTTTTCTAGCCCTTCCCTGCTCTCCCTGTGGCCCACAGCTCAGGTTCTTGCCTCCATTAGCAGCAGGTACATTGCTCCTGTGACAAAGTCTAATGAGTGGGAAGCTGAGCTGGGCTGCCATGGCTTCCAGCCTGGGTCAGTGCCCGCAGCACGCTGCCCAGATACTAACTGGGCCTGCATGTTAGTGATCAAGTAAATGCGGGAGGAGAGTGTTGCCCCAACAAGCCCTATTCCAGGCCCACATTTGCTGAGGCATCGGCTCCATGAAATCCCAGGCTGACTGAGTGACTGAAGGGCTAGCGAAGATGGAAGCCACCTAGTGAGCAGCTTGATTACCAGTCTGTTCTCACTGACTCCCTAGTAGATTCAAGGTTCCTGGTGGGGCATGTAGGGGATTGCCAAATTCCCCCAGAGCAAGAGAACACTGCAGCCATGGCAGTCAGTGACTGTCAACGCAGAGCGGAACAAAGCCGTCGGAGACATGTGGGCAGGGCACAGGGATATGGACAGCGCACAGGGATGAATTCCTAAACTGTGGGTGTGAAGGGATCAGGGATTGGGAGAGCAGCCAGGGGAATGCAAAGGGAATGCAGAAGAAATTTGCTCAATAGACATTCCAGCCAGAAGAAACAGAATGCCTCCTTCTTCCCCACTATTGTGTACTGTCAGCACTGGACAGCACCTAGGGCTGGCAGTCCAGACACCTCAGTTCCAGTCCAGGCTCTGCCTCTGTGGTACATCTACACACCAAAAAAAGCCCAACAAAACCCATGGCACCAAGTCTCAGAGCCTGGATCAACTGACTTGGGCTCACAGGGCTCAAAAGAGATGTTCCCACTTTGGGCTAGGGCCTAGGCTCTGAAATCTGGGGAGGGGAGAGGGTCTTAGAGCTGAGTGTCTACACTGTTATTTGGAGTCCCCCAGCACAAGCCCCATGAGCCTGGGCCTGTTAACCCAGGCTCTGAGATGGCTTTTTTGGCTGTGTGGACACATTCTCTCTGACCCTGAGCAAGTCACACACAGCCAAACTTTGCAAAAGTGGGTTCTGATTTTAGGGCTTCAGTTTTGAGGCTCAATCTAAGGTGCCAAGGTGGAGCTGGGCGGGAAGCAGATTTTCCAGCTCATGACAGTTTTTGAGATACTGAAAAATGTTCCTGACCCAAATCAGGAGAAAAAGTCAAAAATCTGGAAAATCTGAACAGAATTTTGATGTGGGTCAGTCAAAACGGTGAAGTCCAATAGGCCATTTCATTTTGATTTTGAGTATTTTTTAATTAATTAACTTAAATCTTACTCTAATTAGCTTACATTTCTAAACAAAACATTATTTCAAAGCAGAAAACTAGATTTTTTCTCTAAAACATTTAGAGAATTTCAAACTCAATTTTCTGAGTCAAAAAATTCATCAGAACTGACACTGGTTTCGCCAAATCAGCATTTTCTGATAAAAACAAATGTATTTGGGCAATTCCTGGCCAGCTGTACACTCAGTGCAGGAGATTGGCAGCTCCCACTGATATCTACATCAGTTCTGGTTACCCAGCACCTCTGACATGCAGGGCTCTGGCATCTCTGCTCAAGCACTGTGAGCTGAAGCACCTAACATCAGATGTTGCTTTTGAACATGTAGAGCTAGTTTCCCCACCTGTCAAAGGAAGCTAGTGATCCTTGCCTGCCTCTGGGAAGAGCTTGAAGATTTATGGACGCAAAGCTCAAGAGGTGACAGAGTCCTGTGGCACCTTAAAGACTAACTAAAGTTTTAGAGCATAAGCTTTTGTGGGTTAATACCCACTTCGTTGGGTGCACGACGAAGTGGGTATTAGCTTTAGCCCACGAAAGCTTATGCTCTAAAACTTTAGTTAGTCTTTAAGGTGCCACAGGACTCTTTGTCACTTCTGCAATTCCAGACTAACATGGCTATCCCTCTGATTTTTGAAAGCTCAAGAGAACTGCCAAGTGTCATTATAACCGTGTTGGAAACACCAACTTGCTGGGGCAGAAGGAAGTTCCTCCCGCCTCAGACCCTGTGCACACAAACACACACACACATTTTTCCTGTCAGGCAACACCAGGACCCCAGTTTGCAAATGTGGGTGTCTGAGTTAAGGCCCCCAATTCCTCATCTGGGGGTTGCCCAGTGCCCCATCTGAGGTGGGCTAGAGGGGTTTGAACTAGAACTTCCCCTGAGTTCAGGAGCTATGGAGGTGGGAGTCTGGTGCTGGCCCATCTCTAGCATTGAAAACCTATAGTCAGATGTTTAAGAGCACTCAGTGCCCATACAGATACCAACAAGAAGAGCCGGGCCATAGAGCTAGTTCACACCAAGATCCTGCTCGAGAGGCCCTGTTGATGTAGAAGGACCACAGTGTGTTGTGATCTACCTGAGAAATCCTTTTATGGACGTGCTCGAAGCCCCCTTGTAAGTGCTGGTGAAGCAAATATGGGTGTGAGCTTGAAAGCTGATGCCAGGCACAGCTACCAACCTCCTAAAGCACCAACAGATCAATCCGCCAACATCCAAAATGGAGCTTCATCTGCTTTAAAGGAAGCAGCCCCATCTATCTGTGGGATGTCAGCTGCTCTCCGGCTCTCACTTCTGCACCACTCCAGAGCAAGGAGCGGAGATGGAGGGGCATTTAAAACAGCTATCTTCCCAGCTCTACTGACTGTGAGATCACCTGTCAGCATGGCATGAAGCTGGTGGGGGGTCTGACAGTTCAAATCCACAGTCATAGCAGGGGTCCAGAGCACCTGCAGCCTGCCCTGAAGTCAGGGGGAACCCAATGGCCATCAGGTCGATAAGCTCCAAGGCTCTGACTTTCATATGTCTGTGTGCTTGCACTGGGAGCTGCAGCCCTTCTGAATACTAGCCCCCAAACTAGTTCCCATCTGGGCTGGCCTACCCTTCACTGGCAAGCTCATTAGTGCAGTTTGTCTCCACCCATTTGCTTCCTGCGCACACCTGCAGCACTGTGGAAATCAGCAGATGAATGGGCCTGCTCCCGTTTGGCCAGTGAGCTCGGGAATGGTCCCAGCACTTGTGCAGGGCTTTGACTGGCTTAACTCTGCTCCTGCTGATGTCCTGGGGAGCATTACCTTTAACCTCAGTGGGAACCACACCTTTCCCAGCTCTGCACATGTGCAAATCCGCGTTATTTGTTCCCAGTAGCACCAAGAGACCCCATTGTGCTAGGTGCTGTACAGACACAAAGCCGGGCCCTGACAGAGCTCACACAACAGTCACTGCTCTCATGGCCACTTTCCTAACGGAGAACTGAGGCCCAGCGAGATGAAGTGACTTGTCCAAGTAGTCTGTAGCAGAACTGGAGCCGAACCCAGGCAACTGCTGCACAACAATAGCTAGCTCTTGCATAGTGCTTTTAAAACACTTTACAAAGGAGAGCAATACCAGTGGGGAAAATGAGCCAAAAACAGATGACAGGTACTGCCCAAGCTCATGTGGCAGAGGTGGGACTAGAACCTCTGTCATCAGAGTCCTACTCTAGCAGTTGTGTACATAGGAAATGCACCCAGTATCTAACCAGCTTTCTTAACTGTGCTCCTCAAACCAGCATTATAATCAGACCTGACAATATAACCTGGAAAATTCATTCATAGATGCTCACCTCCACCAACCAACAGGGAGTAAACAAGATCCAACTTTTCAGGGAAGGGCCCTTCCTGTCTGCATTTCCCAAAATCCTTCCACAGGAGGCGAGGCATGGAAACAATTAATGCCAGGTAAATGATTAATCGGAGCTTGTTTCTGAGTGAATGGTGAGAAGATGGGTTTCATTTTTACTGTCTCGCAGCGTGATTGTTCTGTCTTGTCTATTCCAGTGCATTAGAGAGTGCCGGATCATTTGCGATATCAGCAGCTGTTACGCAGTTTAACATCATTTACACAGCTCTCTATAACGTGTGATTTGAACAATAAGCCATCTTCTCACCATTTACTTTTCAAAGCAATTTCTACTCATCAGCTATTGACTGCAATATTATTATAAGATTTATTATAATAATGGTAACATTTCTGGCACGCCCATCAGCCAAGGATCTTGGAAAGCTTAGGAATGGTAAATAGTTCTCCCAGCACCCTAGAGAGGTAAGAAAAGTATTAACGCCAGTTCACAGATGGGTAAAACACAGCAAAATTGCAAGCACCTAGAGAAATCATACTGATTACATAGAATCATAGACTTTAAGGTCAGAAGGGACCATTATGATCATCTAGTCTGACCTCCTGCCCAATGCAGGCCACAATCTCACCCACAGAACCCTAAATGACCCCCTCAAGGATTGAGCTCATAACCCTGGGTTTAGCAGGTCAATGCTCAAACCACTGAGCTATCCCTCCCCACAGTAAGATGCCCCTCAGCGTGAGTAAGGATCAAAATCTGTCCCACAGAGATTAAGAGGCTTAATTCCTAGAGGCCAGATCCTCACAGGTACTTAGCTGCCTAACTCCCCTGGTTTCTAGGAGAGTTAGGCACCTAAACACTTGTGAGAATCTGGGCTCATATGTCTTTCCATTAAATTGTCAGTCGTTTTTGTGCCATTCTTCCCCTCTCTGGCTACACTGTGCATCAATACAGGTTTGAGGGGCCTCCAGGTGGTCCAAGTCCCCAGTTGTCCCCAGAGTACAGGACATGGGTGACAATATATCCTAGGAGCGCACTACCCCAGAGGTCATGCTGATGGCATCTAAGAGGTGCAAACAGACACTCAGTCACAGCAAGGGAAGGCTCTGCAATGAAAAGCACTAAAAAGATCTATTAACCAGATCCAGTTCAGCAATAAAAGTAGAGCCAATGGATAAACCACAAAACAAGGCATTATATGCATAACGACAGCTCCCATCATCTCCAAAGAGTGGGGGAGATCTGATCCAGATGTCAACTTTGCAATACGTTAATTAGCGAAGCCCCGTAAAGCCCCTTGTGAGACAAGCATTACTGTGTAAGTGCTGATGGGTAAACTGAGGCTGACCCAAGGTCACACTTTGCGGCAGTGAATGGAGCCAGAATGGAGCGCTGCCGTGCTGACACCAAAGGCCCCACATGTTGGGTGCTGAGCACAGACAACGAAGAAAAAGTCCTTCCCTAACAGAGCAAAGTCAGGGGGGTAGGTTGAAATTGGAGCAGCTGGCAAAGGGTGTGAGAAGGAGCTCAGAGAAGCTACGCAGAGCTTGGAGGAGCCAAGCGACTGGAGAGGGCAGAGGCACGGGGTGAGATAAGTTGTGCTCCCAGGATCAGCCAAGCATGCAGGGATCTCTCTTTCCTCTCATCGTCTGTCAGCAGCTCAGCCGCTGAGAAGGAAGCGCTCTCACACCACGAAAGATCACAGCCAGCCCCTGACCTGGGGTCAAAGGACATGGAGCCCCATTCAAATCCTATTCAAAACACAAACTAAAGGAGCTTGGAGTAGAGGGAACCATCACACTACTTCCTAATGGGGCAGTTCTCTGTGCAGGAGAAGCCAGGGCTGGAACAGCAGAGACAGCTGCAGGTTAGGACTGATGCGCATCAGCAGAGTGGGGAGGGGTCTCCAGTGACGGAGCAGCAAGGTAGCCAGAGATTGCAGGTCTGGGACTGAGGGGCATCTGAGAAGCAGGGTGGAGAATCCAGGACTTGAATATCTGAGGGTGCAGTGGGCAGAGTCCAACCTCCACTACGCCCAGGTTTGCAATCCCACATCACTAAACAGGCACCCTATTTGGAACAGCTCAAAATGAAGTCAAAAGGGTATGGGATTGATGGACTAAATGCCTGTGCCTAGGTTTCCTCTGGATTTTTACTGCAGGTTGTGGAGAAGGTAATTGCAAGCTCACAAACAGCTTTTGAGACATGTCACTACCATTCCCATGGCGCTGACACATGGCACTGCCGCCCCGACAGAGCTCGGAGGGGCACGGCGTGGATGAGGGTTAGTCAATTTGGAAATGCCAACGCAGAAGCCCATTCATTACCTGCCTCCCTGCTTTATTTTATTTCAAATGTGTGATCTCAGTCAAAGATTTAATAATCATTTTCCCTAAACATAATACAGCCCTGTCTTGGAGTTCTGGGGAATAATTATATACACAAAAGGAGAGAGGGAAAGAAAGGAGAGAAGAAAGAGGGGGAGAAAAAAGACTCTCAAAATATAGTCAGGAATAAAATGGACACCTAAAACTGCATGGTAAATTTACCAAGATTAATACATGAGTGGCTGGGTATAAGAAGGTGGCACCTTCCTTTTGGATAATACTGTTATAAATGAATGGATAAAACTGGGAGGGATTTTATAGGGATGGGTCTGAACAATAATCCTGCAACTGAGCACCCCGGAACCCTAGTGAAATGCAGATCTGGGTCTAGACTAGATGTGGGTTCTAACCCTAGTCTAGCCACTGATGGGCTTTGTATCCTTCAGTGAATCATCTCTGTCTAGCTTGTTTAAAAGACTGAAAGCTCATTAGCACAGGATCTGTTTCTCACTATATATCTGTACAGCATCTACCACACTCAGGCCTGTTGGTGCTATCATAGTACAAATACAGATTTTGACATCCAGGACTGAAGCATGTGACTCAGGTTCATTTCTAATTTACAAAAGAGAGATGGGACAAAACTGGAACCATTTATCCCATTCTGTCTATGCGGAGCGGAGGGAGGACGGGGGTCAAGTGAACATGAACCAGAACCAGACTCATCTCTGGATTTATAAAACCAAAATCCAGGCAGCACATTTTTCACGAATTCAAAGCCAAAAGCCACCCCCCACCCCAAAATCTACTGCAGAAACATTGTCTGTCTCTGTAGAATTCTAAAGCACTCCACTCTCATAGGGTAAGGAGTTTCACAGATCTTCTTGTGAGCTCTACAGGAAATATCACAGAGCACAAAATGCCTCTTCATATCACCCAAACGCTGAATGAAGGTGGTCTGAGAACGAGAGAGAAAATTTAATGGGTCACTCTCAGGTTAAAAATCCCAGGACAGATTTTCAGCTGACATAAATTGGCCTAACTTCATTAACTTCAATGGATCTACGCTGCTTTGCAACAGCTGATGCCAGCAAACAAAAAGCCAACCAAACAGGAAAACATAAACACACTATATTATGGCAACAGAAATAATTTTTAAGATCAGATTTCTTGCAGTGCACTTAGTTCACTTTCTGCATTGCGCTCCTCTTGGAAAATGAAATAGTCAGTTTCACAGGTTCTTGCAGCCAGTTTGGCTTTCCTGCAGGCAATGTTTGGGTTGCAAACTCAGGGCTGCCAAATGCCAAACTCGGGGCTGCCATAATATACTCATGCCCCGGCAGCCCGGCCATACTCTCTCATAGCCCCACTGAGATGCCATTCAGCAAGCTGGACTGCAGACAGTAGCTGCAGTGGCTCCTCTGAGCCACCATGGCACCTGCTTTGGATGCAGCCCCACAGCCCGCCCTCGCAGTGTTCCTCCTCATGGAATCGGGTGGTGAATCCAAGCAGGGAAGGAGCAATGGAGAGGAATGAGTGGAGGTGGTACTGGCATCAGACTCCTACAGCCACCAGTGAGACCCCTACTACCCACCCACCCCAGGGCCCCCAGCCACCATGTGACTCATTCACCCCTCCAGTAGCACCCAACTAGCACTGAGCAGCCCCCAGTCTGAAGCACCCACCCACCCAGCAGCCATCAGACACCGTCCAGTACCCACTGAGCCATCCATGTAACCCAACACTGCAATACACCCTCCCCCACGCCGGCCCTAATGCCCCCCTCACCTCCCGATAAAGCTGCCACATTTTGTGCATCTGTGAGTTGTACCCCCATCACTACTGGAGGCTGGTGTGCTGGCAACAAGCTAAAGCCTAATTATATTCAAAGTATTTGCAAATATGCAAATTAGTCCATGAAATAAATGTGCAGAAAATACCACACCTCAGGCTCGTGCAGGGGAGGGTCAAATCCAAACACAAGATATTTTCTTAGATATTTTAAGTAAAAAAAGAAACGTTACAGGACAACATGGCACTGCTCAGCTTCAGACTAGGGCTCAGCAGAGGTGCACACATCGGGTTAGAGGTTGATCAGAGTTCTCTGGGTCTGAAATCCTGGATGCCAGGACTCTGAGGTTGCCATTTGATGATCTTCCTTGGTTTCTGCCATATTGGGTCATAACAAAAAAACCAGACCCATTACACTTAGGGGGTGCAAGTCCTCTAGGGAATGCAAGTCCGACTTAGCACTTCCTGAAATTGAAGGGGAGAGAGAGGGGCCAAGGGTGGATCTGAGTTCTTAGGCCCATCTTTAATCACCACCAATCTTAGATCTTGCCTTGTGTTTCAAGGGCATGAATCCACTTGAAGTGCCTCTTCAGAGAAAAAAAATGTTTCCCTGCCCTCACCCCTTGCATGATAATGGAGTGATCTGGGGGAAGCTCCATGACATAAGACAACATTTAGTTGGTGTTGGTCCTGCTTTGAGCAGGGGATTGGACTAGATGACCTCCTGAGGTCTCTTACAGCCCTAATCTATGATTCTATGATCTCCATTAAAACATCGCAAAAACCTCTGAGGGGTTTGGATTTATACCAGAGCAAATTAGAGGCCACCTAGCCACTTGACTAGCACCAGTGTGTAGCACACCAGGGCTATTCAGACCTTCTTATACTAGCTGGGACAGAGCTGAGATCCTGCACTGCAGAAGCACAGTACCTGAGCTAGAGCAACAGCCTTGAGCTGCTAGGGCCCATGTCACACAGTTGAGCAGCTCTGATTCGATCCACGAGAGCGGCACACACAGCCACCATCCAGTTCATTACATTAGATGATGTCCATTCTACTTGCCCACTGACGGAGCCCATCAGCTCAACACAGCTGTGACCAAGTGGCACTGCAGCAGTCATTCCTAAAGGCCCAGCTGGCATTTCACTCCACCCACGCCACTGACAGGACCCAGTTTATGCTGTTGCATTCAGTGGGAACTTTCAGGTCCACCACATATAATTTCTTTGTAATTAAGACTTACCTTGAATGGAAGTGAGCCCCTAGGACTTCAGAAGCTGCTTGGTGCTGCATTCTTAGCATCTCCTTGGGTTTGGTAAGTGGTGTGTGCCACTTGGAGCAGAGCCCAGCTAGCTGCTCTACAGAGAGATCAGCAAGGTCTGCTGCCTTAGATCCAACAGTGCTGCTGCAGCAGCAAGCCCAGAAGGGACAGTATGGGATCCAGCCTTTCCGTCCCCTTCCTAACCTCCCTGCTTCACCGTCTCTGCCACAGCTGCCTGCTTCTCAACTACCAGCCACATCGGGGATGGCTCATGGCCTCGGAGCACATTCAGCTATCGCCTTCACCAATTTGACAGCTTTGCTCGATGGGAAGCAACAAGTCATGACTGGGGCTTGGGTGGTCATACCTAGTGGTTGGAAAAGGAGTAAGAGTCAGTACCAGTCCAAGGGTTAGAGCCAGAACCAGTCAGAGACCAGGGGCAAGAATCAGGAATAGGTCAGGGAAGCAGGACCTAGGAATCAGGTGAGAAGGCAGGGGGCATGGAAGGGATTCACCGGTTACACAAAAAATGCCCTGTACCTCCTTCATGTTTAAAGAGCACTGCTGGACTAATCAGTGAGGCCAGGCACTCTTCCAGTCAGGACTCCCATGGGTGGTACCTCTGGTGGGGCAATAGCTCCATTAGCCACCAGTTAGTAGCAAGCCACCAGATCCGGCCAGACTGCAAAGGCTGCTGGGGACCCACAGATCTGAGTTCCAGTCCTGGGGCTCTTCCTGCAGCTGTCTCTGGCTCTTTTCAGAGCTCTGAGAACCTCCCTCTTGCCCCTGCCACCAGATCGTCACCCTCACTGCTGTTCGCAGACAGTTCTGTGCTTCCATTAGCCTGTCGTATTGTGTAATCTCTGAGGAGTATCACAGCACCACTTTTCTGCTGGGATTCCACATCCAGACCCTCATGCTAGTGATCTCCAACTAGCTGCAACCAGACCCCCATCCCATCAAGCCCCACTCCCCAACACCCAGACCCCTCTGCTGAGCCCCAACCACTTTCACCTAGAAGCCCCTGCAGATTCCCATTGCCCCTGCTCCTGGATCCCCCAACACCTAGACTCCCCACTGAGCTGCCTTCACCCAGATTGTCCAACAGAGAATCTCTCACCCCACACCTGGATTCCTCCACACTGAGCCACACTTGGACCCTGTCTGGTTGAGCATGCCTGCCCCACATGTGATGTGCCTGGCACAGGGGTGCAGGGCTTCAAGGTGGTTCTGGGGCAGGCCCAGGCCTTGTGCTATGCCAGGGTCGGGTGCAGCCTCACTGCTGAGTCCATGTTCCAGGGGTGTGGGGGCTGCAGGATGATCTCCCACCATTGTGCAGCAAATAGCCTGTGTTTCCCACTGCCATTCTGGAGCCTCTGCATTTATTTATTGACAAAATGTACAGAATTTTAAAATATTGTGCATATAATTTTTAATGCCAAATGCCCTCAGGAGTAAGTCTTTAATTACATGGTTTCAGAATTTTATTTCCCCAGGATTCCTGCCTCATTTGCTGTACAGAATGGGCACAGCTCACTGAATGAGCTGCTGATCAATACTTTGTTTTCTCTTCATTGTTCAGCGTGTGGTCCAGGCCTTATTTACCATTCACTAGTTAAACCTTGCTCTGAGACAGGATTATTAATTTCCTTATGGAGCTCATCACTTGAGTGCGTCACAAAATCTTAATTAATGTATTTTCCCAATACCCCCATGTGATGAGAGGTGATGTCTTCCCCTTTCACACATGGGAGATGGGGCATAGAGACATTAATGGCAAAAGTTTCCACTAAGTTTGGGTGCCTAATTTGACACACATAGGGCTTGATTTTTCAGAGTGCTTGGCATGATGTAGCACAGACACCTGTTGGAGTATTTGGAGCTCCTGAAAGTCAGAGCCCAGTGTATCAAGCTAGATACCCAGAAAATGAGGAACACAGTTAGGGACCACCTGTGACATTGCAAAGTGTTCTTGTAACAGTTTTTGTTTGTGATTTCCTAGGGTTTTAAAAGAACCAAACTGGAAAAACAAACATGCAAACACAACAAACAAACCTTCCCCTCTGAAATTCCATCACGGGGAACCACGTTGACACCTACATGGACCATCAGCAGAGCTGGAAATTTTAGACTCTTACAAATCTCTGCCACTTGAGATAACCAATAGCAAGAGGAGCAGCGGAAAACTGGGAAGTGTTAACTACTAGTGTTGCAACCTGCATGGCCTGTGCCATACACAACCCATGTGCTGTTGTAACTCTGCCCAAACACAACGCTCCCTTTCCACATGAAACATAAGGGAGTTAGAACAAAACTGCTAACAGCACCACTCTCTCTGTCACATGACTTCTCTCTAATGTCCCAGGCAAAGCATCTCAAACATCAACAGGAACAGAACTACGCAGCTTGCAAGTTACGAAGCCCAACCACTCTATGTTCATCATGGGGAAAAAAGCTGACATAGCATGGTGAGAGTGCCAGCGTGCTGGTTTCTTCCTCAGGATGATGGTGGAAGGGTGGAAGCTGAGGATGAGGAAGGGAACTGATCAGTGGAGCGGAGATGTGCTGCTTAATGACAGCCACTTATTTCCTTGCTTTTTGTCATTTGAATTGATGGGATATTACTGCTTGTGATGTTGTACTCCATATGTCTTATGGAAATATAACTATGAGTGTGAATATCATTTAACTGGAATATGCTTAATGCAAAAGGTCTCTCATAAGGTATCATAACAAAGGTTATAACCTATCAAATATATTCCTCCTATTTGTATGCATGTATCATTTTTGTATCTGAAGCTAGAAATATGAAGTATTACTCTGAAGTCCTATTGTAACTATGCAAAGTGTGGGTCGTTAATGCTGGTTTAGAATCTTGATGGCTCCCACTGACTAGGACAATTGGTTGTAAATGGTTTATTTACCTGCACACCTTCCAGTGTACTGTGGGCCAACCCAGGAAGAATGGAGACTGGGGGGAGGGGGTTTCTTACAGGGACGTGTGACCATGTCACATGATAGTGGAATCCATCTTAATCCTTCTACTTTTCCATTGATGAGGCAGGGGCAGGGACAAGCACAGACAAAAGATTCCTGTTTTGTGCCAAAGCTATAAAAGGGGTGGAGGAGGGCAAACGAAGTAGCCAGTCCTGAAAAAAACCCTGCTTACCACCTGAGATGTCTGCTGGAACTAACAAGGACTTGTACCAGGGGAAGGATTGGGCCCACACTAGGAAGGAGTCTAGTCTGTGAAAGAAGCTTATTGGAACATCTTTGAGGGTGAGATATTACCTGTAATCAGTTTCTTGATGTATTAGGCTTAGATTTGTGAGTTAGTGTTTTATTTTGCTTTTGTGACTTACTTTGTTCTGGCTGTTATTACTTGAAACCACTTAAATCATATTTTTATACTTAATAAAATGACTTTTGTTTATTAATAAACCCAGAGTAAGTGATTAATGCCAGCGGGAGCAAACAGCTGTGCATATCTCTCTATCAGTGATATAGCAGCAAATAATTTACAAATTTACCCTGTAGAAGCTTTATACAGAGTAAAATGGATTTGGGGTTTGAATCCCATTGGGACCTGGGCGTCCGGGTGCTGGAGAGGTAACCTGCTGAGCTGTTTTTTAGTTAAAGTCTGCAGCTTTGTGAGCATGGCCAGACCCTAGGTCTGTGTTGCAGCAGGCTAGCATGTCTGGCTCCACAAGGCAGGGTTCTGGAGTCCCAAGCTGGCAAGGAAAACAGGCTCAGAGGTAATTTCAGCACATCAGGTGACAGTCCCAGTCACATCACAGTCACATTGCTAACGTAAAATTTTCTATATGGGAGCATTCTCTTTCTCCCTCCCTCACACACATACACAAAGACAAACTTTTGCCTTGGATTTCAAATGCCCCCAGATCAAGCTTTGGGGTTTTGGATTAGCTGATCATTTTAAAAAAGGGTCAGCTGCAAATATTTGCATCTGATCCCAGGTTCCAGCCCCTCCTCACTTGTTGGTTTGGATATTGAGAACAACGTGCAGACTCAGGCCTCTCTCTTCAGTTTAATTGTACTGAGGCTTGTGTGATTCTTTAACTTGTGTTGTGTCCTCATGGGGCTGCTGTCACCAAGTTCCCCTTTGAATTTCAGGTTCAGGATAAATAGAACTGAAGCCATGGAATTTCACACCCTCTGCTAGCGCCCCCTGATGGACTCTCTCGGTGGTGGCTTAGTTGCAGAATGGTACCTTCATGTTCTGGATTCCTGGGCCACCATATTTCCTACAAGCAATTTCACAACTTCTCCACCTCAGGGCACAGCAGGGCTCTGGTCTGTTCCTAGCTCCAGCTGGCTGCTTGGTGAGTCTTCGTGCCTGGATGCTGTGCTGCCAGCTCATGCATGTGGATAGGGTTTTATGCATTGTTGTATCAATGCTATACATTGCCATTCAGTTATATGGGCATGTCGTAAAACAGTTCCATGTTACGGCTTCTGTCCTACCGAGAGCCCTGTGTTGGCAGATCAGCAGCCTGTGCATTTGTGAATCCTGTGTTGTTCTTGTAAGGCAACCAAGGGCTGATTTGACAAGGACTTCCAGGGAGCTGATATCTAGTAATGGTGCCACAGGTCCAGAGGTGAAAGTAAGGCGGTAGGGGCCGGTACGCTGTACCGGTAAAAAGCCTGCCCCGCCCCTACCGCCTTACTTTAAAGCGCTGCTGCGGCAGCGCTTTAAAGGACCCAGTTTAAAGCGCTGTCACTGCAGCTCTTTAACGCTGCTGCTCTTTTTGCGCCCCCCCCATCTGCAGCCCTGCCAGGTCCCT